>OY744494.1:4189343-4580615 GCA_963556185.1 Pseudopediastrum boryanum
GTTCAAGGATAGGGGGATTGCCCAACCTGCCTACCTCACGGTAACAGCAGCTACAAGGTTTCTTTCACAGCCTGAACACATATGAGCTATCCAGCCTGCAAATTAGCTGAAGATCCAAATAGCACCGGCAACCATGAACAACCTAAGAAGTGGGGCCAAACCCCCAAGTCCTCAGGTTGTGCCTTTTCGGAGGCCTGCATCGACGGTTTATTGTGTGATGTGCACGTTTGGTCACATTTCCAGTAAGCATCCTGCACCCATGTAAACTCGTTATCTCAAACCAAACCCCCATGCCTTACCTAGCTGATCCCTTCTGCCCATCCATTGCTCCGCAGCTTCCACTGCTGCAGTAAACCCCTGCACCCGCTGGTTATCCGGGTTCACGATAAAACCCTGGGCTGACAACCATGCCAGAGCATCTGACTGGGTCTGAGGGGCAAAGCTACTACTGCTGCTGCTGCTACTGCTGATCGTACCATTGCCATTTCCGCCCTGCACAGCATCAAATGCATGCCGTAAAAATGGAGCATTCCAGACCAGCACACTCTTACGGTACATCAAACATACATGTAGAGACGGTGCAATTGCTCCATGTAGTTTTCAGGATAATGCCTGTGAATGTACCCCATGTATGCTGCAGCATAGATCCCCCCTAAACCTTAAACCCTAATCCTAAACCCTAAACTACTTACAAGATACGCCCCCTCCACCTCCTACTCCCATCCCTCTCCGCCTTTTAAGAGCGGCATTCAGGTACGACGATTCCGTCTCGCTATCACCTGTGGTCTTATGGTTTAGCTCTTGCATCTAATCGTCCTTTTCATCCGTCTCCCCCTGCCAACTACTTTGCCCCTTCACTGAAGCTCTTCGCCTCAGTTTCGACCCTCCCTTTTCCCTGGCCATAGAGCTTTGTACATTACCCCTCCTATTGTCCTTCCCGGCGGCAACACCGCACTCCTCTGCAATAGGCCTCAAACATGGGATATGATGCCGAGCAGACTTCTCGCCGCAGTGTGCTTAGGTCCCAGGGTGGATGCAGCAGCTGCCCAATCAACCATGCTTAGAATTGGCCGAGGGCAACACTAGTGCAAACACTATTCCTATTCCTTCAGCACAGAACACTGCCGTCTAGCCCCTCCTCGCTTCTGTGCACTACTGGACCCTCCTCCCTCTCACACTTCCTCCTTCCTCCCTCTTGCCCTCCCTACTCATCCGCGCCTCCAGGCCCATCTCCTCGTTCATCTCCTTTTACCTACACACGCATTTCCGTGTTATTCCCCACCTTGGATCGCCCAGTACCGTTTCACCTTATCCCTAACACCGCCCCCCATCCTATCTACCCACCTCCCCTTGCTCCCTACCCAAACACATTCGATCTGCCCCCCATCCCCATCCCACTTGCCCATTCAGACCAGCCTCCTCCCCTTCTCCTTACTCCCCTTCCCTCCCTCCCCCCCCCCCCTTCCTTTCACCCACCCCCCCTCCCCCACTCTCTACCCCCTTCCCTTGAACCCCCTCCTCCCCCCTCTCCTTACCCCCCTCCCTCCTCCCCCCCCCCCCTTACCCCCTCTCCTTACCCCCTCCCTTTAAAACCCCCTCTCCTTACCCCCCTCCCTTTAAAACCCCCCTCTCCTTACCCCCCCTCCCTTTTATACCCCCTCTCTCCTTACCCCCCTCCCTCTACCCCCCTCCTCTTGTCCGCCCCCTCGCCCCCTCGCCGCCCCCCCCTCCCTTGCCTGCCCCCTCGCCCCCCCCCTCCCTTGCCCGCCCCCTCGCCCAGCCCCCCCCCCTCCCCTTGCCCGCCCCCTCGCCCCCCCCCCTCCACCCACCTCATTGAGGCGCACCACCTCATAAGCATAGAAGCTCATCCGCCGTGCCTTAGCTTGTTCCGGGTTGAGTAGCCTCAACGCCCCTGATGCTGCATTCCTGGTGTTAGCCATGCCAGCCTGACCCTTCGACACAAGATCTGCATTCACCTGAATCAATATACAAACAGCAGGAATGGAAAGTGATCAGAGATGGTATGTGACTAAGCCCTAGCAGTACCCCCTAGTGCAAACCCTGCCACTAAACCCTAGCATTAAACCCTACCACTAAACCCTAATGCATACTCTAGCACTACTCCCCACACAACACAGCAGCAATGTACCCATACAGACATGGCTCAACTACACCGTGCAGGGGACAAAGGCACACGTAAAGCACATTAGCTTGCAATCAAAGCTGTCATTGAAAGGTCTCAGGCCACACAGGCCACCCCCCTCCCCACCTCCTACCTGATCCAAGCCTTCATGTGAGATGTACACCTCCCCTCGGACCTCTAGCCAATCAGGGATACCAGCTGCTGCTGCTGCTGCTGCTGCTGCTGGTCCTCCTGCAGCTGCTGCTGGTCCTCCTCCTGCTGCTGCTGGTCCTCCTGCTGTTGCTGCTGAAGGTTGTTGTTGTAGCTGCTGTGGTATTCCATCAATACCAGCTGCATTATGAGTGACATCTTCACCTAGGTAGCCATCACCTCGAGTGGCCATCTGGCTCAGAAAACCAGACCTGGGGAGTGTGACCAGGGAAGGAGCTTAGAGGGAAGCGGTGCGTTGAGTAGGGGAGGGGGGAGGGGCTTTTGGGAGAAGGAGAGGGGTTTGGAGGGGGAGGTAAGGGGGGAAGCGTGCAGCAGCGGACGAGAGACATATGCTGCAAGTAAACAGCTGGGTATGGATTGTCGGGAAAGAAGAGGCATGCAGAGAGCCCGCTCCTTACGGAGCCCTGGGTTGCCCCCTCCCCCTTTTCCTATGGTCTAGGTTGGGCGGGCTCTGTTGGTGTAGGTACTAACCTGGCCCAACCTACTCTACACCCCTTCCTCATCTGTACGGCACACCAGCAGCTGTAGAAGTGAGTCCAGTGCCTTGTTGTTTGCCTAGGGGGTGTCAAGTTGCTGCACTGACAAACTAATGGAACATGCCATTGAGTTGCAACACCTTGACGTGTGGGGCCTACAGTATTTTCCACTCTGGCATATCATGAAACGCACTAACAATGGAACATAAACATAAGCGTTACAAACACCATTAAACCCCTATTCCTCACCTGTACGCCACACTAGCAGCCAGGCCATCCACCTTGGGCTCCACACTCCACCATAACTCCTCCCATGACGGCAAACTGCCACTACTGCTACTGCTGCTACTGCTACTGCTGCTACTGCTACTACCGGCACTGCTGCTACTGCTGCTCGCTGCATTGCCTGCTTCACCCTTCTTGCTCTTGCCCCTTCCTTTAGCCCTGGCCTCCCCCTGAGATGGTGCTGGTGGTCTTACTGCTCCAGCCTCTGTCAGCTTAGCTTGTGTCCTCCTGCCCCAGTCCAAGAGCTCCTGTTTGTTCCCGTTAGTGATGGCCGCCAGGCTTAACATGCGCTTGCTGTGATGCACCTTAGGAAGAGCAGCGGAGGAGGGGGAGGAGCCCTGCACCAGGAGTTTGCAGAGTTGTTATAATCTCTCCACCCTGGTTGATTGCATGCAAAGTAAGGAAGGGTTAGCTCCAGCCTGTTTTGCAGGATTGGCATATGTGTCACATAGTTGCCTTTGAGAAGACGGCAATGTAAGCCATGTTGTTGCGTCAAGTCAGCAAAATGTCAAAGTCAATCATCTTGGATGGCCTAACCCAGCCTAACCCAAGCAGAAGGGGATCGCAGATTGAGTTCATAGCAGCACACGGGACCGAGCCACCGACATTGGGGCAGCCTAAAAAGTATCAGTCATGTCTTACAGTGGCAGGGATTACTGGTTTCGGCTTCATCAGATCCTGGCTGGTCTTTTATCGCAAGTAATTGAAACCCCAGATGTCCCTGGATAGCTGTAGCCAACACAATTGCTGGGCCCATGCCATACACTCGGCCACTCTGCCCCCTAGAACTCCTCTCTGTTTGGTTCAATTAATCAATCAATCAATGAAACCGCAAAACCAGCTATGCCAAAAGGTCACTCAAGACCAAGCAGCACACGACCCCTGATGAACTGGAGTCACACAACCCCCTGCCGACCAACCATATGGACACCCCTCTGTTTGGTTACTTGAAGCTTATCCCAAGCTGTTCTGACACTCACCACTTTCTTCAGAGGGCTCTCCTCCAGCAGCTGATGAATATCACCAGCACTACCATTACTACTTGCCCCTGCTGCTGCTGCTGCTGTCCCCATGTCCCTCAGCCTGCCCTCCAGTCTCTGCAGCTGTCTGACCAGGGAATCATACTCAGCATCCCCCACCTCAGGGGAGCCTGCATGATAGGCCTGGTTGTACCTGCATAACAGACAGAACAAACATTAAAAGTGTGGCAACCGCAAGAAGGCTTGCCTATATGACAGACAAATCAGTTTGTTGAGACTGCAGAAGCGCCATCCCCCTGGTAAACCCAAATGATGTTTGTGAAGGTGTTGTTTGGAAAGATTGCCCCCCTGGTTGGATCTGTATCACAGACAGAACACGTGTTTTAAGGTGCGGATATCACTTGAGGGCTTGTCTGTATAACAGACGAAACAGTACAATAAGAGAGCAGAAGTGCCACCCCTGGCATTGAAAGCACTGCCTCTAAGATGTCAGAGGTCCAAGCATGGGGAGCCTGCTTGTACCTGTATGACAGAGCACAGCAGATTAGGGTCCAGGGTTGCAGGGTGTACAGCTTAGCAGTCAAGGCACTTCCCAGGCCTCACAGAACCTTGTCTAGTACTTATGGTTACACAAACCCATACGTGCTTAGTATTGCCATTCTCTCTGCCGATGGGTCTCGTCAGACTAGTTATATGCACCATACCTTGTTATCAAGGCCTGCATCTTCTTTATCTGGCTCATTAGATCATCAAGGCCAACCAGAGATGCCGGAGCAGGAGCTGTCGCAGGTGCTGCTGCTGCTACCGCCATAGGGGCGCCATTGGTACTGCTGCTGCTTTCACCTGCTGCTGCCTGATCTGTTTGAGTGGGTCCTTGTACTCGTGATGTCCTGCTTTGCGGTGGCTGCGTGCTACGCATGTATGTTACCTCTGCCTCATGTTTTAATAGATCGACAGCAGTGGCAACGGCTGGTAGCCTTGCTGTGGGGTCAAGGTGGCTCCAGGGGAATGTAGGCAACTGCGATGCTGCGTGACAAAACGAGAGCCTAGCAACTTGGAGCTCGCTGCTGCTGTCTCTGTTGCTGCTGCTGCTGCTGTCTCTGACGCTGTCTCTGCTGCTGCTGCTGCTGCTGCTGATAGTTTCGAGAGATGCTATGGGTGAGGCACTGATTCCTGCTCTCCGTGCTGACATGGTGGTCATGGAGAAGGGAAGCTGCTGCTGCTGCCGCTGAAATGGAAGAGTTAGCCAAGCCCTTGAGGGTCTGAGGAGGGGCCTCTGTGATACCTGGAGTGCAACAGGAGCAGCTGCAGCGCAGAAGGAACATAGATGCTCAAGAATATCAGGACAGGAGGGTACAAGCGTCGTGCACCTGCTGCACCCAGGAGGTGAACCAGGCTCCTTGGTTGGTATGCATTTGCAGTTGGAATCCAAAGTATAAGTTTCAAGCGGCTTACCTGTATGGTAGGCCTGATAGCTGCTCATTGCAGGGTGCTTGTAGCTCCTTACGCACGTCAGTTGAAGTCGATGTCTCGGTACAATACAAGCATGCCTTGACTGCCACTGAGTGCCCCCTGCCTCGGAGACAGGCTGCCTTTGCACTACAGCTGGTAGAGACTTCATGTGCATCAGGATTCGTTTGCGTGTGCAAATCATGCACGCTCTGTACGGAAGACCCGTCGCCCGTTTCACGATGCACCTGGCGATGACCCTACATACCGTCGGGCTGCTAAAGCGTGCCAAAAGCAAAGTCACATTTGGCTTCCCGTCCTATCGCCTTCAAACATGTCGATTGAACCACGAAGAGTATCCAGGGAAAGGTGGACCTGCTAAGGGGCTCACTGTGCGGTCCCCTCGTTCAGTACAGCTGCAAACAAGTGGAGGCGCACGATCACCTGCTGTGCAGCTCGAGGATATATCACAAGGACAAGGTCGAAGTACGGCTACTAATAGAACCCAATGGTTGCTCACGACGGTTAAAGTCGCCTCCTTTTGTACGCAAGCATGCCTCGATAAGTCGAAGCGCCCGAGAAGGACAAGCAGCAGCGCTTTTTGCGGCAAGGAAGCTGAAACACTTTAAGATGTGTTGAAGCTAATGGCGACGTCCTGTGGCAAAATGCAATATACACGTCGACTTGTACTGCTTGATGACTGCCAGTGACGAGTACGGTAAGTGCCTCCGCGGCGAAACGGTGTGGGATTTTGCTCCCTGATTGGTGCGCTGGCGTGAGAGCCTAGCTGCAAAAGGGAACCTCCTTGTCAAATTGCTTGCTGAGCATGCGAAATGGTTACAAAGGTCATGCAGCCAACCAGAGACAGGAACGTCAAAGGAATGACACTCAGTGGATGCTCACCATTGATGCGTTGCTAATGCTTTCTTGACAAAATGTGCATTAAAGAAGAATACAACCAGCTCACATGGTCCAACACAAAAGCCCTCCCCCACTGTTTCGCCACCTGCCCCCTGGGTGCCTCATGCAGAATACCTGCATTACTATCTCTGACATAGCTACTGACCCTTTCACTCTGAGGAACCTTGAGCTGACGCTGTATCTTCTACCATTTAGTTCCTGGAATTAAATGCTGAAACATGGCCGGCCCGATGATCGCTACAACTATGCCTCCTAAAGGCCTGCATGCATCTGGAGACCTTGTGACGGAAAGCACAGGCCTGACAGATGGTTCCTCAACACTTGGTGAATACGTACTATTAACTCTGCAACAGCCTGGGAAACAACAGTCTTCAGCCAGAACCACAGTGCAGGCATGTACTCACAGTCCTGCATCGAGTCCCCATCCATAGTGTATCAAACAACATCATCTTGCTCCTCATTACATTCAATGCCAGAGTAAGGCCAGGAGACCTGACGAGACCAAACAACGTCATCATCTGGGCTATGCTGACCAATACAGGGATCCCAGTAAAAGTAGGGATACACACACGGGAAAATGGGACCCAACCAGTACCAGGCCTTATACAATGCGCAGCATGTCCCTGCAACTACTGCCAGTTAGTACAGTACCACTGTTAACTACATTCCTGTTCTCCAAACAGCTCGCACAATGCAGGAGTGATTGCTGAACTTACATCTAATGAAAAATGGAGCTACAGCCTGGCCCCCTGCTAGCAAATACTCACAGTTTTCCTTTCCTATTTCCCATATCTCCTACCAGTAGCCCTTGGATGATATTCTTCATAAATCCCTAGCACAGGACTCAAAGCCTGTTATCCCCGTCGTTTCTGAGATTCCTTTCCCTGCTGCTGCTTTGCCTGCATCTCCCGCTCCCCATCCCGAAGCTCCTTTACCCCCTGGACTGACAATGATATGCATGACATGTGCTCATGTGGAACACTAACAGCATGCAACCCTACCTGCGCTATCAACCTGTCGACTTCAGAACAGTGCTCCAGCTTAATGGCCACCCCCTAGTCAGCCACATTCCAACCGTACCATGTTGCCATGGTGCATCATCTCACTCACTTCTTGCTCTGAGAGCCAGCTGTTACCCACCTCCAGCCGGCCCTCACACGCTTGCACTTGCTTGGTCTGCATTCTTCAGGGAATGCCCTTGTGCCTCAGGATTTTGTGCCACTACGCGGGTAGACAAACATGGCATTATTTCGCCCTCTCAGACGAAGCACAAACTCAGCCATCACTGCTGGGCTTCGCTCCATGAGGCTGCGTAGAGATTGTATGCCCTGCAAGGGTGCAGCCACATTCTCTCAAGCAGGAGCAGGTCACAAAATGGGAGGACTCTTCTCAATAGCTCACAATGCTCCCAATGATTTAGAAGATAGAACTTCTTTTCGGGGGCCAAAAGGCACTGGGCATGCATACATGTCTTACATGATGCTCAATTGGTATCAACCAGGGATACATAACCCAGGCGAAACAAGAAGAGGAAGAAGAAGAGCTATGCTAAGTTGGTTGGGCAACTGCAACTGGCAACACCTCTGCTGCAGTCCCAGCCCATGTAAGTTAAGGGAGAGGCAAGTGGGGCTAGGATGCCGGGCATCATCTCCCCATCGATTTAAGGGAAGCACAGCTCTATCTGAGAGCTCCACTGCCAAAGACGCTTGCATCTGCAGGAGACATGGTCTGTATTAACAACGCTCATTAAAGTTCTGCTGGGTATGATTATAGTCTGTCACATCGATCCCTAGTAGGATAGTGCCTTGTTGTGTCTCCCTGCAGAACCAGAAGCTGTGACGAAGCTCAAATGTGATCTGGCAGGAGCAGAGAGGGTTTAACTTGCTGAAAAACTCAAGGTGCTGACACCCTAGAATGCAGTCAGGCAGGTGCGACATCTTTGCGTGCCACTATCAACACCATTGCACCCGCTCCACTTCCCGGACCTGCTCTGATCGCTGCTAGAGTTTGGCACCCAGACGCGGCACTGCGCACCTCACATGCCTAATCCAAAACACCATGCTCAAGCCAGAGGTTTGCTATGTGCAATAAGAAAGATGTGTGGATATGGTGCCACTGGCTGGGCTGTGGCCAGTATCTTCCAGCAACACAACTGCTGGACGAAGCACCAAAGCTACACAATGTGGGAGAGCCGAACGTGCGTCGTCTACAAGACTCAGGAATAACTACCCAAGCCATCCTTGCACGTCCGGGCTCATCTAGAACAGTGCCAAATTGATATGTACCTTGCAGACTTCCCAAGCAACTCACCTGTGCCAGCTTCACAGCGCGTGGCAACGCATTGCCAATTTCCCCCATGTTTGTAGGCTCGCCTCCCCTGACAGTAAGAACACACTTGCGTACATGCTTCAGCAGCTCCTCCTCTAGGGTAGGGTGTAAGGGCCCGCCCTCACTAGGAGGACGGCCCCTGAATCCATCAGCTATCAGCCTGAGAGGCCCAAGACCTTGCCAAGAACTTCGGCCCACCCCCGGTGATTTGCTTCGAACATGCAGGGAATCCCGTGCCCTCTCGACTTCGTATCTGCCATAGCTCCGGCCGCGATTGCCGCTTCGATGGCGGCGGTGGTGATGCCGAGAGCGGCTCCGGCTGCGACTACTGGACCTGCTGCTGCTGCTGCTGCTCGGGCTGCTTCGCCGACCCTTCCGGTCCTGTTTCCTGCTGCGCCCTCTGCTTCTCCGGCGGCTTCGGCTCCTGCTGTCTGCACTGCTCCCCCCGCTGATGGTGTAGCTGTCATCGCTGGCTACACCTGATGAGCTGCTCCCACCCGTGACGCTGCTGACGTCATCCTCTTGAGTAACCAGGCTAACACCCATCCCTCCAACAGCCCCTCCATCACCACCATCAGCACCCCTGTGGGCCCCATGAGACCCTTGCAGCCCATAAGCACCCTCCTGCTCATGGTTGCTTTGCTGCTTGACTTCCACCAAGCCTACCCCAGCTCCACTTCTAGATTTCTGCTCAACCCCGCCCATCTCCTGACCCTTCTGGAAGCCAGGAACCTCCTCCTCCTCCTGTACCCCTGTGGCTGGCTTGGCTATCCTCTCTTCTTTGTCGCTTTTGGCCTTAGCTCTTCTCCTGCTGGTTTCCCGCTTTGGCCCTGCCTCAACAGCCTTGCTGCTGCCTCCCCTCTTTCCTGTCCCCCTGCTCCTGCTCCTGCGACCACTGCTTTGTCTCCTTCTGCTCCTCTTGCTTCTCCCTCTGGATCTACTTCTACTCCTGCTGCTGCTGCTGCTGCTGTCCTTGCGCTTGTGCTTTCTCTCCTTCTTACCGGTAGTTCTGCTCCTGCTCCGCTTCCTAGCGCTTCTAGCCTCTCTATCCCTGCTCCTCCCCTTGCTGTGCTCTCCCTTGCGCTTTTCTTTGCTCCTACTCCTGCTCCTATCCCTCCTGCTGTGGCTCCTGCCTCGGCTGCTACCTGCTGCTGCTCCTACTGCGCTACCCGCCATTTCCATCCTGTCAAGAGGGTGCATGGCTCCCCATCCTGGCCCATACCCCTGCCAATACTCCGGGCCTGGGCGCATGCCATACCCAACAGGGAAACCACCACCACCACCAGCTGCTGCAGCATGCCTAGTAGGGCTTGGCGGCCATAGTGGTGGTGCTAGCTGCGGCTGATATGGATAGTAGCGCTGCTCAGATGGATAAAATACATCGCCTCTAGTGGAGAATGGGCGCAGGCCTGAGAGCCGAGCTGCTGCTTGAGGTGAGAGGTGGTCGAAAGCTGGTGGGGAGGCGTTGGGGGGAGGTTGGCGCCAGGGAGATGAGGAGGAGTCCTTCAGGCGGATAGTCTTGGATCCTATCCTGAACTGGTCGGTGAGGCCCCAACGCTCCAGGCATTCATGGTATGGCTTCTGCATGGCATAAAAGGCGAACACATCTCAGCAGGAATCTGATTTTATGGCTATGGATGCTCTTGTTGATATGGGGGGAAGGAAAACAGCCAATTTTAAGAGCTTCTTAATTAGTTAATAACTATTCTGCTCACGCAGCATTCATTAGTCAAGCTATGCAGAGACTGGGAAACAGGGCCTGGGGAAGGTACTGGTTATGCACAGTTTGATAAACTACATCGACAGATATGGTACAAGGACTAACAGGCAGTGTTAAGTACAGTTCTCAAACTATTGCTGGAAACACCTAATTCGGCGAAGACACTTCTAAATATGTGTGAAAAAACTACCTTTGTAGGCCAGAGCGTGACACAAGAGCCTTGCCCATGGGACCAAGCATCAATATCTGAGTCCATCGCATCGTTCTTTACATGACATCAACTTTCACACAGCACCATCCCCCACCACCCCACACACGCCCTGTGCCGGCAACACTCCTACTAGTACTAGTACTTACAGACTTGTATGGGGCCAGCTCCGTAGGCAGACACAGGTCAGGGTCTAAAGCTTCTGATAGCGACAGATTATCCTCCCTGCTCTCTGCCAACTCCCTAGCAATGTTGTCTCGCAGCTCCCACAGCAAGCACCGAGGTGGCATCCGGCGGGAAAGGTCACCAGGACTAGCTCTGCTGCGACCTTTTTCTTTAGGGCTACTCTTGTGTGCTGGACTGTGCTGCTTGCTCCTTGATCGCTTGCCTTCAGGAGAGCGGACATCCTTCTTAGCAGCCTGTTCACCTTCATCCCTAGGCAGCTGCTTTCCTTCCTCCTTGTCTCGCCCTTGACGGCATTGGCGACTCTTGGATCCTTTCGTATGCTGCTCCTCAAGTTCCTGCTGCTGCTTGCCCACCCTTCTTTTCTCCTGGTCCAGTTGCTGCTTCTGTCGCTGATTGCTGGGCTCCCCTTTCTGCTGCTCCTGTTCACCCTGCTCATGCTGCTGCTGCTGCTGCTGCTGGGGTTCAGCTATCTCCCATACCACCGCTCGCATGTTGTGCTGCTCTTGCCAAAGACTTGCTGCCTCCTGCTGCTGCTGTGGTTTGTGCAATTCTTTCTTGTTTCCATCGTCATGCTGAGGCTCCCTCACATCTGCCTTGCCGTCCTGCTCCTGCTGCTGCTGCTTGTCTACTTGCAGCCGTTTCTGCTGCTCCTCTGGTAGTTGCTCTGGCTCATCTATGTGGTGTGTACTGGCTGGCTGGTGGTGCTCAGCAGAAGCCTGAAGCTGCTGATCATCCTGCGGCTGTGTGGCTGGAGGATCATTGCTTGGTGCTTGTTGATCGCCAATTTGCTGCCTCAGGCACTGCTGCTGCTTCCCTTTACTTGTTGCCAGCTTCTGTAGCTGCTGCTGCTGCTGCTGCTGCTGGCATGTCAGCTTCTCTTGGTCCTGCTTTGCCATAAGCTCCTCCTCCTCCTTCTGCTGCAGCTGTTCAGGCGTTTGCTTTGGCTCTAGTTGCTGCTGCTGCGGCTGCGCCTGCTGCTGCTGTTGAACCACTTCCTCCTCCTGCGGTTCCACCACTTCCCTGTCCCGCTGCACCAATGGCTGCCCCTGCTGCTGTGCTAATTTTCCCTGCTGCTGTTGCACTAGCCTTTGGGTCTCTACCTCATTGTCATGCATCAGGGAGCTTACCCCATCCCCAGAACCAGCCCCTGTTACCCTGCTTGCAAAGTCTGATGGTACGCCATTGAAAGAGGGGTCCCTTGGAGTAGAGGCTGCCTTGAGAGGAGAAGGTGCTGAACCTGCTGACGCTGATGGGATCATATGTAACACCTCTGCCGCCGCTACTGCTGCAGTGCTAGCACCACCAACATAACTACCAGCAGCATCAGTGGGAATCACCAGAGAAGTCCCCAGGATTATGCTCCTGAACGGTCCATCCTCAGTTGCCTTTGCTTGGGATCAGAAAGTTTTTGCTGGTGGTGCTGTTGCTGCTGATGCTGCTGTCCCAACGGACCTGAAAGACGCCTGACAGAAGGTCGGCTGCGAACTGATGGGGTTGGCTGTACAACTGCAGCACAGGCAATGGAAAGTGCAAAGCTTAAAAACACAGGTTCAAACTGGCCTATCTATCCACCAAAGCACACTGCTGATTCAGAGGGTGCAGTGGCAGACCCAGAAACAACTAGCTAGATGAGGGGCTCAATTTGCTCCATTTTGGATATGAGCTGCTTGGCAGGATGACACCCCAACACATGGCCAACCACATCCTTCTGCTGCTCATGCACTTCAACACTTCACCATCTTACAGCTACACATGAAAACACATGCAGTTAGGCAACAGAAAGTAACCCTACTTGTACAGAAAGGCCGGTACCTCCTGCTGGCATCCTCATCCACAGCAACCAGGCTCGCACCCCCTTCATGATCCCCAGACAGCAACTCGGTTTAACAACATACTCTGCCGTCTTACCATTGAAGACTGGTAACCCAAGCGAGGGCGACCCAAGACAGCGCCAGGCCTCCAAATTGAGCTCTGCACGTGCGCCCATTTCCTTTCAACCTTATATCCTTACACTCATGCCCCTCCCATACTGCACTGCAGATCACATGCTCTCAAATCCTCCCATCATCTGCAGCCGATGCACAACCGTCCGATGCTTTTTCTCACCTCTAGACATATCCTCAAAGGGCCTTGTACCTGCCCTAGCCACTCCTCCAGCTCCACCACCACACCCTCCCCTCCCTTCTTCCTCATTCTCTCAACCAGCTCCTCCACCGCTTTCCCCCTCTCCTCTGCCAGATACTGCTGCTGCAGCAGGTGCTGAAGGTACCCCCTCACCAGCCTCACCCTGCCCCCATTGCAGCTAGACCTCCCCTCCATATCACACACAGCAAGCACCCTCCCACCCCGCCTCCTTATAAACATCTCCACAGGCTCTGCGTCCTCTTCCAAATCTCCATCACGCAACCGCAGCAATGGTGGCAGCTGCACGCAAGACAATGGAAGAGTCTGCAGGAGCTGCTGCTTCACTTCACCAGGAGGAGCGTCCACATGACTCCCTGCAGCTCTGAGGAACATCAGGGCCATGGCAGCCTCCTGCAGCTCATCTTGCTGTGACTCATCTAAGTGCTTGGGAAGGTGCAGCTGGGAGAGCCAGGGAGGAGGGTCACTGCGCTGCTGGAATGACAGGGAGCAAGAGGCAGATGGTCCTGCCTTCTCCTGTTGCTGCTGCTGCTGGCGGTGCTCTTCAGCTGGACTTGGCTCCTGGGGTGATGCTTGCTGACGCTGATTGCTAGCGGCAGGCTTAGGCTTTTGCCTCTTGCATGCCACCTCCAGCTCTGCAGCATCCGCTTGCCTGCGTTTCCCTTGCATGACATGCCCATCACAGGCTGCACTGCTACCATCCACCTGCAAGTCAACTGTTCCAAAACTCCTTGCCCCCCTGCCCTCACTCACTGCTGGCCCCTTCTGCTGCTGTTGCTGCTGCTGCTGCAGATCCTGCTGATAGTCATTGTGCAGGGTACCAAGGGGCTGTTGCTGCTGGTGCTCATCAGTCTGCTGGGCATGGCTCACTGGTTGAGCCTGTGCTCCCAACAACTCACGAGTCGGCTGCTGCACCTCCTGGGCCTGAGGTGAAGATCCGTCAGCATTTGCCCGTAAAGCTGCTGCTGGAGCTATTGGAGTTGCTGCTGCTGGTGGGCTTGCTGCTAGCTCATCCACTGCTGCAGCTGATGTAGTGGCTGCTGCCGCGGTTACATAAACCAACTCAGGATCCATGCTTGCTGCACCTGCTGCTGAGTGCTGCTCCCCCACCAGCAGTGTTCCTTCCAGTTTCTGCATGAAGTCCAGTTCCTGCATCCATCTCCTGGGGTCCACCAGCAGCAGCAGCAGCTGCAGCACCCGGCTGGTAGTTTCTTCTGTCAAGCCACAGGCAGGTGCAACTGCTGCTGCTGCTCCTGCCAGTGCTGCAGGGTAGTGGGGGTCATCTGCAGCTGGCAGAGCTGTGGCTGCAGGGGCTAGGTAGAAGAGAGGGCTGGAGGTGGGGCTGGTTGTAAGGTGCTGGGGGAGCAGCTGCAGGAGTTCTTGTACTGCTTGCCCACAATACTGCAGCCTGGCAAGCTTGGCAGCTGTGTGGAGGACCTGCAGCAAAGGGTTTACCTATCAGACCATTGCTTCATTTCCAAATCCACTCGTGCATGCATGTTGGTTATAAGTAAACTGTGTGCCATACATTGACCCTCCTAAGGCAGGCCATATTGACAGCTTTCCAATACCAGAAGCAATGGAAGATGGCGGCGGATGATGAGGACCAGGAGGATAAAACATCATCAGCATCCCCTGCTCATCTAAATCAAGCCAGCATGGCATGTTGCTTGAAGCACTACTTCAAGGTCACTCGGCTGAACAGTTATGTTGCAGGAGGCTATTGTCTGCCGCCCTCACCTGCTGTTTGCTCCCCAGGCTCTGCTGCTGCGTCCAGAACTCCTGCAGCGCTGCTCTCCATGTAGTGCTGTCTGCTAGTGGCTCATCAACAAGGTCTTGGCAGGGCACCAGGTTGTGGCTGTGAAGCAGGAGCATGGGCTGAGCTCTAGGAGCAGCACCTGTGAGCAGCAGCAGCAACACACAATGGGAGCAAGTCAGCACCAGCATGGGAACAATGACAAAACGATCATGATGGAGGGAGCGGAAGATAAGCGGAGATCCGCATCAAAGGACGGGAGGAGATGATATGCTACCTTGTGCTATGACAAATGGGTTGGCCACAGCAAAGAAAGCACCTGCAGTGCTGGGCCAGCTGGATTGACATACTACAGCGAAAGCAGTGACCGACCCTCATTAGAAAGAAGCCTCATGGCAATTGACCAAAATGTCCCACCCGCTGTCATGCCACGAGCGCGCATGGCCCAAAAAATCATGGGATGATCTATCTCATAGCTAGCATTGAATACGCAAGCTGCAGTGCCGTCTTCATGTCTGAAGGCACATGCAAGGTGGCAGTTGGATACATTACAAGTCACCTACAGCTACTGTACAGGCCTCACAGCCTACCTTGCAGACCTCCTGGCATGATGGTCCTCTTGACCTGGCTGACACGCTGACTTCCCTGCAGGTCCTTCCAGCTGACAATGGCACCCTGGAGGGGGTCTTCCTGCACAAACCCCAGCGCTGCCAAGCTGCTGCGGATGTCCAGTAGGCTGCATGCCTCTGACCGAGTCACATATAAGATGGTCAGGTTCTCTTCACAGGGAGGCACGCCTTCATTCTGTGAGCAGTTGGGTGAAAGATTCAGGAGTTGCTGTTGTAGCATGGTCCGCTACAGGGAATGCTGCTGCTGCTGTTGCTGCTACAGGAATTGATGCTGCTGTTGACGGGTTGACCAGTATAAGCATGCCATGTAGCTGCTCGCACCTGTTGCTTGAAGCACATCTGCTGCATAGATTACCCAGCTCGCTGCTTTGCACAGGTGACAACTTGGAGGTCTGGGCTCAGTATAGTGGCGTCCAGGGGCTTAAGCCACCTAGCCGAGCTCCTGCCAGCTTCTGGATCGTGAGCAAGGTGCGAGAACGGATGCATGCTGTAAGTGTCGTCATGATCCGAACAGTAAGGGGATTGCGCCACAAGGTTTCAACCCAGGATCCTAGGTTGCCTTTCACAGCACGAAAAACCACAGACGCATGAAATTAGCTTCCAATATAACAAGGGCCATTCCGATCTTAAGGTGCCATGGACTGCATGAAGAACGGCATTGGCACTTCGGCAGTCCGGGTTCCGTAATTTGCTATCACTGGCACATGTGATGCGGTGCAGTGCTATCAGAAACCGCTACTAGACTGCTCCATGACATGAATGCTCTTTTGAATCACGCCGCTTTCAGTAGTCAGGTCCTGGATACCTATTTCAGGTCAAGACTTAGCCTTGGGCCAGCTTGTACTGCTGCAGTACCACAAAACCGCCAAAATGCTCCGTTCCAAGAGTTGACTACTCGACTACAGCACATCATCTAAGCAAACAGCAAGATCCGAGCCCCCTTGTGTTGGGCGAGCCCTCCACTAGTTGACCATGAGTGGGCCCACCTGGCTGCTTTTATTGTCTTAGCTGATGAGGATCAATCATGGTGCTGGTCCCTTGCGCGCCACACCTCTTTCATAATAAGGTAATATAAGACACCACTCCGTCGACTCTTATACATAGGCTCCTCAAGCTCAGCTGGAACGGCCCATCCAGAGGACAAAACTGCAATCTCTAGTTATGCCAAGCCCCTTCCTTGATCCATTCCATTCCAGAACAGCTGTCCATGTCTCTGAGAATCGAACTTGATGGCCCAATGTGTCCTATACAGTCTTCTTATCATACCTTTTTCTGGCACCATTTGTCGCAATGTAGCCAGCTCTGTCTGGTTTGGTGCTTGATAGCTAGAAGCTGCAGCTCAACTTTCAGCTCAGCTGAACCAACTCTTTCATTAACGGTTCAGCTGAGCCTCCAATACCATCACAATGACTAGCTTACAAGTAAGTGAACAAAGATGGAAAGGTAACCCTCTGTCCATGAGGCCTTCGGACTTTGCTGTCATGAGACGCATCCAACAAACACTGTCATGTCCTTCACGTCTGCCTGCACAGGTGTGCTTGTCCACAGGTTGGGGATGCCAATCCAGTGAAGGAGCAAGTGCTGTGGGACATGCTTTTTTAAGTGCCTGGAAGCAGCACTCCCACCCCTCATGACTATGATAGTCACACAGGTGAACAGGATAATCTTGACACTTGGTCCGAGCATAGCCCTGGTAGGTGCCCCAAAGCAGAAGCCCAAAATGTATCAACAGGCATGTTACCCTCTTCATCTGCTTCACCGTGCTTAGTAATGTTTGCTGGATGCAAATGTTGGGGCGCACTAGAGCCGAAAATGGCATCTGCTGAAGATGCTCAGCCAGAGCTACTCACTTCTGCATTGTTTTAGTTCCATCGGCTCTTGTTCAACAGCAGCTTAGCAGCAGCTGGACGTGTTGCAAATTTGACTTATTATGCTCTTTGGAAAAGCTGCTGTAGAATACTAGCTGCAGAGCAATTCAAATTCTGAGTGGCAGCTTGCACAGACTGCTGGTGAACCATGCCAGGCTGCTACCGTTGTTGGGACCTGGAATGCAATTTGTTAGGCAGGCATTAAAGCAGGGGACAATGATCCTACCTGGTAGCACTTACATCTTAAACAGTCACTAGCTGTGTAGATGGTAATGCTTTTTCATTTCACTAGCGCTGCTTTAATCCAGTACACCTAGGTGTGTACCCTGGCCTTCCTCTCCTTGCCGTCTTATGGCGCTCCCCCCAAATGCTCCCTTACATCACTTCCTGCAATCAGCTGCAGGCTCTTCAGCCCAGCACGAGCCATATTTTTCCTCAATGCACCCTTTCAGGCACTTTGCTGGTTCGGCTTCTGTCCAGGCTCTTATTCACATGAGCTTCACGTGAGATGACCTGGTTAAGGCAGGTACCAATTACCCAGAACACCGGTATAGATTTGGTGCTTGAAACGATTTGGGGCCCTATGGAGTGATTCTTCTAGTGGCTTTGGGATTGATTATCTGCGAAAGGCTGCTGCAAGTGCAATCTGTAGACTTGCTGCTGAATGCTACACTACATTGTACTCAGCTATTGCTTAATGAGGCTAACTGCTGCAACAAGCTATTTGCTAGCCACTGCATGCACATGTGGCATGGGCTTCGTGTGCTTAAATGCTAGCCAAGCAATTAACACTTACAGGCCACTGATGGCGATCTCAACCGGTAGGTCTGCAGCTTAGTTCTAGCTGATCTGGACAATCACAAGTATGCATGTTGCTTAAAATCAATGTGCCTTGCGCTCCGGTGTAGACCGTGATGGCCATGGCTAAAATCAAACTCACTGCCATAGTCTGACTCTATCGAATCTCCAACAGGCATTTGCCAGCACCTCCGAATAGTTTGCTAGACGAGCTGATGAAAGCGCAATACTGAGTTGGGGATAGATAGTTGTTAAGCAATGCTTCTGTGCGGCAATGCATGCGAGTATGGTATCAGTTACAGTTAGTTACTTCCGGCCAACCAGGGCCCTGGCCAAAAACCCGTCCTAGAAGACAAACGCCAATTGACAGGCCACCAAACCACCGCTTGAGGACCAGAAAGTAGCCTGGTCCTCTACAAGAGCCACAAGCCGCCCAAAAACAGAGGTAGCCGTCTGTGAAGGGCCAAGCGACTATGGTAACGACCATGTCAACCGCACACTCCGTCGCGCACGTAACGGCTGACTAAAGTCCAACGTGGCTTCCGCCGACTGCGCCGGCTGGTCTGACCTGGGGCCACGGATCGGCCGCGGACGCAATACCCTTGGACTGATGGCACTCCCGCTTATCTAGAGTTACACGAATGCTCTGGTGCCTCGTGCTCCTCACTTGAGCATGCTACCTTCCCCAGCAATCTCAGAGTCCAGGGCTGAGGAGTAGATAGCTGATCAGCACGTTTGTGTCTGCTCAGCCGATGCCTGCTTTGACAGCTTCCTCTGCAACGGTATTATTCGGCACTGCAGATATATGTTTGAAAATTGGTGGGGTTGCCTTCCCTGCTCGATCCATCTGCTGCAGCAGCTAGCTCCGGGTATAGACCATTAGTGGAGGGTTGTCAATTGGTGGGCTGTGGCATAGTGCATGCGTATTTAGGGTCATTGGCAGCCAGATTGACGCCAGAGTGTTTACTCAGCTTTTGTACGGGCGGCCGGAGAGCAGGGTAAACTTAAATGCCTAAGCTGCTGCTGCAGTTTAAGATTGCATAGGGTTTGAGTGCGGTGCGTGACTAGCAGAATAGGGGCGAGCCAGCCAGCAGCATCAGGCAACAACTCGCTGTTGACCGGTTGTAGGTTGTATCCTGCCTGTCCAGTTCGGGGCCGCGCCAAACGGAGTCTTCTGTTTTCAAAAAGGGAACGTAAAGCAATCGAGTGCAGAAGACAACTCTGCAGGGGATTGACGCTGGTGAGTGCACGCACGGCCGGAATCTGCACTCAGAAGTTTCTCGCCTACGTTGTCCCCGTCAAACTGATAAGCAGATACCGCTTGCGTATACATCAACCTACACGTTGCAATATTCAATATGGTGTTTGCAGGCGGCTTCTATGCATGGCGTAAGGGCCCTAGGCTGCTTACCAAGCTTTGAGGCACTAAAGAGCTTGTTCTGCTTTTTCTGACCTGGCTGCAGGTTGTGCAGGTCCTCTGAGAACTGGCTGGTTGTCTCAGAACACGAGACTTCAGAGCAGAATGTCTTCCATTGCTTTCAAGAAGCAGCATCTAATGCTGTCCTGGTGTCTTGCCATCTGCCTTCTTTCAGGCCTTGGTAAGTAACCCGCGCATATCATGCATGCCCCTTACATAGCTGACCTCCAGGATTAACACAGCATCCCAAGCCACGTTCTCACTGGTTTTGAAGCAAAGCATAGTATTGCAATTGGCTGGTTGAACCTGAACTTCCATTGTGCTTAGCATGCATGGTGCTGCAGCCATCCTTGACTGCAGCGTAAGCTGTGCTACACAGTAGGCAGTTGGGTCCAATTCAATTAGTGCCGCAGTGTAACCACAGGAACTTGTCCTATGCCTTGTTTGCCATTAGATGCACAATATGATCTTCCTGAACCCATTTGCATGGTGGTTGACTACGGTTGCCATGCAGGGAGTGCCTTCACCCAGGATCTGCTCATGCAAATTGTTCCATGTTAAGCAGGTTATGTTTGCCCTTAGCTGTACAATCGTTTTACTTGCTGCTTGTAATTGAGCTGGGAAGTTGCTTGCAGCTAAGCAGTAATATAATTGCTGTTGCATGGAGCCCTTTCCAGGTTTAGGAGGCACTGCAACCACAGCAGGCGTGCCCCGGAGAAGTCTGCAGCAGCAGGTGCCAACAGCAGTTCCTGCAGCAACAGCAGCGGTGGCAACAACTACGCCACCCCTTCCTGGCGCAATCAGACCAGCAGTACCTGCGACCATCCCTGCTGATACAGCAGCAACTGTCCCATCCCAACCGGCTGCAGCAGGAGCAACAGCTACAGCTGCTGCTGGAAGTGATGATCTGTACCTTCCAGCAACCCGCCTTCCCGCTACTTTGGGCCCTGTGCAAGTCCCTGCCAACGCCCTTGGCGCACTAAGCCCCACCAACAAGACCTCCCAAGCCCTGAATGCTACCTTGGCACAGGCAGCACTGCTAAGCCCTCTGAATGCCAGCACCAACATCAGTGAGCCTGCAAACCAGCACTTGGCAGCAGCCACTGCTGCTCTCGAATTGCAGGAACCTACAGATGGCCATCAAGGCATGCCCACTGCTTTCGTGCCTGTGCTGCCAGAAGGTGTTCCTGGAAAGCCCATCCCTGCAGATGTCAGCCCTGCCAGGACCTCAGGAAGTACTGTGAGCACTACAACAGTGAGACCTGGTGCAGCAAATGTCACCAATGAGCGAGGCCAAGTGGTTGCGAATCTGCCTGTTCCCATCATTGGAGCAACTTCTACTGCTACTGCGATCGCAACGGTTGTGCCTGCGTTGAATGCCGATAGGACTCGAGGGGCGAAGTACAGGAATGGGAGCACTGATCCCAATGTGATCACCATTGTGCACTTCAACGATTGGCACCAGAGGATGGAGCCTATGAGGGATTACGCACATGCTGAGTGTGATCGTACTACAGCGGATAGCGGTGCGTTGGGAGTCACATTCTAGTCTGGTATGGGCATGGATGTGAATACATGAAGGCTGCTTGAGTTGCTGTCCTTGCTCAAGAGGCGGGTATAAGGGATGCATAGGCTCTTGCAGTGAATTGCCTAGCTTTCTGCGTTCTAAAAGAATGTGATGTGTTCTGAATGATGTTTCGACCCAGCATGGGCTGGTGCAACTGTTGTAAGAAGGTTGCTTTTTCATGCATGCAGCACAATATGTAGCCTGTGCTGTCCAGAACAAGCATAGTGAAATGATCATGGCTCTTGTGCTTGTCTTGTTTTTGCTGTGCTTTTCCTTGCCATCCTCTGCTGTCTTTTCAGGTCGCTGTGGTGGTGGTATAGCTCGCATGAAGACCTACGTGGACCAGCAGCGTGGTGAAGACCCTGACCTGCTCCTGCTGAATGCTGGTGACGACTTCATCGGGACTCAATGGGACCGGGAGTATGGGAGCAAGGCAGCTGCCGTTTTCCTGAACAAGCTGGCCCCTGATGCCATGGTGAGAAAAGCAGGAGGAACAGAGGGTGATGCAGGGATGTTGCATGGCAGTGGACTTCAGAGGCTTAGCCGTGAAGGTGGTTCTTTATGTAAGGGATTTCCGGGCGCGCTGTCCATTTCTGCAAGGAAGACATGTTCTGTAGGCTCATATGTTTTTCCAGCTTGTCATTGTGCGGCTACTGGTGCAGAGTGCTGTGGAACTCATGCAGCTCTGCCTACTTTTTAGACGCTATGTAGGCAACAGTCGAAAAGCCATGTAGGTGGTAAGCAATGGGTTGCCAGAACATTGCAACAGCACATGAGCTGAGTTGGGCGATAGAACTCCAGCCCAAGTCCCATAGGGGCCCTTTGTCCCCAGCATGTACCCCATACAACCTTTCCATGACCCTACACAAGGAATTCTGCGTCCATTTTTGCTTGCTTGCAGACGGTTGGTAACCACGAGTTTGACTTTGGTGCCGATGCCCTTGGCAACTATGTGAAGGCCCTGCAGCATCCTGCCCTGGGGGCCTGCAACCTGGACTTCAAGGGACACTGGCTGAAGGATTACATGAAGAACTACATCACAAAGACCGTGAAGGGCAAAAAGGTGGGACGGTTCAGAGTAGTAACTACTAGTTCAGCCAGTTGAGCTGGATTCTTGCGATTGCGGCAGTAGTGCAACAGCAGGGTAGATATCACCATTTTTGGTCTGTAGGTAGGACAGAGGAGGCAGTAGATGAGGCAGGGATTTCACTACCTGTGTAGCAGGCACAATGGAGAGTCACACGACAGTGGCACCAGTATTAGCTGACTTGGAAACAGCATACATACACAAGGTTTAGCTAGGAAGCATCTGCAGGAGACGGGTTTTGCAAAATGGCCAGCATGGTGAGGCAGTGACAGGATGGATATGACTATGTGGATATGACTATGTGGCGGCAAATTTATTGTCCCCATTGTAGTGGCAGTGGCTTCTGCGCGCAAATGCTGCCTGGAAGGTGGTCATGAGCCTCCAGCAATATGCAATTGCTGCCTGGACTGTGGTCATGAGCCTCCAGCAATATGCAATTGCTGCCTGGGCGGTGGTCATGAGCCTCCAGCAATATGCAATTGCTGCCTGGACGGTGGTCATGAGCCTCCAGCAATATGCAAGTGCTGCCTGGACTGTGCGGTCAAGAGCTGCCAGCAACTTGTATGGTCTGCCTGAGATGGATGCCTCGAGTTGCCAACATGTTAATGCAAAAGCCCCTTCCTGTTTCTGCGTCTTCCGCCATGTAGATCTGCATCATTGGCCTGACAACGACTGCAGCTCCTAAGGATAAGATGGGCCCAGTGTGGGTGATGGACCCCTACAGCAAAGGGAGGGACTGCGTGTATGATATGAAGAAGAACGAGAATTGCGACATGGTCATCTTGCTGAGTCATTTAGGGTAAGAAGGGGTCACCTGCCAGCTGGAGGATCGGGACATAGCAGGCGGTCCTGGGCAATGTGTCCATAGCAGGGAGCGAGGGCTGGTTTGGGTCGTATGCAGAATGCGCACCTCTTCATAGCAACCAGGAAGAGGCTCCTTTCGTGACCCACTCTGTCATTTCTAAGCAGTCTCAGCTTGTGCACTGGCGACCTTCCAGGTAAAGGACTTGTCTGGAGATTGCGCTGGGCTCATGATGCAGAAACACGACTAGGGTCAAACATTGTTAGCAGCAGAGGGTTCCTGTGTCTAGGACTTCCCTTGGGGCTTTGGGTCCTATTCTGTGGCTGAGGCTGGGGCCTGGCGCCTGGAGTGTGCAAAAAGAATCTCTATAGCTGCACTAGAGGGATGCTTTTGGGACATGGATAGCATGCAGTATGTCTTCTGCTTTTCTGATTGCACATGCCATGTGCTGCCTTCCTTCACCCCTACAGGTACACTGCAGATGTGTATGCTGCCAAGCTGATTCCAGGGGTGGACCTGATCATTGGTGGGCACAGCCACTCCTTCCTGTGGCATGATAAGAACGCTGCACCTGTGTATGACAAAGGTGAGTACACTTTGTGCTGTTTCCCACATCCGATTGTGAATTGGCTGTGTGACTTTGCCGTGGACAGACCACTAGCATAAAAGGTGTAAGACAGCAATGGACAGGTCTTTCTTGGGATTATCATGAGTCTGATGCCATGCAGTTGATCCACATCCTGTCGTTACATAGAATATGCGCATTTGCTGCATCTACAACTTATGTTTTGCTGCAGTTGACGACAAGCTTATGCGTGCCAAAACTCGTGTTTGGCGTTCCATGTCCATTGCGAGCCTGCTCATCAACAATGTCAAGACGAAGTTGAGCAATTTGCCATTGCAATGCACAGTCAAGCTCAATGATAGGTTCCAGATGGGGGCCTGGTTGATGTGGGAAAGTCGGTCTTGTGTTGTAATGTGACCTTAAAACACGGGCAAAAGTGAAATCCTAACGTCTGCAGCCATCACTCTTTGATTGTTTTCTGACACAGCATAAAGGGACCCTGCACATGGCTACCTTGAGTGCTCCCCTTGCGTTCACATGTGTGCTGTGCCTGCTGCAACAGATGGAAAGCAAACGGACTATGTGTGGGGACCGTACCCGACATTTGTTGACACCAACAATGGGAACAAGGTGCCTGTGGTGCAAGCTGGCTGGGGCAGCAGGTGAGCAGCACTGCCAGACACAGACTCATTCAGCGTACCATGCGTGCAGCATCAGCAGAAGGCAGCAGAAGCTTGCACTGTTAAACATTGGTTGCCGGATCATTTTGTGTAAAGGCAACATGGAGCGGTGAAATCTTGTGAGCTACTGGTATTTGTGTAAAAAGGAATGTTACTGGTTCAGCCTGGCATGTTTGCTGCATCTTTGATAGGGCTCTGTGCATTGACTGCTGCAATGTCCAACTATAATCCATGCTGCACCTCACGAAGTAGGTCCGCGCGACTAATGGTGTCTGCATAGATGTGGCCCTCACTGCAGCGTTATGGGAGTCGGCAAATGCTTTAGGAGAGATGATATAGAGTGTCTTACTGTTTGCCTCGGCAGGTACATGGGGAAGCTGCAAGTGTACTTTGATGCGAACAACAAGATTCAACGTTTGGAGGGCAACCCTGTGCTGCTTGGCGGGCCAAACAGTGACAACCCTGTACAAGAAGATCAGTCCATCAAGGATGAGGTCGATAAATGGAAGTACTGGTGAACCAAGCGTTTGCCATCAAAGTGGATTTGCGGCTCGGGCCCTCAGTTGCTTGCTTGGTTGCTTTGCAAGCGGGGATGGTGTGAGAGCGTGGCTTCTGGTAAGCATCATGCCTTGGTTGAAGCGTGTGCTTGGATAGGGGGGTCTCAACTAGCAGATAGCAAGGTGGTGGCTTACTAGGGGGATGATCAGCTGCATGTGAATTGATTGATGCTGAGTGTTAGGGGCACCCTCACAACGGGGAGGCCAACAGCGTTCAAATACATGGGGTGGAAAAGAAGGTTGTGGATGTGAGAGGGTGGTGCAGCAGCGTGAGAGGCGCCCATTGAGTGAGATCCCAGTTCTGTTGGCTGTTTCAACTGGCTTACTATGACGTGGTGCTGCCATATTCTGAATAGCAGGGGCAACCTTATGTGGCAAGTGACATCAAAGAATGACTGATGGTGTGTTCACCATGATAATGCATGTGCAGAGGGGACATGTCCTGTTGGATAGTCTAACATTGTTGATTGCATGTCATGTTAGGAACAGGTCTTAAGTGGGGGTATGTAGTCTTTGTCAACAGGATAGATGTTGGCTGCAGGTTGCCAGGTACAGGAGACAGGAACAAAGGGTGGCATTTGGCTTGCTTGGATTCGGTTGTGGATAGTGAGGTACCGATGGTGATGTGCGTGAAAGCTTATTGTCACCTTGGCTTAAAGAGGGGCTGCTACTTGGAGGTTGGCATGTGCATCATACAGCTGTGCCGTGGAGGCTTCATTGGATTTCACAACAGATATAAGCACCCTTGTAACCTGCATAGAATGCAGCTGGGGCTGACTTGGTCAGTCTTGCAGTTACCTTTATCAGAGCTTACTCCAACTACAGTAACTTTGGGTCTGGCAACTGTGTGCCTTCCATTCTATGGGTATCTGTCCAAGTGCTCTGGATGGTCTGGAGAGGTTGTGGGCTTAAATAGTTAATCTCATGGTCCATTTGTGGCCTACTGAGTTGCTTGCCCCAGCCGCGGCTTTTGACTGCTTTGGTGCCGTTGCTGCGCATGACCTTGCTTATCACCTCGGAAGGCTGGTGTGAGTGAGTGCTTGTGGGTCGACATTGCTTGCTAATTAGTGGTGTCCATGGAGACCGAAACGATGTAGAGCTCTTATGCTCATCATGCAGACTCTCACTTTTGGCTACTGCATGCGTGGTATGAGGTGCTTTTCTGCCTCAAGATTCAGGCAGAGCAATGGCCATGGAGGCCATCAGCTTATATGACTTTGTTTTGACAAAGGCAGGAAAGGAGGGGGGGGGATACAAGGTACATGGGCTGTGCCGCGGCATGTTTCCTTGCCTTCATTTTTGTTGACAATTTGCAGGGATTCCTTATCCCATGCATGTTCTGCGCCCTTGCTTGTTGCCATCCCTTCTTGCTGGGGGTAACTTAAGTCTGCCCATGTCTAGCTTACCGTTCCAAGGGGTAAGTAGCGTTCAGTAGGGTACTTTTGCTTTGACTAGTGATCATGTCTGGCTGTTTGGGTGTCGCTGCATCTGTTGCCGTTTAGGTGACTGGATGCTATTTATTGAGTTATGCCTGGACAACTGGTGGTAAGTCGAGGGCAATAGAGGGAGGAACCATGCGTGCTGCTGTTGTGTTCCCGCCCAGGCAAGGGGTCTTCCCCACAAGCATAGGAGGATGAGTGGATATCAGACAGCCTTTGTTTGTGTTGCAATGAGGCATGGGCCAGCCAAGGTGGGCAGCACGGAGAGTCCATTTATAAACTTCGGGAATGAGAAGCCATGTTCAAGTGGTTCGATCAACGGTTTCAATGTCTTATAAGCGTGATGCATGGGCTGTAGTCACGGGGCAGTGGTTATGGCACCGTGAACAGGAGAGCTGAAACCTGGAGCGTTGATCCGGGAATGCCCAGCCCGGAACTTGGCAACACGTATGTGATGGACACTGCCAAAAGGGATTGTCCTTTATAGTGTGGCATTCTGTCTGCCTTGGCATATGCAGTGTGGCTGGGAGGGTCTTATGGGCCAGCAGCCTGACATGGTGGCATTGGGTATGCTGCTGAGGAAGGGCATTGCAGGTGCGTGGGCTGCAAATTGTTGTGCTGCTGCATCCATGGGCCGCAGCAGCTGTGAGGTATAGCGCCGTCTTAGGATTGCTGTCCAAGAAAAGACAAATTCATATCTATCTTGCTGTGCTTTGACTAGTCATTGTTGACTGTGGCTGTGAATAATTGCAATGGTGCTTGGCTTCAGAAGTTTCTGATATACACTTTATAGCTTGTCAATTCATTGTGCCTGCAATACATGTGAAACTTTTGCAGGGAAGATTTGATTTGCGTGGTCGCTTTGTGTGCCGCTGCTTCTTCAAGTTGCATGTGTACATTTTTGAGAGGATCAGGATGTGCTTGAGGTGTTTCAAAACAGGGATGTATTTGTATCCTGCAGCGGGAGTGCAGGACATGATCAGTCCATTGAAGGACATGATCATACAAGGCTGTGTGATGGCCTTGCAGGTGGGATGAAACCCATCCACCAGGTTCCTTTCAGTTCCTCCAACCTCTGCTGGTTGTAAAGCAGGTACATTAACCTGCAACAGTGCCAGGGCTTCAAGTGTACATGTGTGCGTGTGAGGAGTGCTACTATTGCTGATGCAGGCAGCAGTGTCGCAGCACTAAAGAATGGGAGCGGCACTATTGATAGTCTCTTTGTAATGGACATCAGCATATCACATGTTGGTAGTTACATTGGACGCCATTGGCATCCGGACGTGTCTTTCGAGATTTTCTGTACCAGGGATGTTTGAGCCTCTCGAGTGTGTAGGCATAATATATGAGATAGATCACTGCACAGCTTTCGGGCCGTGCAGCGCCCGCGGCATAACTCCATCCAGTTTGTTAGTGCATAATGTAGTTGTTTGTAGGCATAATGTAGTTGTTTGTGGACTACTACAGAGTGTGTATAGCTGTCAGATGAAGTCAATCCTTGGATGCATGGGATCTCCATTTATGGATATGGGGGAAAGTTAGTAGGCTTCTGCATCAGCCATGATGTATATTACCTCCTGCATCAGCTCATACCTGTAAGTGTAGGTGTCCTGACTCTGGCCCTCACCAAGTTTGTTTCTGCCGCTACGTTAGCTTCTGGAGAAGGCAAGATTTCCCCTGGCATTTTTCGGACCAGATATCGCTAGTAGCTACAGTATCCAACCGCAGGTAGGACTTCCTGGGTGTTGTGCCCTCATCTCGGCTTTGTTCAGTCAGCAGCTGCATCGTCATCGGTGGTCATGCATTTCTTTCTTTGTTGCCGGCCCTCATCTCTGGGCTGTTATCTCACTTCCTGATTTAATAAACGAAATCATGTAACGTGCCCTTCCGAAAGGTTTAGACACTGGTGGAGGTGATCCTTCCCTTCGGACATAAGCAATGAGCAGGACTTTCAGCTCGGACATGTCCGTGGTAGTGTAGGCTTCCGCATGCCGTCATTAATTGTAAACGTTTACAATAGCACCAGCTCAGCTGCATGCAGACAACAGACGAGTTGACCGATAGTCTTCCGCTCGGTCTCAACCAGTGAGTGAAACTAAGAACACAGTGCTAGACGTAGAGTACAAAACATATGTGCCGCACTTCTCCTGATTGGGAAACGTCTTGTATACGTTATTAAATAACCAGCTGCCCACGAGGCCCCGCAATGTCTCTCCTTGGCATGCCATGGGTCGTGGTGAATATGGGTTGCGAAATGATCTACATCCTTGAGCAACGCCTCAAAGCTCAAACTATATCACCTGTAAAATGTCATAAGGTGCTTCACGATGTCGCCTGCACCATGTTTGATCGGAGCTTTATCAAGGAAAAGCTGTACGTACACCAGCCAATGTATACACTGGCAAGCACACGGGGCATCTTTGACAAGCTTGCCCATTCCTCCATCATGCGGCTCAGTGAAGCAAGGTATGCATGTACATCTCGTTACTGCCCATGCTGCCATGCCATGCCAAGCTACAGGCTTCCACTTGCAGTATGGACAAGCTATTTGACCTGATGGTGATGGCTGCCAAATACCAGGTCGTATGCATTACCAGCTTCAATGAGCTCATGCAGGTAAATGGTCACAACACACACTGACATGATCAGTCCAGCAGCTTATGTATGACTCTGTGCACTAACCTGGGTACCCACCCACCCACTCACATGGTCAGCTCAGCATAGCTGTCTGTCATCTGTACACCGACAGATAAGCAACCTGCTGACTTGCGATGAAAATTGACATGCTGCTACTCCATGCAGATTGTGCTTCGGCATCTCAGCAATGTCCGTGCAATCTTGCTATCAACAGCAGCTGCAGCATCGGCAGGGCCAGATGCCTTGACTGCACTGGACCTCATCAAAGAGACAGAAGATGCCACAATCCACATGTACAGCAAGCTCAGCCAAGCACAGCTGGCACTCATGAGGCAAGGCTTGTTTAGGTGAGAGCTTGGTCTTAGTCCAGGAGATCACATCTTGATGTCAGACAGATGCCAGGAGTGAACGGATGCCAGAAGCACATGCATGAACCAGCAGCTGCATGCATGGTGAACAGCATCATGTGTATTAAGGTCACTTTTCCAGGAACACTGGGCCCATAAGCATCAGCAGGCTGTTGGCAGTGCACGACCAGTCGGCGGCATGCAGCTGTAGACTGGCAACACCTTGCACATGTGCCTGGCCCCCACCTGCAAAAAGGGCATACCAGATCAAACTTTGAAGGGTCCGGCGCACACATGGACGGTCTACAAGGGGATGCAAATTTCATGCACCTGATGTCTTATGTTTGAGCAGTCATCCTCAAAGCATGCCATCTGGCCCCAAGTCAGAACGGGCTTGGGCCAAACATCCCAGAGATACCGTAGGTGTAGATGCATCCATCCAGGAACAAAAGTGATCAGCTAAGCAATATTGAAATCACCATTGAGAGGAATGAAGTAGCCTTCAGCTTTACCAAGGCCTGCTGCTTGGTGTATGCCAGGTTCTTCCAGGACAAGCGCGTCAAGGTGTCCTTGTTCCTGTCTGAGGGCATTCAGGCGCCTAACGGCAAGCTTGTGCTACCAAGCTGCATCAAGGAGGGGCTGGGCAAGGTGCGGACTTTTGGGCCAGAAGGCAAGTGCATCAGAGATGAGCGGCTGGAGCTGGATTGTCTCAAAGTGAGTGGGGGTAAATCAGAAAGAAGGGCACAAGTTACCCATCCAGATGCAATTTAATTGTGCCAACTTGAGATTGGTGGTGATATGTCTCCTGGCTCCAGGATGGCTCTTGACTGGTCAACTTGCTGATAAACGAAAAGTAACCTGCAGTGATGTCCTTGGTCCTTGTGTTATGCCTGGTGTGCATGCTTCCGGAGAAACACATTACATTTACGCCGTACATGCCTCCCTTAGTGGCATGTGAAGGTCAACATCACAAACAAATGAACCCCGTCCTAGCCATCATGCTTGCTAATTGGAATTACAGCTGCGTTAGTCATTGGCTGAAGGCAAGTAGGACCACGGGTTTCTCTACAACCAAGACGGCACAGAGCAATTCTGCACTGTCAGCTTGTCGTGGCTGAGTTGGCAAGGGATGCCTTTCTACTGGGCTATGCACTGTTGCCTATCACCCATTTGCACGTGTGTGTTAACAGGAGGACCCCAATGAGTTCTTCTGTCACCCTGTGGGACTTGGGGACAACCTCTACAACAAGAACAGACCAGCGGTGGTGCCACCAGCCAGGAAGCACGATCAAGCCAGCTCCACATCAACATCAACAGCAGGAGCAGCAGCAGCTAAGACAGCTGCAGCAGTAGCAGCAGACACCAAGGGCGATGGAGAAACTGGAGTCAGCTGTGCCAGCACACAGAGAAAGGTGCGTGCTGATACAAGTGGAGGATCGCTTCCTGATTGAGGGCAGTGGAATTGACCAGTTTCTTCAGGCATCTGTTGTTGCAGCAAGTGTGGTAGTCCCCACATTTTTTTGGGATGGGATTTTGTTGGCTTTTATAAGCATCAGTTCATGAACTCAACCACCTGCAGCCAGGCATCTCCAGGATGCAGTGTCAGTGACTGATGTGACCACCTTGCATGATTCGTTGATGCAAAATGTACGTGCCCTTGCCTGCTTACCAACTTACAATAGTCTGCGCTTCAATGAGGAGCATGGGAGAAACATCTACATGAAAAAGTCCATCGCCCCTTGCTTCTGCCAACTAAGCCAACTGTTAATCAGCTGGCTAGTGAGTAAACTGATGATAACCGTTTTAATGCCAATGCTGACCTGGGTTGCGATTGCTGTTGTCTTGATATTCAGTATGCGGATGAGTTCAAGGGAAGCCAATCTGCCAGACAGGAGCTGGACCTCCTGACTGCTCTCATCAGCACCAGCAGCAGAGCTAGCAAACCAGCTGACAACTTCAAGCTGAACCTGTTTGGAGATGATGCCGAGGATGGCGACAACAGTACAGCTGCAGCACCTTGTACAATTGCAAAGGATCCCAGGTTTGACACAGCAGTGGTTGGGGTGAAGGAGTTGTGCTTTGGTGCTGGTGGGAGAAACGAGGCTTATAAGAGGGCAGCTGGGCTAGGTGACATCATGGGGGAGCTAGCTCTGGATGAAGCACGAGGTGCAGGGGAGCCTGATCTGCTGGATCTGATGGACAGTGCAGCATGACGCGGGCTAACTGTGTGTCAAGGTGATTCTTTACTATCAGCGATGTGATGAGAGTGGCCTCGGTAGATAGGTTTGGTGTGTCTGCGTGCCCACATCTTTCTGCAGCAGCTGCCAGGTATGGTACGATTACGATTACGATTACAACATGGCCCCTCAAAGGGGGCGCCCGTACGGAGCCAACCTAGGCTCCATGGGCAGAAATACTGGAACCTGGTCCATCAGAAGTGAATGTCTCAGCAATATCACCTCTTGGTCCAGAAGAAAAGGTATCGAAAATACGACCTTGCCATTCATCCCCGAATAATGACAAATCAAAGTAAGGATTATAGTCCTCACATTCCTCCGACCTTCGAAATTCCATGCATTCATAAACAAACTTTGCAACTTGGAAACTTGGTACAAATGGTTGCAGTTGCTAGACATTTTCGGAGTTATGGTGTATCGCATGGCCTCAGCACAGGCTTGTACATAGGACTGCCTGGATCATGAGGCAATCGTGAATAAATCAACATAAATGGCACTTTTACTTGTTCCTCGTACCTCTTGTAGTCGCGGCAGACTATTGATGATGATGCGCAATGTACTAGAGGGCTGACGTTCAAATTCTATGGAGAGAGAGAGAGAGAGAGAACTACGCAGAGAAGGGGGGAAATCCCTTCTTGCATATGTTAAGGGAATGGACCCTCACCTAAAACATATAGATAGGCCCACTACCATTCGGAGCCCAGAACACAGAAGTGGGTGGGTAAATTACCCCAAATTACCCCAATTACCTCAAATTCTATGGTATATGGAGCTAACTTGGAAGACCTTTGAGCCGGTTCGGCTTTGTGCGCCCAGGACTCCAGAACTATTTGCTGAAATGTTCCGATGGCGCATGTTTTCCGGTTAATGGACAAGGCCAATGTTCGATCGGACCCGGGCCCACGCTGTGGTGGACTTGGTTATACCCTAAATGTATGCACAACAGGTAAGCCAACCTACAATGTGCTCTTCACAACGGCCTGATGAATTAGAATTAGGATCGCTCCTGGATTGCAACAGCAATGGCAACCGCGCCCGTATCACATCTGCACCCAGGCATAAAAAGCAGGGAAAATGCTCCAGGGTATAACTCATTGCAGTGACTCGAAAAGTTTCAACCTAACCAGATTGCGACATCAAAGTCAACTAGTGCTGTTGACTACCCCCAGCCCCCTCCACCAGGGGCTGCCTGCCGTGAGCACCAACACACCCTCATCCATCTCATCCACCCGCTTCTGTGATGGTTGTTGCAACGAATCCAGCTCACCAGCATTCAGCAGACGCATTTTATATGCCTGCAGACCTAGCGGCTTCAATGGATCCTCCTGCATAGCCCTAGCCCAAGACGCCCCACCATAACTGGCAGCTCCAGCAGTGACACTGTCTATAAGGGTGCGGCTGCCATCCTTGGTCAACCCAGATGCCAAAGAACCGTCATCTCTATGTGGCTGGCTGTTATCTGTACCAGTAGACCCGATCTGGCCACAACGAGTGCTCCTGTCTTGTCCTTCTTCTTCCTCCTCCTGCTGCTGCTGCTGGTGGCTCTGGCGGCCGCCTCCCTGCTGCTGCTGCTGCTCGTGACTTTGCTTCTCACGCAGAGCTGCGTACAAAAGGTCACCTAGTAAAGGACAACCAATGGCTGCCATCTGGGCCCTGATCTGATGGGTGCGTCCTGTGACTAGCTGCAAGGTGGTTTCATAGCCCTCGGGACCCCACGCTGCAGCAGCTTCTCCTGTCAACGTGATGGGCTCAACCTGCATGAAGGCAGCCGGAGGAATTACCAATTACCAATTACCAAATGACCCCGTCAAAGCGGGGCGCCGGTGGGGGCAGCGCCACCCACAAGGAGCCAACTTAGGCTCCAACGGCATACTCAATTTCCTGTCCAAGCTCAAACAATGGCTGCCACCAGCCCACCCTAAATCCCTTGCTAGCCAATGTATGTCAGGCCAGCCCATTTCGACTTGCCATGCGCTAACCAGTTGACCCAGTCAACAGCAAGCCAAGCAGTTTTCTGCCTTGCTCGGGGCCAACCCAGGGTACTCTCAGCGCGGAACAACCCAGGGTACTCTCAGCGCGGATGACATCAACAGATGACATGGAGATGAAACATGCGGAAGTTGGCTACAGCGGGCCGCAGACAACAAATGCACACACCTTCCTTCAAGCCTTGAAGTGCCTTTCTGCATTGCTCTTTCTGTGTGCATGCACCGTTTTCATGCAGGTAACATGCACCGGATGTCCAGCCCAGAATCGAAAAAAGGATGGGCAGACCCAATGAGAGGGAGCAATGCCTCCGCTATTGCTGGCCTCCTCTTTGCTTCCCGCTCAACAAATTGCTTAGACCCACTGCCATATCCCCTAATGACAGCCATTCACATTCATCTGAAGCCTTGGGAGGGTGAACATGTTAAACATTGCTTGGCCAGGTTCGGACATATGTCGCCATGAGTATGTGGCTGCATGTCTTGTGCTCTTTCATCCTGCCAGCTGTACGGAGCCTATGGCGCACAGGCTATGGCACATCATAGCATGTGATGGAACTGTAGATAACATTACCTTAATCAGTGTTGGATTACCTCTAAGGTAACCAAGACCATGCTTATCTACCCTTCTCACTGTGCCTATGCATTTCCATACGCCTCGCACATGGGGTATGGGCAAACGTATTCCCTGCATGCCTGCTACTACACTCACCACTCACCTTCTGCACAATGAGCTCACACCGCACTGCCCCAGGTGTCCCCTCTGCCACCACCTTACTGTGAGGAGGCTCACCGGCCTGACGACACCCCAACAAAGCCCAGTGGAGCAATACACCCAAGGGAGGAGGAGCAGCTGTCACACAGCGGTACACCTACGCATCGCAGCAAAAAGGTGGATGCCCGAGCACAGCAGCTGTCTATCCCGCCATCAATGCTGACCTGGCCTGCCACCTCCCCAGCACATTGAGCAAGGGATCTGTGCATAATGTATGATACGTTACAGGGGCGTTTGTGAACTGTAAGGGTACTGTTATGAGCACATTAATGGTGAGCAGCTGGTGATAACAACTGAGAGACCTCGACCCAATGAATAGCAGCGTGTTCCCTCAGTTGCAGAAGTGCAAGCAACACCAACAATGATCCTGAAGCTCTTACCTTCTGTTCCACCTTGCTGTTTTTGTGACAGCTTGAGGTGCGGGGCCTATGGCACTTTTTGCTATGGCACATCATGAGATGTAATAAAGCTCTTACCTTCACCACATGCTGCTGTTTATCCTGCAGCAGCTTTGTGAATGCGCTTGCTGCTTGAGGGCTCCTGGCCAGTACCACCACCCCGCTGGTCCCTGCATCCAGCCTGTGGGTGTTGAGCAGCTGATGAGAGCCCAGGCCCAGGGCAGCTGCTGTACAAGCCACCACACTCTCAAGGATGTTGTCAACTGTTGGAGGAACCTGGCAGCGAAAAGTGTGGCAGAGGTTCAGCGTTATGTTTGGAAGGGGTGACGTGGTTGACCTAGGGGCTGAGGCAGAACTTGACTGCTTATTCCGCCCAAGCTGCTGTTGCATGACCAGCGAGAGGCTGTGCAGAGTTTCGTTTTAGAGTACAGGATAAGTTCTTTATGCTAGCATACTGCTGTCTCAACAGTGGATGGGCGACTCAACACGAGACATTGGACCCACTCAGGGCACTCGTCAACAATGTGACCAACCCGGGACATCAGCTTGTGCATTAGCGGCATGGTGACATTGTGGTTAGATCCCTTATGCTTGGAATGCAGTGGTAGAGAGGTCGATGTATTACAAGGGAAGATGTTGCTGCAAGGGACAGGCACGGGATTCCAGCTCTTGGATTTCAGCTAGCGCAGGCACAGGAGTTCAGCTGTTGGCATGCAAATCATTCTGGTCGGCCAACTGCCGGTTACTCAAAGCAAAGCATAGGAGGCACCTTTCAATCAGACCGCAGATCACACTGCACGGCACAATTGCAAGAAGCCTTAGGCCCTAAATCATACAAGCTGTGTAACATGAGGCATTGAAGGCACTGTCAGGCAGTACCAACAAACTTTCCATCACCAGGTACATGTGCTGCAGTACCAGTGTGTGCCCTTCCCACCTTCATCTGCATGCCCAATCACCTACTTGGACTCCTGGAGGTTTATCTACTGCCACGAGGTCAGGCCCATGGTAGATGATCCTCTGCTTCCAATCCACGGTGTGTGCTGCAGGGAAGCGCTTGGGGTGGACATGCACCCGCACATAGCAACCTGCTGTTACTGCTATGTCTTGCTGTAGGCGGGAGGGGTGCTGCAGCCTTGGATCTCGGCCATGTCTCTGCATTGCTGCTTCTCGAAGCTTCTGGATGTTTGACAGCTGCTCTGGGGTAAAGACATGCTGGTTCTTATCACTGGGCTTGGGTGTTACAGGGCAGTGGTAGACAGCACCAAAGCGTAAGAGGCTCTGGATGAAGGACTGGGGGAGCTGGAGGGCGTCAGATACAAGAGCTGAGAGCATGCCATCTGATTGGAGCGTGAGATGTTCCACACGAGGGCCTGGTAGGACTGGAGGTGGAGGTGTCTCGACTATGGCAAGTGTTTCAGAGAGGCTGAGGGTCCTTGTGTGGAAGGAGCTGGTCATGTAACTGATAGGTACATGGGCGCCCTTAATGGTGCAGTGGCGCCAATTAGAGGGTAATAGTCGGCAGGTTGAAATATGTGAGAAGCGAAGAGGGAGCATCCAAGATCAGGGTCTTTTGCTAGCAGTAGTTTGACTGGCAGTGGACTTCGAAGCTGCTTAAGCGTTGCAAGATTGGAGCTCTCAAGGATGAGCATGCACTTCCTGCATATTCCTCAAGGCTGGGCGTCTTAAAGTGGATGCTGGATAAAGAGGAAAGCAAATAAGCTGGCTGCTCCTCCAGTACATGCCATACATGTCATGGCACACGTGAGTACTGAAGTCGAAGCAGCATTGGAGTTCAATGCATGCAGTGACAGTCTCGCAAATATGCAGCATCTGACCTATCTAGTGGCAGCTGCAAAAGTGGAAATCCGCAATTAGTGAGGGCAGGGCGGCGCAGTGACTCACAGCGGTGGTTTGTGGCTAGGGCCTCAGCGGGTGCCACTGACGACTGAACAGCTCTCGGTTAATGTCCCCAGCTTTGCAAGGTAGTTGTTCTTGCGCTGCATGCGTAGGACGTAACAGTGGGGCAGTGACCCGCGTGCATCGAAGCCGTGACCCTACCATATTTTCCTCGGGATCAACCTTTGGTTTTTTCTGACAGCACCTGTGAGAGCGTGCATTTTTCTTCCTAAACATGGCCGACTATGGGCCGCCTCCGGTAGGGTCATCGCTTTCAGCTGGCATGGGTCTTTTGCCAAGTACGCACCCCAGCATGGCGCTCTACTGCAGGATTTTGATGGGGGCCGCAGGAGGGAGCGGGAAGACCGCGACAGGTTGGTACTGCTTGCATGCCGAAGCAGTATGCTTTGTTTGCTTAACAACTCAGCATTTCGGGATGCAGGGGACGTGACCGAGGGGACCGGGGGGGCAGAGACCGTGATAGGGATCGGGACTATCGGAGAAGCAGAGACGACGAAGATGGTCACAGGAGGCATAGGTCACGCTCACGCGAGAAGCGGAGGTCCCGCTCCCGCTCGGACTCCCCCGGTGATTCACCCCCCCGCACCAGGCGCAAGCCCAGAAAGAGTCAGTGGGACGTGCTTCCCCCAGAGGGTGCTGTCCCTGCTATCCCAGGCGTGCCTCCTTCAACCATCCCTGTGATCTCAGCCGTACCAGTAGCACCAGTAGCACCAATAGCACCTGCTGGCCTTCCAGTTGCAGCAATGGCTGCTGTGGGCAACATTGCTGGCTTGGGTATTGCACCAGGTACCAGGGATCTCATCCAGGGATTGCTTGCTGTGATGGTGGGCATTCAACCATGAAGCACACCAGGAAGTAAATAGAAACCTTGAAGCAGCTTTAGGGCTATGGATAGAGCAGATACGGCTATGCAGCAGCAAAAGCAGCAAAGGAACAGCAGGCGGCCAGCATGTGGGGGTGGCTCTAACACAGTCCTTGGCAAGAGCCCTGGGACATTTTTTGCCAGTAGGAGCACGGCGACTGGGAAGTTGTGTACACCTGAATGTTAACAGCACCCAGGTCTGCATTTGGCAAAACAACCGGGATGCAATTTGCCTCTTCATAATGGCAGAGGTGTCTTCCACTATGTTCGTGCAATTGGAGCTTGTCCCATTTTGGCAGCATGAGATGCAGCAAGCTTGCACTCATATGAGGTTGCCAAAGACATCTCAAGGGTTTCTGACTCGGATGCTAGTTCTAGGGATGCTCGTGCTGGAAATATGTTCGTTTTACCTCCCTATTCATTTCTATGTGGCAGTCCTTCAGATGCGGAGCCTCATGTTTGTCCTGCTGCACCTGCTCAGGTAGCACCCACTCCCAGCAAGCCACCCGGCACGCCCGTCGTGTGTACGTTGGTGGTCTGCCCCCCACAGCCAATGAGCAGTCTGTTGCCACCTTCTTCAGCCATGCCTTGGCAGCAGTGGGAGGGAACACAGCAGGACCAGGTGAGGGGAGCACAGGCTGGGGGGCTGGGTGATGCGGGGTGGGGTGGGGGCCAGGGGTTGAGTAATGCATAATGCCCCAAGATGGGTGTGGGGAGCACAGGCTGGGGCAAAGATGGAGATGCGGGTTGGGGTGGGCGGCAGGTGTTGGGTTGTGCCGGTGGGAGGGTGTGGGGGGTTGGTGGTGGGGAGGGTGGGGCAGGTGTGGGTGAGGGGACACAGGCTGGGGTGGGGTGTGTGTGTGTGAGTGTGGGGGGAGGTGGGGGTGGGAAGGAGGGGGAGACAGAGATAAAGACGGTCTGTTTGAGCTTTGGTGGGCCAGCATGGGACAAGCAGCAAGCAGCTCAAATAGGACCTACCATAGGTCCTTAGCTTTGGCCCAAGTACCGTAAGACTTACATACTTATTCAAAGAAGCGGGTGCAGGTGGGGGCATTGCTTAGTGCTTTCCCTAGCAGTTTCAAAACGCGCTGCCTGTCCATTGGTAAGGTCCAATCCCCCAATTAGGTCCTAGGAATGGTGTTCCAGCAGTGTAAGTGCCGATTTCAAGGCTCGCCCTAGCATTGCCTCCACGCCAGCTTGTATGCTGCTTCAGCAATGCTACTATCATAATGTTATGCACTGTGTAGCCCTCTGAAGCGCTTGTGACTGCTGGATACCAGCTAAGGTGTACTGTTTTTTGGGGTCACTGATGCTGCTCCTGCTGCTGCTGTTGACAGGTAATGCTGTGGTGAACGTATACATCAACAAGGACAAGAACTTTGCCTTTGTGGAGTTCAGGACAGGTGAGGGGGCTGTGGGTGTAGGAAAGGGCAGGAAGGGGTGGGAAACTTAGCGGGGCTGTAGACCATGAACACCCAGGACGAGGATTCGGTGAGGTAGTGTAAAGCTGGGCCTATGGGCGCATTGTCAGCCAGGCTTCACACGGTGTGGAGGGTGGAAGGGTTGCCCATGATGATTAGTGAGGCTGCAAAGTCATTTTTGAGGGGTGCTGTGTGTTTCGGGGTTTTAGATGGGTGTGGTTTTCCACCTGGTGATTTTCAAGGGAAAGCAGCAAGATTATACGCTCTTGCTGCAGCCAGGGGTGATATTTTCTGAAAGGGGCTGGATTGACACAGCGTGAAAGGGGGGAACAAAGCACGGGGGAGGTGTTGCATGCATTGTTAAAGTGCCGGAGTTAGCTTAGTGTATTGCGCAAACATTTTTCAGGGCTTAACCCCTTTTGTTGTGTGCTCTGGTGCTGTTTGTGGTGCTGTTTCCTTGGTGCTTTTGTGGTTCTGCAGCTCTAGTACAGTGCTAGCAGAGGGGCAGGCTACAGCAATGCAGCCAGCAGAATTCTCTTTGTATATCCTGGACCTGGGTGGTCAGTGACACTACCCACTACTCAGGTTCACTGCTAGGGTGCCTGCACCTGAGGCAGCCTGAACCCTCTGCATGGGGCAATGGTGAGTTGGGGTTCAGGGGGGTTCTTGGCCTGGGGTTTGTATCACAATGCGTGTGGTGTACCTGCATGTGAAGGATGTGGGTTTGGGTGGGTTGTAAAGCATGCAGGGCAGCACTGGTGTGCCACTAAAGGCTTATGTTGGAAGCAGCTCAGGTGTGCTCTCCAGCGAGGGAGGCGACATATGGGCGTTTGTTGTGCTAACTGCTGTGTGGTTTTGCAGGTGACTCATCCACAATGTTGAGGTCCCTATTAAGTCTGGGCTAGCAAGAGGGCCAGCTGCTACCTGCCAATGCTAGCTTGCCAAGGCTTCTCTGAACGTTGGCCACTTTCTGCTCCACTCTAGGAAGTTCTCTTTAAAGCAGTTTTCTAAGCCGAACTCTTCCTGGTGCTGCTTCTTTCTTTTCCTGTCTTTCTGTAACTGCGCTCACAGTTGAGGAGACCTCCAATGCCATGGCTCTAGACGGCATCATGTTTGAGGGTGTATCTGTGCGGGTGCGCCGCCCCAACGATTACAACCCCGCAGCAGCAGCAGCTCTAGGTCCCAGCAACCCCAGCCCCAGCCTCAATCTGGCTGCCATTGGGTTGGCGTCTGCTGGAGGTAGCACTACAGATGCACAGGAGCGTGTGTTTGTGGGTGGTCTGCCATACTACCTCACGGAGGACCAATGCAGGGAGCTGCTGGGGAGCTTTGGACAGATTAAGACGTTTGACTTGGTTAAGGACAGAGAGACGGGCAACTCAAAGGGGTGAGTGAGGGTGAGCTGCTTTGCATCTGCAGCGCAATACCTCTATGTTTAAAGGCTAGCAAGTCTCTCTGTGGTTCTTCAGATGAGGATGGTGGAGTCGGGGGGATCTCCATTGTGGGTAAAAGTGCTGGTGACAGCTCGATTTGGTTAATGGCAGTTTGCAAAGAACAAATGGAGCAGAGTGGGAGCTGGGAGTGGATCTGGGTGAAACTGTAGGGATGGTATTGGGGCTCATGTGAGTAGGTGCATTGCTGCTGGCAAAAGCTGCATGACAAGAATAGGGTCACAACAAGGACATCTGTGTTATTGCAGCAGAAGTTATATCTTGGGTGGCTGAGGTGCTGCTTATCTAGAAACGATGAGCTTGATTGGTTGTACGTCCATGGGATCTTGACACTGGGCTTCACAACTGTGCCATCATGTACAAGCGGTATTCTCTTTGCCATGGCCTGGTAGGTGCAATACAAGCAGAGTGGGCGGCGGTCTCTTGCTGCGTGCATCCATAGGTCTTCTCGGGAGATGCACACACCATCTTGCTTTGCTTGAGAGCTTTGCAGGTTTCCTAATGCACTGTTGCTTTGTTGTGTTGAGTAATGCATAATGCCCCAAGGAGCCTCCCGACCGTAGCAAAGAGCCCCGCAGCTCACCTCCTGTGCTTTTCGACGCGAACCGCTAGTCACCAGTCTCGCGTTCACTCCAGCTCAAAGTCCAGCCCGTATCCCAATCTTACAAGCTAAATCTATACACCTACAGCTACTATCTAAGAGCTAAGCATTGCTTTGTTGTGATATGATGTGCAGGTATGGCTTTGTGGTGTATGTGGACCCTGCAGTCACAGACATTGCTTGTGCTGGGCTGAATGGCTTGAAGATGGGGGACAGGACTCTCACAGTGCGAAGGGCTACAGAGGTAGGTTAAAGAATAATGTGTTTGGGGAGAGCATGACGAATGGGCACAGGCCTCTGGGAGGGCTAAGGTAGTGTGGTGGATAGCTGTCATCCTGGAATGTCTTTTGATGCTTTCACGGGCGCTGCTGTGCGTGCATAACAGCAGCATGTTGGAGTGCCTGCAACCCCGACCATGTGTACTGCTTGTTGCTTGATGTAGTTTAATCCAGGTGCGTTGTTGCTGGGTACGGAAACTGAGTGTTGCTCACTTCTGCCATTCATCAAAGGATAAGTAAACATTGCATGGTCCAAAACATTTGCGTGTGTGCTCAGTTTTCAACACACTTGTTAGGTCCAGACAGCTCACTGAGTACAATAAACTTAAGGCCAAGACAGTCCCTGCAACAACAAGAGCATCAGTGGTGACTTGGTGATCTACAGCCCTTGCCGACACTAGGGGCAAGTATCACAGGTGCTGAGCAGTTGCTGTTTAGTGCTGTTTTGGTGCTGCTGCGGCTGTTTCGATGCTTGCGAGCGCCCGCTCCGCAGTGACAGTGACGTAACTTAGATAACACTTCTAAGGAATATTTGTGTTTGTGTGTGATCCCGTGCAGGGTGCCAAGGATGCAGGAGCAGGTGGTATGCCCATGATGCCTGGAATGGGTATGATGCCTGGTATGGCCACCCTCAGTGGTGTGACGCGCATTGTGGTGCTGGAGAACGCAGTGGAGCTGGAGGAGCTCAGTAACCCCAGTGACTACGATGAGATCCTGACAGATATGGAGGTACGAGGGTATGGTGTGGGGTTCTTTGGCAGGGGTAATGGGCGTGATTTTTGAGTACAGTTGCTTTAGGGGTGGTAATGGCTGGGAGCTGTGAGCGGGTGCGGCTTAGGTGTCTCTGCGGGGGATTATTTACCCCATAACTATGCTGTAGGCAAGCTGGGGGAGCTCAGCATTTTCTCAACAGTCACAGCTCTTGAACAGGATGATGCAATAAGGACCAAAATTAAACTTGCTGCTGGTTGCGCTAGCCAGCAAGAGAGTTTAGGCTGCAGGCAGGCGCGTATCTCTACGTGTCCTGCTGAAGTTGTGGGTGGCAGGGTTTACTAACTACTACGATGATTGCGGGCCTGGGCTGGTGGTGGATGATATGGGTTGGGGGTTCTGAATGATGTCTGCGGGAAAGGATGGCGGAGGAATTGAGTGGGTCTAAGAATGTGATGAAGTGGTTGCTGTTATCATTCTACCATTTCATGGTACGCCTTAGTGTGTAAGACACGGAGGTGCAACAGAATACGGGTTGTTGCCAGCATGCAACCATGTTTATGCCTAGACCTGGTTGATGCTGAGGGCTCTTACCAGCTTGCTATAGCTGCAGCAGGGGGCTAGTGATGGCAGTTAGGGCTGGAGTCTCATCAAGACTTGGGCATGGTTTGTGTATGGCTATGCTGCTGCCGATGTGGAAAGGCTTCAAAGGATTGCCCTTCTTGCTGATATGCTACCGTGGTGTCTTTGGTCAGAAGGGCAGTTCTATGATCCCAGCTAGTTAACTTAGAGGGTGATAAGGAGTGTTAGTTAGTCTATAGCCATGCACTGCTTGCCTGTGTGGAAGATGTGTACCCTCTAGCTCATCTCGATTTTGTCTGGTCTGCTGCGCTGTCCCCACAGGAGGAGTGCCGGAAGTATGGTGAACTGCGTCAGGTGATCATCCCTCGCCCCACAGCAGAGCAGCCGCACCCAATTGGCCTGGGCAAAGTGATTATTGAGTATGGGGACATCCAAGCAGCTGTCAAGGCGCGGAATGCCATGCATGGCAGGAAGTTTGGTGGGCATGTGGTGGCTGCAACCTACCTGCAGGAGGAGGACCTGGCTACTGGGGAGTACAACAAGAGTGCTTAGCGCAGTCACTCATCAAATTTGAACGTGTGGATTGGGGTTTGTACATATCGTTGATGTTTGGCTAGCAGGTCCGGCTCTTAGTGTTGATGCAAGCTTGTTCCATCGTCGTAATGTGCCCCCCACGAAATACATGGCTTTGTTTTCCGAGGCTGCTTGCACAGCTGCCATGCAGTCCCACCATCCTTTACCATTCTACAGTGTCCCACGCATTCGGCATTGTCGAACGGGTGTCGACGCTGACACTCGACTCAGTAACTGACCCCAGAATGACTGGCAGGAGGGCACAAGCCAGGCACATGTGGTGGAGGCCACAACTGCTTGCGGCTCCCGCATGCCAGCAGTAGCGTCGACTCATGCTAATTTGCTGCAAGATGCTCTTTCCTGGTCTACTCCAGATGCTTTACAATTTTGAGCGCTCGGATCGGCTATCTCATCAGTGGGCACGCACCCGGGCCTTAGTTGGTATACCGGAGCTGAGTCGCTGTCTCGGGGCGTACTAACCTGCTTCAGGCGAGCTTGATTTTACGCACTGTTACAAACAAACATTGAAGGTGTGGCAACCGCAAAGGGCTGCTAAGGTCGAAACGACCAAACACACCGTCGGATGGATCCCAAGACAATGGATTCCGGAGTACCCACCAAGAAGGATACCCAAGCACGTATCCATCTAGGGCACTTCAACCAATTACACAACTACTGCAGCCGCTCACAAGTAACCAACTTTTACGTTGTGGCAAGCGCTAGAGGGCTGCCAGGCCCGAACCAAGCAAACAAACAAACATTTAAGGTGTGGCAAACGCAACACCATCCAACACGCAGCCGAACACACCATCCAATACAGGACCATAGGACTGACTAGTCACCTACTTATAGCCATCCTTTTACATCATCGTGAGACAGGAAGGTTCTTATGTGCATTAGGTACGGGATCCAAAAGAGAATGGTCTCTAGACCACCAAGCAGGACTATTGATATTTTGATACTCAAACATGTGTCCACCTTATCCAAAGTGGGGGAAACAGCTCCATCATTGACGTACAGGCTTCCAAGCAACATCCCTCAGGCATTGAGCAGGGCACTAAGTGCTATTCACTTGCACGTAGGACTGACTAGTAACCGACTTCTAGCCACCTCGCCTCAATAGAACTGCTTTTAACTTGCACGGCTGCGGTGATCAAAGACGCACACCTTGCACCAAGCCATGTGCCCACCGTACACAATTTGAAACAGACATTACAACACAAACAAAAAGGAAATCTTCAATTCAGGTTCACAAACACCATGTGCAGCAGACGACAACACTGCTGATGAATGCAGGCAAAGGAACAACTTGTAGGTTTTTCAGGAGCACCTGACCCGCAACATCCTTCTGTGCGCCTGCTGGATTCTACGCACCTCAAGCAGCTACACCGACAAACAAACCTTGGTCTGACTTCCCCTAGGACTTGAGACAGCCATGATCGCACCCGATCCTCTTAGGCATGAGGAGCAACTGGCTACATACTCCATGCATTGGATGCATACACCCAGACACACATGACAATGCCTCCTTTCACCACCTTCATTGTCTGTTTGGTAGTCAGCAGCAGGCTGAAACGGCGCGCTTACCATCCTAGCCAATACTACCAGTGCCCCGTTGTGAGGTCTAAAGTTAGCCACTGCTGCAAGACTTATGATCTGCGGGACCTCATGTCTAGGCATATGTTGTCATGCATGTCAAGGACAACCCGTATTCTGTTCCACCTCACTGTACATTGTGACAGCTTGAGGTGTGGGGCCTAAGGCACTTTTTGCTATGGCATATCATGAAATGTAATAATGGTATGATATGATTGTGCTTCTGCGGCCGTGGCCAATGCCCTAAAAGGGAACATACACCGGTCTCAACCTCTTCCTTCATATCCCTCCTGCAAAGATCTCTATAACTTGTGCCCCATGTGCCCAAACTTTCTTAGTGAAACCACATGGGAAGGCACTGACCGATTAATCTGAATTGAGTCCCAATGCAGGTGTAAGGGTCACATACAGAGCCCTTAAAGGCCTAAGAATGGTTGGTCAATGCACTAGGGATGCTGTGATGCTGCTTGCCCTCAACAATGGCTCTGCTAGAAGGAATGCTCAGCCACCCCTGAACCTGGCATGTTAAAACTGCAGCATCAGGTTACACAGAAGTCTTCTCAGCTGCCCCAAACCACAGACAACCCATCAAGGGAGCCAGCCACAGTAGCACAAACGCACATGCAGCCCCCCCACTTTGCACCGAAGAAAAAACAGCTACCCACTCCCAATCAACCTTGTTGCATCGTCTCATCGTTGTCAAGGCGCCACCAGCAGCAGCTGTGTTCCCGGGGTGCTAGGCCACTGGTCCTGTCATCACCTCAGGGCGCATGAACTAGTCCTACCCCTGGATCGTGATGGAGGCGGGGAACACAGAGGGCTCGGGGTCGTTGTCAAGGCGCCACCAGCAGCAGGGGTACGGGTTGATGTCAAGGCGCCACCAGCAGCAGCTGTGTTCCCGGGGTGCTAGGCCACTGGTCCTTCCATCACCCTCAGGGCCCAGGAACTAGTCCTAACCCTGGATCGTAATGGAGGAGGGAACACAGGAGGGCTTCGGGTTGTTGTCAAGGCGCCACCAGCAGCAGCTGTGTTCCCGGGGTGCTAGGCCACTGGTCCTTCCATCACCTCAGGGCCCAGGAACTAGTCCTAACCCTGGATCGTAATGGAGGAGGGAACACAGGAGGGCTTCGGGTCGTTGTCAAGGCGCCACCAGCAGCAGGGGTACGGGTTGATGTCAAGGCACCACCAGCAGCAGCTGTGTTCCCGGGGTGCTAGGCCACTGGTCCTGTCATCACCTCAGGGCGCATGAACTAGTCCTGCCCCTGGATCGTGATGGAGGCGGGGAACACAGAGGGCTCGGGGTCGTTGTCAGGGTCATTTAAATGCTGCTTAGGGGCTCCCAAGGGCACTAGCAGGAACATCTTGAGCCTCCTGGAGCTAACTGCAGGCGAAACATGACATGTGCATCTGAGCATTAGGGTCTTGCAAGTACTGGATGTCAAAAATTAAGGCTGTAACCTCAACAGCGTAGGCAAAACGCCCACCTCCCATGGTCAAGTGTTGCTGCCTGATTGCAAACACACTTAGTGCACAGTACACTCCTTCCAAATCTTTGCAGCACCCACATGCTGTCATAGGACTAGGATGACCAGTTTAAATCAGCTGCTGCCACCAGACCAACAGAACACAGCTTCGAGGCACTGACCGCCACTAAAAAGTTGGTTCACAAGAACCTCCCAAAGGAACAGGGCAACGTGATACCCCGATGGCAGGAAATGCTTCTGGACCGTCTGCAAGCATATCATGTCACTACTCAATACACCTTGCAGCTGTCCTTCCGGACCATTCCACAACAAGAGAATTTCAACTGACCGGCTTCTGACAGCCCAGCAGCCTCTGATAGGCAGGATTTCTGCAATGCATTGGACAGACGACGCGCTAGCTGATGATAGACAGTTCAAACGCATGCAGGCCTATGAATGTCAAGGTAAGAGTAGCAACTCATAATCACATGCAGCCCCCTCTTGCCACAGGTCCCAAGTGCTACCCACTCCCACCCACCTTGTTGGACCGTGTCAGCGGAGTTGGTAACACCTTCTGGTGTTCCCGGGGTGCTATCCCACTGGCCCTGTCATCACCTCAGGGAGCGTGAACTAGTCCTACCCCTGGTCCGTGATGGAGGGTGGGAACACAGGAGGGCTACGGGTCGTTGTCAAAGCGCCACCAGCAGCAGGGGTACGGGTTGTTGTCAAGGCGCCACCTGCAGCAGAGATTGAAGCCATGGGTCCAGCCAGTGCAAGTGCTGCTTACGGTTCACCAAGGGTACTAGCTGGAGCCTCCTGGGGCTACCTGCGGGTGAACAAGGCATGAGCAACACAGCATTGGGGTCAAAAAAGCAACGGCAGCAGTGGAGGTCGAGCATAACTGTCAGGACTACAGCGAGGCAAATAGCATATCTTCCACATTCGTGTGCTGCTGCTTGACTGAGGACGCAGTTAGTGCACAGTTCAGTCTTCGGATTATTGGACAACACCTGTTTGCTTTGCAACGCTCACACCTGTCACATGCTCATGACTTTGGTCCAGCTGCTGCCACTAAACCATGAGACCATAGCTGAACAGGCATTGAGGAACACTGACAAGCTAGTTTCAACCATATCTTTCAAAGAACATGGCATACTGATACCAATTCCCAAAAGCATGAAGTGCTCCTATATCGTTTACATGCTTGACATGCTACCCCTGAAACCCCCTGCAAGTGTAGCAACGCAGAACCACATGCAGCCCCCTCTTGCCACAGGTCCCAAATGCTACCCACTACCACCCACCTTGTTGCACCGTCTCACCGGACTTGGTAGCACCTTCCAGTGTTCCCGGGGTGCAAGGCCACTGCTCCTGTCATCACCTCAGGGAGCATGAACTAGTTCTACCCCTGTACCGTGATGTAGGGTGGGAACACAGGAGGGCTACGGGTCAAGGGGCCACCAGCACCAGGGCTAGGGGTCGTTTTCAAGGCGCCACCAGCAGCAGGGCTAGGGGCTGTTGTAAAGGCGCCACCTGCAGCAGAGATTGAAGCCATGGGTCCAGCCAGTGCAGATGCTGCTTACGGGTCACCAAGGGTACCAGCGGGAGCCTCCTGGGGAAACCTTGTACATGCCTGATTGCCGGTGAGTGTGAGTGAGGCGCTGCAGCTGGTTGACAAACTTCTAGCGCCTTGCAGCCCGAGCGGCTCACACAAATTGCTAAGGAGAAAACCCATAGACGGCAGGCGCACCGACAGTCAAGCGACCGCACAAGGCGCACCTGCAGGAGGCAGTGTCTGAAGATCCTTGAACCATGGCTAAGCTCCAAGCTGACAAGCGGCCCAGGCACTGTCTTGGACAGGGATCCGGCGTCGTAGGTCCGCAGGTTACAATCTCTGTCACTGAGTTCGGCAATGATGCTATCCGCGATGTCTCTTGGCCGGCTATAAATTTCAGGCTGTCTACCTCCAAGTAAGCATCCTGCTGGACAACCACGGCCCAGCCGCGGAACAAGGTAACATCATTTTCAGCATCGTAACAAGCAACGCTTTTTCATAGGGATGTATAGGTATTCTCTACTAGAATTAGCTAACTATCCATGTTCGAGTCCACAGCATAAAAGTCGGACAAGATACAATGAAGGCTTGCAATCCCGCCAGAATCAATCACCCTCAGGCTTCAGGGTTCTGAGCACTCTGGTGAGAGAAGGTCGCAGCTCGCAGCTACAAAACAAACAAACCATTGTGGGGATGGTGTATTGCTCACCTGTGTACCCCCTCGTCACAGCCCTGGGCCATTGATCATGTTACTCAATAAACGGTTTGGAACGATGGACATGGGCCAGGTACAGGGCCAGCAGCCGCACTCGGTTGTTGTCAGTTCTGCCTTCTGAGCTTACATGGTGACCCACCCTGCATGACTGATACCCGCCACAGGACGGACAAGACATACATGCCATCTGCCCATCTATCTGCCGCAATTCCACATATGTTCCGAATGTCCTGGGGTCCAACTTGTCCTCTTTGAGAAACCACACTTGGTGATAAGCAACAGACACACATGTGGCAACTCCGCAACAGGGCTGCATCTGGAATGCACATGCTCTAGTAGGCAGCCTAACTACATGCTCAAGGTCAAACTCCACCTCACAGAGCCCACATGACAATACAATACAATACATTCTATGGGACTGGCAGTCAGCACCACTCTGGCATCAAAATCAAAACAACTCCCGCGGGACAGGCTGAACGGAACCTAACATGAACTATCACTACTATCCAAATTCCCAACAAAGTGACAGGCAAGGACAACAGCTACATATGGTGATAAGCAAACAAACAAACGATGAATGTGTGGCAAGAGGGCTGCTATCCCGAGGCTGATAAATGAATTACTGTACCACAATCAATTGACTCAAGAACACGACTGTGCCCAAATCAACCAACCAACCAAAAAGCTCCAAGGACAAACCAAACAGAGTGTCCTTAGATGTCACCTTAATGTTTTTTGCCTGTTTGTTTGTCATGAGTGAAGCGGGCATCAACGGTCCAGAAAGCCAAACAAGCAGCTAATTAAGCGGCTGCCCCACCTCAGCCGTGCAACAAGCAGCCCCACGACACTCTATCTCTACTGCCATGGAGCCTCATCGACCACCTCGGCCTGACAAATGACTGTACACAACAGACTTGACTTCAGTACTCTTCAAATTCAGAACTGCACTTTGATCGCTGCAAACAACAGATTGCTTTCAGTTACGGATCTCAGCCGCCTTCTTGTCCAGCACAGCTTTGCTCCTTGACTACATCCCCAGCAAATTTCCTGCCCATCAAGTTCATCTTGGACCAAATACACATCTTTGAAGTCAAATCCTAGTATGTCTGGCTCATGTACACTACGTCTGCCACATTCAGCCCTTGCACATTGCAAGCCCTTGGCACATTACAAGCCATTGGCACAATACAAGCCCTTGTACCATCAATCCATGCCAGACACCTCATCCCAATCTTGGTAGTTCCACACCTGCTCACTGCTGATTTGAGACCGGTCCCTTGCTTTTGGACCAAAAACACAAGATGCAACAAGCCATACTCAGCTCTATAGCTCATCTGAGATAGAGTGGAATGGAGGCTTCCCCCTTGCTGCAGCAGCAAACGATCTCCTTTCCCCTGTTCCCGCAGGCAGCCACCCCCACTCAGACCCCACCCATAGGATAAACCCATCAGCCCGAACAACTGCAAATCATGCGACCCAGCCATGCCATACATATGCCCCAGTCATCATCTGCATTCGCAGCAGCAGTGCTATTTCTATCCCTTCTGGTCCAACCATCCACAACAAAAAGGTGAGGGGGTGATGAACCACCTGCTACTTATTCCTTGAACGGGCCACCAGCCAAAGAGCCACATTTCAGCAGAGGTGAAAAGATCAACTCATGAGCAGCTCGAGGTAGCATGGGGGAGCGGAAGCAGCACAATTTCAAGTAGGCAGTGGTCAGAAGGGTCCGGCCAAAGCCTCGTGTTTGGCCTTTCAAGCACCTAAAGTAAGCAAAGGCACTGTCACACGAGCATTGCGCTATTGAGGCAATTTTGCATTCTGCCCCCACTGAGGAAAACAAAATGTCTTTCCAAACCCGTGAGAACAGAGAAGAAGATCTAGAGGACCACCCCCCTAGCCACTTGGCGCAGTCTTCAACAGGCACAGCGACATATGCCAAAGGCACGACAAAGCAGCAACAGTGTATAAAGCATATCAGCAGACGAAAACAGAAACATCTATCAGCCTGACACTCTTCCTTCCACATACAATGCCACATGGCAAAGGAAGCAAAAAAGCCTCCAAACTGCACCCATCAGCTGCCATGTACCCATTGTACCATCTTTGTGCTGGTGGAGCACTGAATCAAGATTCTTTTCTTGGAAGAATAAGTACCGGCAGTAGCTTGTATTTATCAGTTAGGCTCAACATACAGAGACATTAGCTGCTTTGCAAGACCAAGGAAGGAAAGTGCTAGATACCCACTTGATCACACATACCCACATGATCCAGATCACACATCACGTCTCCGCATTACTCATATTTCAACACCTCCTGTTCTGACTGCCGTCTGTCCCAGAGAAAAAGTCAGTTCTTGAGCCCTGGCTTGTCCACAAGGCGGGGCACCCTTGGCTTTATGCAAACAGCCAAGGCAGCAAGCTCTGCATGGGGTACTTAGTACCCTCTCTTCTTCAACAGGGCGTGAAGAGCCATCCAACACTCCTCATCGTAGATATCCTTAAGAAAAAAAGTGTCTGTGAAAAGCTGGGCTGAAACAGTTGGGAACAATACCCCATTCGCCCACAAGTCTGCTTATCCCCAGACCGCATTGATGGTAGCAGCAAGAAGACAGGAGCAATTCAGTAAGTGACACCCACTAATCAATAAGAGGCACCTACAAATAGATAAGGACACTCACAAAGAAACAGCCATGCCACAAAGATGGATACAAAGGCACCATTAACATGGGATGGCAACCTCTTAGCAGCCCCTACAGGGCACAGCATGCGTCTGCCGGTGGCTAGAACCACATGGCCTCGCTGACGCAGCCTGAGCAGCCACGTGGCTTTTAACATGCATCAACATGGCAACAGCTACAATTTATGCCTCTGAATGGAACTCCTCTATTGGGCAATGAACATTAAGCAAGAGCGATAGCTAGCAACTCCATAGACTTGCAGCTGGCCCACTCATTAACAGTTTAACTGTCAAGCAGTTTCTGAGGCAGCACATGGGGAATGCTGCAGGGCCATGGTCACCCCTGCTTGATAGCAGCATGCAATCAACACTCAATCAATCATTCAAAGCGAGATTGAACGTGGATCATCAGAAGTCAAAACGATCAGCACCACAAGAAACCAATGCTGGAACCTGAAAGCTTGCAAGCAACCACACGCTGCCACACCAGCTCATTGCTTCTGAAGAATAATGGAACAGCAGCCAGCAGCTATTGATCATGGTCGTAGCCCCCATGAGACACCCACACCCTTCAGAGCTCTATATCTGCCAACACACATGCTTGCTGTCACCAATTTTCAGCTGGATCTCATGCGAGCCAGAGGTGAGAGCTTACAACAACAGGTAGGTCAGCACCCTATGATCCTACTCATCGCCCCTGACCAGCATTACTCCCAGCCAGAGAGCCAACCTGGAAAGCCCAACAAAGTGCCATGTAACCTGCAGTTTCAGTAGCTTCATATCCCCAGCTCACCATACCTTAGGACCAAACAAAGCCCACTGGTTACCTCGCATACGCAAAAGCACATGAGCGAGCCACATCATCCCCCCTCACCATACTGCCATTGATTCATCAGGGCAGCTACACACAACGAGGAGCCATGCGGAAAGACACTTGGAGAAATACAGAAGGCCTTTGCAACAGATACTCCTCCCAAAGGAGCCGGACCAATAGGATGTGGCACCGTGCGTGTACATTCCATACCCAGCTATATTGTATGTTCTTTTTGCCCACTGGTCTAACCAACAAAGATGCAACCAGACAGCTGGTTAACACAAAAAGATGCTGATGCAACTGACAACAACTGTAAGGTGTGCTGGAGCTTTGTGATGCAACAGATAGACACTAGCATACAAGTGGACACGAGGGTGACTTTTGCCAGGGGGCGATGCACTGTCTGTCATTTGCTGATGCACAACATCAGATCCATGCCAATAACCATGGTATGCCAATAACCATGCCAATAACCATGGTACCATCCATGCCAATAACCATGGTACCATCCATGCCAATAACCATGCCAATAACCATGGTACCATCCATGCCAATAACCATGCCGATAACCATGCCAATAACCATGCCAATAACCATGGTACCATCCATGCCAATAACCATGCCGATAACCATGGTACCATCCATGCCAATAACCATGCCAATAACCATGGTACCATCCATGCCAATAACCATGCCGATAACCATGCCAATAACCATGGTACCAGGACATATGATTATCATGATCACAGGCATCACCCATGTTGACGCAACTATTGGGTCTGAGTCACTGCCTCTCGTCAAACTTTCCTTGTTGACTTTGGTCAGAGGCAGTTTTGCAACTGCGTGTCCAAATGCATGCCCAACTGCATGCCAAGCAAAGGTATCATTGTCATATGCGCGTATCTTTCTCCGTGAGTCCCTCTCTACTCAGAAAGGAGAATCACCCCATTCCCATTGCCATTGCCATGTAGCTAGCATGGCAGGTAACGATGCTGTGTGAACCGCTAGCAGCTAAATCATCATCAGCACATAGCAGCCTGTTGCTGATGCAAACGGAAACTCCTTCAGAGGATCCGATCATGTCACTCAATCCAGCAGCTTTTGCACTGCTTATTTGTCTAAGCGCGGACATATGTTCTATCCTACTCTAGCATACCTGACGGCTTGCTCAATCACGAGCTTCTGAGTAAAAAGTTGCAAGAATCACCAATACCAATGTGGTAGCGTTGGATTGCACCACTCATAGCTTATCCCTTAGCTGCCCCTGCAGGGCTACCCTCCCTTCATCTCTCTTGCCCAATTTGCACTTTCAAGCAAACACTACAGCAGAGCTTACTCCCCCCTCACTCTCAATCTGAAAAACATCCACCAACCTTGAAATTACAACATCTAATAATCTGCTGTTGCCATGCCCTTGCACTGGCAATGCCATTTCTTGCATCGCCTTTACCCAGACGTGAAAGCTCTGAGGCATCACTCAGTGATGTTGAGCTTAAACATCTTCCTGTATACTGCCACCATCATCAACCGACCATACTTTTCAGGGTTCATCTCACATTGTGCCTTCTGCGTGGCGTTGAGCCCCTCCCAGCCATCCATCAGCTTCCCATCCCGGGTCATAGGGACCCCCTTGGGCTTCCAGACAGCCGGGAAGTCTGCGGCATCCTGAGGATCTACCTTGGCGGCCAAGGCGTTCAGGCCGTGCGTGGCAAAGGTGAGGTCCTTGTCCAGTTTGTCGTTGTTGAGGACTTCGAAGGAGGTCATGCCGTTTGCCAGGGCCTTAGCAGCGCGCTCCATGCCGAACAACCTGCAAGTAGAGAGGTAGGAAGGTGTTATTGGACAAGTTGAGGGTAGTAATGGTGCTACAGCTTTCCTAGTGCCCTTTACATGCCAGATTGAAGCAGCTCCTTGCACATGACAGCGTTCTGGCGATGGCTAGATGGATACCTGAACATCCTGCAGCACTGCCAAGTCATGCACAATGCAATAGACCTAGATCACAAACTTAATGGGACATCAAACCAAAAAGCAATAAGCAAAAGGAGACCTTGCACCGAGCATAAAAGAAACCCTGTATCCCACAACCATAGCTTTTGGATTATCCCTGAAACGATGGCCACCATCGTTGCAGCATGATCTCATCACCAGTACCTTTGCATGCATTAGATCACCATCATCACCGATGCTTTAATCAGATCATCGTCACCAGCGCAGCATCCCCTAGATCATCATCACCCGCTTTGAAAAGCTAGTCATATCCCTCACCTGAGCAAACAGCCTGCCATGCACACTTTAGCAGCAGTCCACTTCATATTGAGCTGCATCACCAGCTTATTGGGCTGGAAGTCATCAGTGATCTGACCTGGCAGGCCCCATGTCAGCCTGAAGGGAGGAGGGTGGTCCTGCACAAAGCCCAGCCAGTACGCCCATCCCTCCTGGAAGGTTGTGAATAGGTTGCTTCCACAAGCGGCGTGATAGATGGGGAGATTGCTTTCAAACCGAGCAGCAGTAGCAGCAGCATGGGGAGCCCTGGGTGGTGCCTCGTCTAAGCTGCCCCTGCTGCTGCTGGGGGTGCTGGAGAGGTCCTCTAAAGCATCATAGCAGCTGTGAATGCTGGAATTGGTATCGGTGGGGGAGCTGCTGTCTCCTCCCTCGCTACTGCTGGTGCTGGGGCTGGTGCTGACACGCAGCTTGTGAGCCAATTTGCTGCCTTTCTGGTCCACCTTGATGACCTCAATGATGGGAGCATATGCATCTGCAGAAGTCCCAGTTTGCATAAGCTGTTTGCCAGCGAGCATATCAATACTCTCTTCAACGTCCCCTGCTGCTGCTGCTGCTGATGTTGATGTTGACCGGGCTGCACCGGTGACAGCTGCTGCTGAGATGATGGTTCCAGCCACATAATCAGCAGCTACAATATCCCAAGTGCGGTGGGGCTGGAATGGGACGGCACCAATGCTGTTATAGAAGCCGGTGGCAATGGCAGCACAGATACCATTGGGGCCGGCAAGGTTACCGCAGTAGCCTGGTAAAGGGGCATGGGCGACGCAGGAGATCAAGGAGGGGCGCACGATGGCGATGGGCAGGCCATGGGCGCGCTGGAAGTTGCGCACGATCTTCTCACCGAGGTGCTTGCCGAAGGTGTAGGTGTTTGGGAAGCCCCAGCGCTTGAGGTAAGCATGGGCACGGATGTTGGCTGCTGCATTGTCACCACACAGAAGCTCCTGTGGCAAGGAAAAAGGTGGTGAGGGACTTTGTGTTAACCGGGGCTGGAGGGTTGGAGACAGAGGGAGTGCTTACGAAGCTCAATGATGTCATGTACAGAGGCAGTCACCAGTAGGGGTGGTCAATGCAATTTGCCCATGGAGAAGGCAGCGGTGGTGCTTTGATGGCAGGGTCCAGAATTTATCAATGGGATCCTGCAAGATTGCTATAATTGTATCCCGCTTCCTGATATTTATACAACGATGTCTGTGGCATTACTTTTTGGCTTCCTTGGTCCAGGTGATGATGATAGTGCTGCAGGAGTGACCCAAAGCTGTCAAATGTTTCTACTGTAGTATAACCAGCAGCCTGTAATGCAGCATATTAGTGGAACCAACAACCCTACGTTGGGCAAGGGCTACTGCCATGCGCTTGATGCTTGTTCAGACGATCGACCACCTTCTAAAATCTGCAACTGCAGCACTGCATTGTAAATACCATTAGCAACCTTATCTGCTTGAGACACACATGCCCTTGCTATATGACTGCCTCTTGCAACAGCATCAATTCCTCACCTGGACCAGTTCCTCCGGATCTGCCTCCATACCACCATGCATGAGGGGGTAGATGGCCTCCTCAACCAGAGAGCTGTGAGGGAAGTTCAGGTTCACGTAAGCGCTGCTGGTGTGCACCACGGAGCGCAGGTTCGTGCAGCCTAGTGCAAGCTGCAGTAGACTCCTGGTGCCTTCCACGTTGTGACGCAGGGTGTCCTGCGGGGACAGAGCGGGAGGGAACAGGTTCAGTGGCGTTCTTGACTGGCGCAAAGGGGTTGTCATAGGTGTATGAATCTGATGGGAAATGAGCATTTAACTGCTGGCAAGGTCAACTAGGTAGCTCTTCTTAAGTTGACAGATCAGCCTTTGATCAGTATAGATTTGAATGGTACTGGTGCATGATGCAGACAACGGTCAGGGATCTATTGGAAGTTTATGTTATAGGGTGTAAATCCGTAAGTTCGCGGCTGGATTGTGTTATTTGAAGCCCAAGAGCTTTGATGCTGCTGTAATAGTTTTGGACAGAAGGTATTTACGCGCACCCTGGCAGCAAAAGAATGCACAGCAAAGCAAGCAGTTCCGGTTGGAGTCAGAGTGACATGACGGTGCATCATGGCGGATAGAATGATAAGACTAAGTGGTTGAATTTTTTGCGAATATTGGGCGTTGTGCCAGCCGTGGTGAGAGGCTCAGAAGATTGCAAATTTCTCAGTACTTGGTCCCACATACCTGAATGTCGGCTTCTAGAGCGATGTCTGCAGCACAATGGATGATGTACTGCGACTCAGCCTGCAGTCTGGCACGATCCTCTGGAGCAAGCCCCAGTCCCGCCATGCTGATGTCTCCTTCTACGGCTGCTGCTCTTTTCGCTGCTGGGGTATCCCGGATGAGGTGGAACAAAGGGTTCGTCTGAAAAAGGGAGTGCAAGCGGGCCTGGGCTGCAGAGCCCTTCTTGGCCCGAAGGAGGCAGTATACGCGGCGGACGCTGCTGCATCTCAGAAGCTGTTCCAAAACGACGGATCCCACATAGCCAGTAGCACCAGTAAGCAGGACCGTAGCACCACCAAGCTCGCGCTTAATGCTAACAGAGCCGTTTTGGATAGAATCCATTGTGTTCATGGATATAAGTGGTGGAGACTTGCGGATGTGTGGCCGCGTGAGTGTCTCTGGCTTGACTCCAATTGGATCAGCAAGCAAAGTGTGGATCAGCCATGTTAGCGCGATCAGATATACGAGCCAGTGGGTCCGAATTACTTTCCAGGGGCCTGTGCGACGCAGGGTCAGTCACAGGGTCACCGAGTGGGTCACCGTGAAGTAGTCACTTGAGCGAATCAGGCCAGCAACCCAGTCAGACATCCTCATCCTCCCATGGGGCTGGAAGGTACCGCCCTAGAAGGTACTGCCCTTAAGGTAGAACGGTCGTCATTAACAGCCAAGCAGAACTGGCCCTTATACTGCTTGGGCGCTTTTTGCAACGGTCTCTACCACCACAGCTCTGCAGCGATGCAGTGCTCCAGGCCTCTCCCTTTGTCAAGGCGCGTTCAATCTTAAACCGCAACTGATTACTGCGTTCCTTATCACCCGTGCTGCGATGGTCGTACGGCGACCTGTCGGGAACAGACTGACAGATGGAGCGTGATCGTGTCAGCACTCAGAGACGGCGGCTCACGCTGATGCTCGCAACCAAGACGACGTTGTCAAGTGTAGGTCCAAAGCGATACTAGACGGGATATCTGGTCATTCCTTGGGGTCGCAACTCCTCTTCCCGCCAGTCACTGCTGGCTGTGGAACCTTGCGCGCCAAAAGCAGTCACTTTAACCCCTTGTCCGGGCGAACAAACAAACAAAAATTTAAGGTGTGGCAACCGCCAACCGCGTAAAACTCTCCTATGACGTTTTGCAGCATACTTAAAGGAATTCCTTCCTATGAATATCAAGCATGAGGTTCAATGTATGCGTTGCTTGTCTAGCTGCCAGGGCTTTCAGTTCCAGGGGTCCAGCTCTGGGATTGAAGGTACACCGGATCGCAGGCATGCAGTTCGGACCCTGAACGTAGCCTCAAGCACGTCAGAGCTCCCATAAATAACAAACGACACAAAAAGAGTCGAGCGGTGGAGCCAGGTGTCCACCATCAAGACCACACCAGGCAGCCCTGAACAACCACCAATTACAAAATACCAAATGGCCCCGTCAAAGCGGGGCGCCGGTGGGGGCAGCGCCACCCACAAGGAGCCAACTTAGGCTCCAACGGCATACTCAAGTTCCTGTCCAAAACCACCAGACAATGGCTGCCACCAGCCCACCCGACTAGATCCCTTGCTTAGCCAATGTATGCCAGCACAACCATCACAACCATCCCTAAACCACAAGCAAGCTATCTACAAAGTGTCCACCGTCCTCAGCAGCTGCAGGGGATATGCAAGCAAGTATGCATAGCCTTGAACATGCAACAGGCTTTCTGTACCGTCCTGCACATGGGGAGGAGTGCTGGTACAAAGTTGGCAGAAAACAACACTCTGCTATAGTAAGCTTGCATCCCTCAACGCTTTCAACCGCAGGGGATGATGAGCAGGGGCACTCTTTAGGCGGGGCATACCAACTGTGGGTCTGAAGGCCCAAGGGAACCGTTGGGACCCAGCACTAAGGAGCACCCAAACAATAACAAAGTAACATACCCCATGACGATCATCCACCCATATAACACCACACACCACACACCTACGGCACAGAAGTTCACCATTTGCACCAGACAACTTCTCAGTCTAATTATATAGCTCCAATGGAACCCCGCGCTGCGCAAAACTGACTTCTAAGCATATCAACAACTGCCTACCAGACGTGTTCCTGGAGGTTGAGGCTGAGTGCTCCAATGCCACACAGAGGAATCAGAAGTCCTAGCAGCCCCAGCATGCACCAAAGGCAGTCCACTTGGAAGTGGTGCAATCCGTTCAACCCCATGCAGCACGCCTACTGCAGTTGTAATATGACTGCTATGGCCAATACAAGTGGGGATCACAATCTCTTGTTTCAAGCAGAACTCATTGTGGGCGCTGCTTCTTGGCTGCTGTGTCTTCAGGGAACTTGGCGGTGTCTACAACATTGGATCCTGGCACAGCACTGGAGCCAGCGTACCGGCCGCATGTATTTCTGCGCGAATGAGCAACTGGCAATGTGCACCATGCCGTGGTTGAGAAACTGGTAGCTTGCTCGCTGGACCTGGAGTGCAGTAGTTTAGCCTTGCTGCTGCGGCTGCGGCTGGTAAGCCTCTTGAACTGCCTTTGAGCTGCTGCAGCACTCTCGCAAGTGCCATGATCGCTGGGCTGTCGCCGTCTGACCTCATTGCTCCCATGCGTGTTTTCGAGCTGCAGCGTGCTGCCGTCAACAGCAACGGCACAGGACCTCAAAGCTCAAAAAGGGATGGAGGAAAGCCAAGGCATGCACAGGACAGCTGGGCGCTTCTGCTGTGGAGTCAGGGCTGTTGATATGATGATCGAAGAGGAGCTGCTGCTTTCAACCTGCCACCGCTGCTGTGATGGTTGCATACTCCTTCTCCAGGTGCTGTTGCTGTGCTTGCAGGCGCTGCTGTTGCACCATGTCATAGCTGCCCACCAGCAGGACCATGGCCACTGCAGCACGCTGGAGCAGAAGAACAGTGACAGCAGCAAAAGGTAAGGGAGGCTGATCCGGAAGGCAAGAAGGGCTGAGATCGAGGCAGATGAGTGAGCATGACAGCAATTACAACTGACCATCAGTGTCAAAGGGAAGCCTCAACTTCAAACTGCTGACAACCCACGTGCAGATGCTTCATCATATGTTCTAAAGGGTAGGTGGTCTGGTCTTGGCTACGGGTTTTGATAATGCCACGGTAGAGGTCCAGTGGCTGCTGCATGGGATGTGTCAGGCTCCTTGGGCAGGATTGCAGCAACCTGAGGCGTCTGCTTACCCTTGCTTTCAGCATGTTGCGTTGAGCCACCTGTGCCTGTAAGGCTTCAGGTATAAGGCCGAGATAGATGGCATGACCTGCTGCGCCCCAGATGAAGACAGTGCCTGCAAAAGAGGTTCAACATGGTTGGCAACCCACCCAGGCTATGTCCTGACCCAGAAAGCCAGGGCAGGTCAAGGTGCATGTGAGCAGATCGAAGATGGCACGAAAGCGACCCTCAGCACAAGAGGCATGAGCTGCTATGTCAATGTAGCGGCCTTCAACACATCCACTGATCTCGGCTTGTTGTCTTACCTGCTGCGTTCAGAGCACTTTCCCCGCTGTCTCTGAGCCAGCTGAACAAACTCTGCAAGCAGGGGGCTGGCTGTTGTACACCATAGGTCACAGTAATGAAGAGATGCGCGTGCAGATACTGACCTGCGTGGCTTTCTCCCAAAGATTCATGGGGTGAGGTGAAGTGTGCCTATGGATCGCATGTCCACATTTGACCTTTGCAGCTATTCATGCAGCAGCCAGTCCACGAGAATCGGGTGCCGCCGCCGTTGGAGCACCTCTAGTCTGTTGCGGATGTAAGGCTTTTGAAATGCGCAAGCTGCTTGGAGAACTCCCCTCACCTGTACCGGCTACAGCCACTCTTGTCACGTGCGTGAGGAACTGGACTGGGTGCAAAGCTGAAGTAGCGCATGCTAACACAGGATACATGAAACCACCTGCGTAAGCACTGTGCCTCTCCTGCTAGAGCTTTGCACGGTCAGTGGTGTCGAGATGCAAACCCTCAACCTGCGTAGCGGAACCGTGGCTCGCGCTCCGGGGCGCAAGCCGCGCTTGTCATGTCACGCAGCAGCTTCTGTGGTGGGTCAGCTCGTTTAAGTGGCTCTAGCTGCGGCCCAATGCCCATCTCCTGGTAATGGGGTTTCCCTGACCAAGGCATGCCCAACCGCAGGCTCCTGCTGTCACCACTGCACCGAAGGCCTCAGCTCCCGATGTATGCCGGGTAGCAGTCCTAGGAGCATCAGGGTATACCGGGGCTGAGGTAGCGCGGCTTTCCGCCCTGCACCCTCACCTCGACATTGTGGCCCTTACTGGCGAGAAACAAGCAGGAAAGGTGGGTAATTCTGCACTCTCGTCACTTCAGGCAGCCTGGCAGATCTGCAGCAGAGGTTAACCTCCTTATGCGCTCACAGGCCTTCTCAGACGTCTTCCCTCACCTTGTCGCGGCAGCAGATGTGCCCACCCTGGTGAAGATAGCAGATGTGGACTTCGACAACGTTGATGCAGTCTTCTGCTGCCTGCCTCATGCCACAACACAACAGATCATCAAGGGTTTACCGGGCCATGTGAAGATCGTGGATCTTTCAGCAGACTTTAGGCTGGCAGATGTCAACACATATGCAGAGTGGTGAGCGTTAGATCTACAACAGCTTCTTCTGCAACATAACGGGTAGCAGCTGCAAAATGGCAGGTAATGCATCAATGTTGTGTCCGTGCTTCAGTAGTGTGCAAATTCCATTCCAATGGGAGGTTGTGATTAGCAAAGAACTGTTTCTGCAGCTCTGTGAGTCGCATGTGACGGCTGGGAAGTCAGTTGCATAGCCGAACGCAGCTTCCCCTTGTAGGGCATGCACTGATGCCATTGAGCTGAATCATGCCGAGCCTGTTGAATTACAGTTTAGCAGTATAAGGCTGAGTCCCACTATCAGTGATGTGTGCTTGGGACCACGCACAATGCATCTATATGGTCCCAGATGTGGCAGTTGCTTACCATTCCTGTCCTGGCTCAATGGTTTCGGTACCCAGAGGGTGGGACCCCGAGTTATGGTTGTCTTATTGTCAAGCAGGCAGCTGCTTGTTGAAGATTGTGCTCCGTAATTTCTGTTGCACGTCATTGTTTGTCTGCTTACTTTTTTTTTGTCCATCCTCAAAATTGTGCACCCATCTTATTTGTTCTCCTTTGATATTGTCTACCCATTAGACCAGTTGCGGTACCTGCTCAGAGTAGCACCTTCATTTGAAGCTCTTAACCCAGCATTCTTTTCTTGTGCCCCCTTCTCCTCCTCCTCCCTCCCTCCGTTGCATCCCCTGCTCGCCCAATAGGTATGGGGGAGAGCATGCTGCTCCAGAGCTTCAAAAGGAGGCAGTGTATGGTCTGACAGAGCTATACCGTGATAAGATCCGCCCCGCACGCCTGGTGGCCAACCCCGGCTGCTACCCCACTACTGTGCAGTTGCCCTTGTCCCCTCTCCTCAAGGCCGGCCTCATCCTCAAAGATGACATCATCATCGATGCCAAGTCAGGTGGGGGAAAGCATGGCTTGATCTCGGTGATATCTTTTCTGGGGTTGGGGCTTGCACGAGATCAAAGCTGTGCTATGCTGGGAGCTATCGCATGCATTGAAAGTGTCCGGTGGGCATGCGCCCTCTTTATAGGTTCAAGGAAGTCACTGTTCTCGGGTCATCCAGCACCCCTGACATGAGTTGAATTAATTTCTTAGTGTGTCGAGGGTGAAAGACTGAGACTGAGACCTCAGACCACGATAGGCGGAAACAAGCAGATCATAGGCTGAACCTGTATCAGCCTGTATGTTACATGCTAATCCTGAGACCGCTTCCAGCAATATGAATGATGGCTCTCCAACATCCCTCCCCCCCTGAACGAGTCCAGCAAAGACGACATGTGCCTGTCTCATGTGCTTTCAGGCTGGGACTGGTTGGTTTCACAGATGCAGCGAAGCAGAGGAATATCTGCTGATATAATGTATGGAGCTTATTCATTGTAGCAATGTCTTCCATGCTGCATGCGAGATAGCTTATAGATGTAGTTCTTGATGCTGAGCTCAAGCTCGTTAGCTGATACCTGGTAGATCTTTCAGTGTTGAAGGTCTCTGGCAATCAGTGTGGGATCTCAACGCTGATCAGCTTTAGCTTGTGGAGTAGAGCTAATGAGTAGCGCACTGTCTAAAACTCTCGGCTAGAGCGTTCCTGCCATCACGCCCTCGTGTAGGGCGCCACATGTACCAAGTACTTGCCAGCACTGGCCTTGGCAAAGCAGATCTTGGCTATCGTATGCAAACCCCAAACCCTTACCTGATCATTGCGATTTGTTGTTCAGGGGTGAGTGGTGCTGGGCGCGCTGCCAAGGAGTCCAACCTCTACTGCGAGATAGCTGAGGGCATTAACGCGTATGGGGTGACCAAGCATCGTCACATGCCTGAGATTGAGCAAGGCCTCACTGATGCAGCGGGGGCACCCGTCACTGTCAGCTTCACACCACATCTCATGCCAATGAGCAGGTGGGTGGAACATAGCCGGGGGGAAGGAGAGAGGGGTAGAGGGGAGTGGGGGGAAGGAGGCGGAGGGAAGGCGGGGAGGCAGCGAGTGGCAGGCAACAGGGGGAAATGGGAAACCTGAATGGGAAACCAGGGGGTGCATGGGTTAGAAGGGAGGAGGGGAAGCTGGAGAGGCAGCGAAGGAAGGGGGTAGCAAGAGAGGAGGAGAGGGAGAGGGACAGGAGGGAGGGAACCAGGGAGGAGAGGGGCATATGGTTGGGGAATGGTGGGAGGACATGAGAGGGGCGAAGCAGCAGGTAGGGAAGGAGGCACACAATCAAAGGAACAGGCATTTGGGTGCAGTGAATTTGCTGCTTTGCACCGGGAAATTGCAAGAAGTCATGTCAAGTGCAAGGAGTAGCAGGTCGCACTCCTTGTGCAGTGTGATGTGGAAGCTGAGGTGTTCTGTAGGGGGCATTGACGGAATAGAATGCTGTTGCTTTTAAGGAAAAAGGGATATGCTGGCATGCAGGAGCTCTGGTATGATATGAGCATAGAATCAAATGAAGGGCTCAATGCAACTCCTGGAAGGCAGGTGCTGCTATCTGGATCAGCCGACCTTTGCAACGATTGATCCGGGATGTAATGTGCAACAGTGTCAGTCCTATGAGCTTACAATGGGTCCTAACCAGCACCCTTTGTCGTAGCCTGGGTTGTGTACGTATCAGACGAGCTGATGGTCTAACGGGTACCTCTCCCATGCGGGCAATGCCTTCATGAAGTTTGATTGTCAAAGTGCATATTTCTCCTCAATTCCAGAAACAAACTATCTTGAATGTTCGGGTCCAAGAACCTGAAGTGAAAAAAACTCATGAGACGCCCTTGGGGCGACGGTGTTGCCCACTTACCGTAATCCATCAAGAAGCCCATGTACTAATCTTTCCGTTTATATCTCCCGTGCCTCATCCAATTGTTCCTGGGGGACTATCCTGGGTGTTTGCTGTTCACTTTTGTGCACGAGACATGCACTAGACATGCCCAGCCAAGCAAGAATCCAGTTGGTCCCAAAGCTGCCATCTTCTTAGTACTGCCTATAGCTGAACCATCTACTTCCTGTGTTGTGCAGGGGTATGCAGTCCACAATGTATGTCAAGCTAGCCCCAGGCAAGACTGTGGATGATCTGCGGGTTAAGCTCCAGGAAGCGTACGCGTCAGAGCCATTCGTGAAGGTGCTCTCAAAGGGCACGGTACCACACACCCGCCATGTGCGTGGCACCAACTTCTGCCTGATGAATGTGTTTGAGGATCGGTTATCAGGGCGGGCCATAGTAATTAGTGTGATTGATAACCTGGTGAAGGGGGCATCTGGGCAGGCAATGCAGAACCTGAATCTGATTATGGGGTACCCGGAGACTACGGCGCTGATGCAGCTGGCCATGTTCCCATGAGCTGAGGGCCTGTTCCCATGTGCTGTAGAGTAAGTGGAGGGAGGGAATTTGTTTGAATCGTGGTTGCAAACTTAATGCAGGCCCCGCTGGTTCTTATGTTGAGGCACCATCGGGTCCCTGCGGGACATCGAGGAGGCTAGGTCTCCATAATAGTACTGATGGGAGACATGTGTGTAGGGCTCTGCTGTTGCTTTTTTTCTGCCTGGCTCTGGGTTTGACGGAGGTCTGAACGCATAAGCAGTGTGTGTCCCAGATGTTCAATCGCAGGCACGCTTTTGAAACTGCGAAGGTATTCGCACACAACGGGGAGGGACGCACCACCCCACACCCCTAACAAACTGGTTGGCGTCATGCTTGGGTGCTGCATGGCCCGGAGGGCTGTGCAGTGGTCTCTCTTAACAACGGGGAGGGACGCATGCCGCGTACCCACTTGCACCTCAACTTCTCACGGATGCAGGTTCTGGGCTTGTTCTGTTGTAGGGCAACAGCAGAGGGTCCTACTGGTTTCTCGATTGGCTTGATAGGACTCGCGAACAGGGCGACAGTAGGGTCACCCGTCGCGGAGCCAGTCACCCTGTCGGTTTCTGGCAAGCATCGCACGAAATCAGGCTGCAGTCCTAACATAAGCTGGCATCTTCGTCGGGACAGACATCTTGTTTGCTCGAGATACCCATGCGTGCGAAATTGCTTTGTTTGCTTGCAAGCAGGCCATTTTCACCAGCCCCTTGTTCCTAATAAGCTCTTTGTACCTGATACGCTGAGTCTTGCTCAGTCTTGCGTTCGTTTCGATGGGCAAGGTTGTAGAACGTTGTCGGAGGCAGGTTGTAGAACGTTGTCGGAGGCAGGCTTCAGCTGGAGTGCATGCGCAAGGAGCTTCCGGGCTGTTTGCTGGGCGTCTTGGGGTTGTGCGCGTACAACGTGCACTTCGATATGCCCCACATGTTTCTTATGGCGCTGGAGCTCATACCATCGATTTTGGGAAAGCTTCAACCCCCGTGGCTGTTGTGGCAGCTGCAGCTCGCATCGCGTTGGTCCTCGTCTCAGCCCGCATTGCTCTGTTAAGAGCTGCACTGCCAGCTGTCAGAGTTCAGCCAGCATCGGAAGACCCGATTGGAAAAGCTTCAGGCCCCTTGGCTGTTGTGACAGCTTCAGCTCGCATCTCGTTTGTAGTCGAATTAGCCCGCACCGCTCTGTGGCAAGCTGCTCTGTGGCAAGCTGCAGGTCTAGCTTTAGTGGGTCGGCCACCAGCAGACAAGATCGGCAGCTCCTCAGCTCACCCTGGGGTCCTCGTTGTCCCGGACAGCAGCAGCAGCGGCGCTAGCTCAGACACCTCCTTCCAAGACCAGCCCACCAGCAAGCCCTTGGTCAGCAGCAACAGCAGCAGCAGCAGCAGCAGCGTGGGTGACTGTGACCGAAGCAGCAGTGCATGCCAGTCCAGCAGTGAGACAAAGCCAGTACAGGTTGTCAGCACCCCTGCTGCTGCTCGTACTGTTGTGAAAGTCTTTAGGGATGCCACTAGTGTGACCTCTGATGGTGCCGCTTGCGTGCAAAGCCGTGCTTATGTTCGCAGCTGTCTGCAGCAGTGCTTTTCCACCTGCACTCCTGATGAGCTGCGGGCTGAGAGTAAAAAGTTCCAGTTTTTGGGTAAAGGGTCCTATGGAGCTTGTGAGCAGCTTTGGGTCGTTCCACCTCCCGCTTTCTCGGCAACAGCACATGCAGCAGGTTGGGACCAAATCATGTTAGACGGTGTTCCGGTGGTGTTCAAGCGCCTTGACTGTCAGGGAATGTCAGGAGAGGAGTGCAAGCATGAAGCAGCTGTGTACCGGGACGTCTCAGACAGCCGCTACATCCCTAGGTTACTTAACCACAGCCATAGCTCCAGTTCCAGCATCCTGGTCTTTGAGGCAGTCAGCCACAGCCCTCAGAACCTACAAGACCGGGTGATTGCTTGTGCAGCGGCAAACGGGAATGGGCCGAAGCACATCCCCCTGCTGCAGATGCTGTCTGTAGTAAGGCGTGTCAGCGGGGCTATGTGGGATCTGAACCGGAAGAGGTGGTGTCACGGCGATATCAAGCCACCCAACATAGCGATGGGGGATGAGGGGGCTTTTGTGATCGATCTGGGGATGGCAATGAAGATGGGGACTCACCTGCGGGGCTACTTGTTGGGGTCACCCTGGTACGTGCACCCTGAGATTGAATATGGAAGTAAGCACGGTGAGGATGTGGTGTTGGGGTTTGGACATGACTACTTCTCTCTGGGGCTGGTCCTGGCCTTCATGCTGGTCAGGGGGGATGAGCGCCGTGTGCTGAAGCTGAGGGAGATTGCAACTAGGGTGCGGTGCGGCTGCGATTACAATGAGGCACAAAGGGGGGTGGTGCAGGTCCTGGGGCAGGAGAGCAAGGCAGTGGTGCTGGCACATGAGCAGCAGCTGCAGCAGGAGGGTCTACTGCAGCCGGGTATGGCGGGGGATGTGCTGCTGGGGTTGGTGGAGTTGGTGAGCAGTTTGCTGCTGAAGGACGTGAAGGACTTCAGGGACATGGAGGCTTTTGCACGCATGCTGTCTCGACTGGATAAGAAGGCAGCTGGCATCAAGCAGCAGCAGTAGTAGTGGGCAGAGGTGTTGTGCTTGGGATTGGAGCAACAGCCGCAGCGGTTTGGGAGGAGGTGGACAAGCTGGCAACTTCTAGCAGCAGCATAGCAAGGCGGTTATGGAAGGATGGGTTTGCAGCTGGTATCAGCAGCAGTGGCAGGGGCGGCTTCGGAGTATGGGTTTGCAGCTGCTATTAACAGCAGCAGCAAGGCGGCTATGGGAGGATGGGCTTGCAGCTGGTATCAGCAGCAGTGGCAGAAGCGGCTTGAGAGTATGGGTTTGCAGCTGCTATTAACAGCAGCAGCAAGGCGGCTGGGGCATGTGGGCCGCATGGAGGAGGGCAGGTTGCCGCATATTGCGTTGTTCTCTTCATTACATGGTGACATGACGAGGCCAGTGGGTAGGCCTCGCCATACCTGGGAGAAATGCGTGTGTGCTGATCTGAAGGTGCTTGGTCAAGATGAGGGGAGCTGGGAGGCTTCATGTCAGATTAAGAGTGCTTGGAGGAAGAGGTTGTGGGATCTTACGCACCCTTGGGAAAGCCAACGGTTAGTGAGGTGTAGAAGGCGCACTAAGCAAGCTATTGATAAGCATGTGGAGCGCTATGTGATGCCTTTCAGTGGCTGGGAGGATGGTGGTTCACCAGTACCTAGGTGGTGGGAGCCACCTCCAGCCCCTACTAGGGTGGTGCTTGATCCTGCTGCCTCCCCGCCACCCATGTGTGATGGAAGTGGAGCAGGTTTTGGGTTTTAGTGGTGGTGTTTGTTTCCCCTTGGTGTGCACGCCGTTGCATCTAGCCTCAGCTTGTGTGTGGCAAATCCACCATCGGTTGTGTGGCTTCGTGATTGTGATCAGGAGCCTTGTGTTTGTGGCCTAGGTTTGTTTGGCCATTGGCATTGCTGGTCTTGCGTTTTGATTGATTGATTGATTGAGCAAGGCGGCTATGGGAGGATGGGCTTGCAGCTGGTATCAGCAGCAGTGGCAGGGGCGGCTTGGGAGTAAGGGTTTGCAGCTGCTATTAACAGCAGCAGCAAGGCGGCTTTGGGAGGATGGGCTTGCAGCTGCTATCAACAACAGCAGCAGCAGCAAGGTGGCTTTGGGAGGATGGGCTTGCAGCTACTATCAACAATAGCAGCAGCAGCAAGGTGGCTTTGGGAGGATGGGCTTGCAGCTACTATCAACAATAGCAGCAGCAGCAAGGTGGCTTTGGGAGGATGGGCTTGCAGCTGCTATCAACAACAGCAGCAGCAGCAAGGTGGCTTTGGGAGGATGGGCTTGCAGCTACTATCAACAATAGCAGCAGCAGCAAGGTGGCTTTGGGAGGATGGGCTTGCAGCTGCTATCAACAACAGCAGCAGCAGCAAGGTGGCTTTGGGAGGATGGGCTTGCAGCTACTATCAACAACAGCAGCAGCAGCAAGGTGGCTTTGGGAGGATGGGCTTGCAGCTACTATCAACAATAGTAGCAGCAGCAAGGTGGCTTTGGGAGGATGGGCTTGCAGCTACTATCAACAACAGCAGCAGCAGCAAGGTGGCTTTGGGAGGATGGGCTTGCAGCTACTATCAACAATAGCAGCAGCAGCAAGGTGGCTTTGGGAGGATGGGCTTGCAGCTACTATCAACAACAGCAGCAGCAGCAAGGTGGCTTTGGGAGGATGGGCTTGCAGCTACTATCAACAATAGCAGCAGCAGCAAGGTGGCTTTGGGAGGATGGGCTTGCAGCTACTATCAACAACAGCAGCAGCAGCAAGGTGGCTTTGGGAGGATGGGCTTGCAGCTACTATCAACAACAGCAGCAGCAGCAAGGTGGCTTTGGGAGGATGGGCTTGCAGCTACTATCAACAACAGCAGCAGCAGCAAGGTGGCTTTGGGAGGATGGGCTTGCAGCTACTATCAACAACAGCAGCAGCAGCAAGGTGGCTTTGGGAGGATGGGCTTGCAGCTACTATCAACAATAGCAGCAGCAGCAAGGTGGCTTTGGGAGGATGGGCTTGCAGCTACTATCAACAACAGCAGCAGCAGCAAGGTGGCTTTGGGAGGATGGGCTTGCAGCTACTATCAACAATAGCAGCAGCAGCAAGGTGGCTTTGGGAGGATGGGCTTGCAGCTACTATCAACAATAGCAGCAGCAGCAAGGTGGCTTTGGGAGGATGGGCTTGCAGCTGCTATCAACAACAGCAGCAGCAGCAAGGTGGCTTTGGGAGGATGGGCTTGCAGCTACTATCAACAATAGCAGCAGCAGCAAGGTGGCTTTGGGAGGATGGGCTTGCAGCTGCTATCAACAACAGCAGCAGCAGCAAGGTGGCTTTGGGAGGATGGGCTTGCAGCTACTATCAACAATAGCAGCAGCAGCAAGGTGGCTTTGGGAGGATGGGCTTGCAGCTACTATCAACAACAGCAGCAGCAGCAAGGTGGCTTTGGGAGGATGGGCTTGCAGCTACTATCAACAATAGCAGCAGCAGCAAGGTGGCTTTGGGAGGATGGGCTTGCAGCTACTATCAACAACAGCAGCAGCAGCAAGGTGGCTTTGGGAGGATGGGCTTGCAGCTACTATCAACAACAGCGGCAAGGGAGCTATGGGAGGACGGGCTTGCAGCTGCTAGTCAACAACAGCGGCAATGGAGCTATGGAAGGATGGGCTTGCAGCTGCTCTCAGCAGCAGCAGCAAGGGAGCTATCGGAGGATGGGCTTGCAGCTACTATCAGCAGCAGCGGCAAGGGAGGTAAGGGGGGATGGGCTAGCAGCTGCTATCACCAGCAGCAGCAGCAATGCGGCTTTGGGAGGATTGGCAGGTTCTGTCGACCTAACAGTCAACAAGTCCAGCTGTCTATGACATGGCAGCTTGCTGTGAGACAAAAGCTTACAACATATAGCGTGACTGCAACCAGTACACCTTCAGTCTAGGACGTCATCTTTGTCCTAGTCAACAGCTTAAGCTTTGTTAAGGAGCAGAGTGCGGGGTGCTGTTGTACTTGTACCAATGGTACGCCATCACTTTGCCTGGTGGCACCCCTGAAGGTATCAAGGATGCCTTGGTCAGAACTGCATCAGGCCTTGATCTGAGTCAGCCTGATTCAGTATGCAGCGCAATCCGACTATAAATACTCGGTAGTTGGACCCAGGCCCTTCATAACTCGTCTCGCTCAACTTCTGTTGGAGAAACTGGGAAACACTGGCTGTGCTATCCTCACTGCAGCACGTTACAAGGATGGGCTTGCAGCAGCGAGGGCGGCTGCGGGAGAATGGGCTTGCAGTTGCTACTATCAGCAGCAGGGCACCTTTTGGGGGGATGGGCTTGCAGTTGCTATCAACAGCAGCAGCAGGGCGGCAATGGAAGGATGGGCTTGCAGCTGCTATCAACAGCAGCGACAGGGCTACGTCTGAAGTTTCGCCCTTCAAGTCCTATCAGCAGCAGCAGCAGGGGGACTCTGAAGTATGGCTCTTCAAGTCCTATCAGCAGCAGCAGCGGGGGGACTCTGAAGTATGGCTCTTCAAGTCCTATCTATCAGCAGCAGCAGCAGGGGGACTCTGAAGTATGGCTCTTCAAGTCCTATCAACAGCAGCAGCAGGGCGACTGTGCCTATCAGCAGCAGCAGGGGGGGGACTGTGAAGTATTGCCCTTCAAGTCCTATCAGCAGTAGCAGCGGGGGGACTCTGAAGTATGGCTCTTGAAGTCCTATCAACAGCAGCAGCAGGGCGACTGTGCCTATCAGCAGCAGCAGCGGGGGGACTGTGAAGTATTGCCCTTCAAGTCCTATCAGCAGCAGCAGCGGGGGGACTCTGAAGTATGGCTCTTGAAGTCCTATCAGCAGCAGCAGCAGGGGGACTCTGAAGTATGGCTCTTCAAGTCCTATCAGCAGCAGCAGCAGGGGGACTCTGAAGTATGGCTCTTCAAGTCCTATCAGCAGCAGCAGCAGGGGGACTCTGAAGTATGGCTCTTCAAGTCCTATCAACAGCAGCAGCAGGGGGACTCTGAAGTATGGCTCTTTGACTTTCATATCATCAGCAGCAGCTGGGCGTTCTGGGGTATGGCTGTTCGGGTATTAACATCAGCAGCAGCAGGGTGACTTCTGGAGGTGGCTTTTTGACTCTTATCAGCAGCAGCAGCAGGACGTTTGGGGTATGGCTGTTCGGGTTTTATCAGCAGCAGCAGCAGGACGTTTGGGGTATGGCTGTTCGGGTTTTATCAGCAGCAGCAGGGTGATTTCTGGAGGTGGCTTTTTGACTTTTATCAGCAGCAGCAGGGCGACTTCTGGCTTAGGGTTTTCAGAACTCTTGTCAGCAGCAGCAGCAACAGGACGGCATCAGGAGGGTGGTCTTGTATTCGTATCAGCTGTAGCAGGGTATGTCTTGCAACTTGTAACAGCAGCTGCTATGGTTAGGGGATGGGGGGAAATCAATATCTTAAACACTGACAGCAGCAGCCATGGTTCACCTTGTGTGGGCCGCGTTGTGGAGGGACGGGGGAATTGATTGTGTTAATCTTGACAGCAGCAGCCATGGTTCACCTTGTGTGGGCCGCGTTATGGAGGGACGGGCGAATTGATATCTTCAAGAATGACACCAGTAGCCAACGGCTCACCTTTTGTGGGCTGCGTTGTGGAGGGATGGGGGAATCAATATCTTCAAAACTGACAGCAGCAGCCATGGTTAACCTTGTGTGGGCCGCATTATTGGGGATGGGGATATCAATGTTTACAGCATCGACAGCAGCATCAACAGCTATGGTTCACTGTGTGCGGGCTGCATTGCTGGGTGGATGGTCGGGTGGGGTGGGGGCAGGCAATCATCCCCATGAGTGCTGGTGATGAAGCAGTAGAAGGGTTCTGAGGCAGCAGGTGGATGGGTGGGTAGAGGAGATCCAGGCTGCAAGGGGAGGGGTGGGAGCAGCAGTAAGGAGGGGGGAAGGGGCGATGGCAGGGAGGATGCTAGCAGGCATGGGGATGCAGGGTGAGGGGTGGAAGGTTGGAGAACAAGCGGCAAAACGGTGGTTTCCACTACCATGGAGGGTGGCTCTGTCTGATATACAGGGGGTGCAAGCAGCAAAACGGTGGTTTCACCACCAAACTTGGTTCAGACCCAGAACCCAAAACTTAAAAAAAGAAATAAAAGAAACATTAAAAAAGACGTCAGCAAAAATTATTTGAGAACCATTTCCAGGCAGTGTGCGACGCTGTGATGATGGGGTCTGGGAAGCAATGTAACTGGTTCTGAGGCAGCGGTGGAGGGGCGGGTGGAGAAGGTCTAGGCTTTGAGGCGCGGGGTGGGAGCAGCAGCAACAGTTCACCAGTGGAAAAGGGGCTATGGCAGGGAGGATGCTAGGAGGCTGAGGGGGATGAAGATTGGAGGGCAGGAAGGGCGAGGAACAGGCGGCAAAACGGTGGTTCTCACCACCAAACTTGGTTTGAAAACCAAAAAATCCCAAGAAAACAATCCAAAATCCAACTTTTGTTGGAAAAAGAAGAGAAAAAAAAACAAAAAAAACAAATACAAACAAAAATACAAAATATTATTTATTTTTTTTAAAGTTTATCTGCCAGTGCCAGGGCGGCTATGGCAGCAGGGGTCCTGATTGTTCAGCCCCTGTTGTTATTGGGGTTCAAGTCCCCACATTGGCGCATTCCCTGCATTCACTGTTTGCAGTCTTTTGCAGTCTTTGGTCTTGCTGTAGTGGTGGCACCTTCTGTAGGCCTCCTGGTACATGCTCGATGCTTTTGTCCAGTTGTCTGCATGGGTGCATTCTACTGCCAACTGAAGCCACATGATTACCTAACAGCAATTGCGTTGATGCTCTTGTTTCTTTGCTTATAGATAGCTTCATGTTATTTGGTCTCAATGGCAATCTATGCATGGCTTCTCCTTCCTGGTTGCCCTCTGGCTGTCCGTTTAAACACAGTTCATGTGCTGCAGGTCTGACTCACTGTGTTTTGACAAGAGCAGCACTGTTCGGTGATCCTGCCTGCTGGGCTCACCGCCTTCTTGCCAGACATGTGTTTACACGCCCCCTAGAGACCACGACGCGGCTGTGCAGCTTTTCCGTCTGCAAATCGAATTCCCGCAGCCGGCAGTTCGGCAGAAAACCTAGCTTGGGCCCTGAACCCCCCTAGGCCCTGAACCCCGCAGTCCTGCGGTGACGAACGCAGTTAAGCAAGCTCGACGCACGGCAGCATCCTCAACACGGTGGGCTTGGGCGCGTGTACAAAAGACAACTATTTCAGACTGCTCAGGAACAGACTCATTGTAGGATACCCCAAGGCCACATGCACTCGGCCGCTGCATCATCACAAGTATTGAATGCCACCATTACCAAGTAAGGGCTAAGGTGTAGGGTTTAGTTGCTTAGATAACTAGTTGCTTTATGAACTACCCATTTCTCTTGTTGCCCATGTTCTCTCTGTGAGGGACTTTTCAGCACCATCCAAGCTTACTCCAAGGTAAGCTGCGGATAAGTCTGCACGTGACTCTGGTGGGGGTTGGTGCATTGTGGCAGTCTCAACAGGTAATGCAGGTAGGATGAGTATGTTTAAAAGGTTGGCAGCCCCTTGTTGAGTGATCTACGGACTCACCTCCTAGCAGGAGAAGCCACAGTATTCCTACTAATTGCAGCATCATATCAAGCTTGCTCCTCCTTGCTGCTCTTTTCCTCTGTGCAGGCTGTGTGATGTCCACCTCGCTGTTGTAATGGACTAAGCGCGGCAGGAGGATGGCTACTTAAACCTCTGGTCATGAAGGATTACCAAGGTGTACTGCGTGCACTTATAGATTAATTTCTTTTGAAGCTGCTTACAGTGTCAGCATTGGCACAGCATTCAATTTTAGCATTAGCTTAGAATTGAAGCCGAAGTGTTTTGAAGTACTGCATTGCTGGGTGCAGCAAACTTATGATAGGTGAGCTACTGGTGGCGTAGATTGTGCCGAAAGGCACGTTGTGCCATGGATGTCCCCACCGCGACTAACATCTTGTCACCTGCTAAAGCTGGCCCAATGAACAACAAGCTGAGTCAAGGTGCAGGTTAGTAGCAGCAAATCTTGCATTGCTCTTGTTTGGATAAAGCATGCACCTAGCAGGTGCTTGCCATCTGCCTCAGTCTTGGGGGTGTAACCATGGCCTGGCTCCCACATTCTCCTAGATCCTCCGTGCAATGGCTGTTGCTGGCATGTAGTATCACCAGATTGACGGCAGGGCTGGACGCGGCTCCTGCACCCCAGCCATTCTTGTTGGCTGGGCCAAGTGGTTTCATCAACTGGCCTTTGCCATATTGACCACATGCACAGCGTAATGCAATTGATTCCTGCAACAGCAGGATATTCATGGCGCTAGTGTAGAGCCGGCCAATGCACATTGCAAACTGATGACCAACAGCTGCAGAGCTGCAAAAAAAGCAGGTCTGCTTGAATTGAGTACTTCTGTGCAATTGGCAGCGATGTGGTGGTCTTTGGGGTTACCTACTGACTGCATTGAGTGGCAGTCCTTAGTGTACTCCACTCAGAATGAAGGTCGGGGTTGCCCCTTGAGCTAGTTACTTCAGCCTGGGTCAGCTTAGTAGCATAAGCCGCCTGGGTCTAACACTGTGCATAACAATGCCCTCCTCTAGCTGTGTGCCATACATGGTCATGCAGATGTATGTATGTGGGTTCCCCCCCAGGCAATGAGAAGCAGCCCGAGGATCCCTCCCGTCAAGCCCACAGAGCTCCCAGCGCCTGTGAACACCGATGTCCGGCAGATTGCAGCGGCGGGAGATCTGGTGGCAGTGAGTGATTTCAATCGGGCTGCTAAAGCGCAGATGGCAGCCTACCATAAGCAGCAACTCACCAGAATGCTGGAAAACGGTGAGCGTTGCGTTGTTTGTGGCTCTTAGGATCCTCTCTCCTTGTGAGATGCAGCGGCTTCTTGCAGAACTGGCTACATCATAAGTAGCAACACGATGTGATCTGAGATCTGAAAGAAGAAGCAGAATCGTGCAGGTGCTGGCCGTGCTTATGAAGCTTGAAATTGAGCGGTACATAGTGGATGGGGAATGGGGGCACATGGGCTGATAAGCCAAGCTTTGTGTGTCCGGGAGGATGATGTGGCATGTGCTTGGTGTGTGCTAGGTTCTCCCATTATACATCAAGATATATGGTATATGGAATATGCAAGTGTTTTCTTTGCATGTGCTCAAGTGGATCTGATGATGGCCAACAGGCCGAAACACGTAAAGATCAGAATGGCTCTGGTGTCCAATTACAATCGCTACCTTGAGCACTATCAAGACAACACGGATGGCCTAAAAGCTGTGCAGTGACCCCTATTTCATATCTATGACGAACATAGAAAGTTTCTGCCACAGCCGTACCTAGGTGGCTTGAGGGTCCTTTGCCAATTGTTTGCTCTGGTCAAAATGGAACAGAAAAGACTAGCATGGCCCCTGCGCAAGGATGATGTTAATCATTCCTCCCTGCACTGTCTTTGCTTGTCTGTGTCAGATGGTACATGCTTCCTGCTTTAGAGCACTTTGCAGGATCAGAGTGGTTTTTGAACCGCTTGGATCTGGTAGCTCTCGTGTCAAGGTGCTTTGTGTTAAGTACCAGTGATGCAGCAAGTGGAGCAGCGGCCCCAGCTTTGTCTCCGCGGCACTGTTTGCTGTCTTCATCTGGGACATCGCTCCATGCAATCGTATCTTCAAGTCTCCTTCAAGTGTGTTGGAGCCAACCCCCCAAAAAAAATAAAAAATTCAAACACAGAAAAAAGTCGTACTGCTGTTTTATTGATTTTCAGTTTTTATTCGACTTTCTTTCTGGGATGCAGAAAAAACCCCTCAATAACACCAACATTACTACCGTTATGATTTGTCTTCGGGTTTTTTGTGTGAGTAGTTGACTGTGAGGAGTTTTTGCAATGCAGAGACTCTCAGCATGGTATTGGTACCACTCAGCATGCATACCCATCCATACTATACACACCGTTTATGTAGCTCCATTATGTGCTGACAGCTTTGTCAGTAATGTTCCTTGGCAGTTTGGGGTGTATCAACCCAAAGATATTGGTGCATAATCTCAAGGCTGTCACCTTGTTCTGCTGCTCCTAATGCTGCTTGAATTCAAGAGGTTGCACCTGACTTGCAGATGGATTCAAGCTGGCTGAGCCTGAGCAATGGGGCTACTTTTGGATGGAGCAGTGTGGACAGATGTGTATACTGGAGGAACGGGTGATTGAGCTGCTGCTGCATGAGTTGCAACTGCTTTGCAATAACGAGCCCTTAGTCCTACTTTTGAGTGAAGCAGTCCTGGCTGTATGGTGCGATCGTGGCTAGTGTAGGCTGAGATAGACAGATCCACTATTCAGGTTTGATATCATTTCCTGAAGGATTAGTGGCTTGCAGGTTTTCCTGCAGGAGGGGCAGTTGAGTCTTACTGGAGCAGTGGATTGGGACAGGGTGATGCCCTTGATGAGGCAGTATTGGTTTGCAGGTTCCCCTGCATCAGGGCAGCTGCGTCTCTCGCTAGAGTGTTGGTTTGGCCTCGGTGATGTATGCGACTATCAACTGATGGTTTGGCCCTTTGCGGTTGCCGCACCTTAAATTTTTGTTTGTTTTGTTTTGTTTTGTTTGTTTGTTTGTTTGTTTGTTGGACCCATCCGATGGTGTGTTTGGTCGTTTCGACCTAGCAGCCCTTTGCGGTTGCCGCACCTTAAATTTTTTGTTTGTTTGTTTGTTTGGCTGCAACATGTTGCCAGTATGATCTTGCAGGACGTATGGTCAAAACGTGCTCACCAGAGGTCGTTAACTAGAGGACCTCAGTGTAAACAGCTTTGAACCTGGCCGTGCGCGGTTCTGGGCTGGAGCGTTCAGCCAAAGCGTCAGATTCGACGCATTTCAAACTTCATGCGGCTTTACCAAACCCTGTGCTTATGTCATCCCCTTCTAAGGGGCCCATTCAAACAACCTTGCAGGCCATCCTTACCTTCCATAGCACGTTTGTACTTTCTCATGTCAATGGCGTTTGTGTGATCCGTCAGCTACCCCGTGAGGCCTGTACTTACGAAGTGCATGCATGACCCTCCGCGGTTGTATCTTCTGAAGTTTGATAGCCAAAGTTTTGCATCCACATGGATGACAGAAGTGCGGTGATAGCAGAGTTTTGTGCTATAACGGGGGCAGCTCCTCACATAGCAGAAAACTACTTGGGTGCGCATGAGTGGGACATTGGGAGAGCCAGCGACTTCTTTTTTGAGCATCCTCCTGATAATTTGGACGAGCAACATGCCCCAAATCATGCAGCCCATGGGGGAGAGGGATTAGGAGCAGCTGGTGGTGGAGGTAGGTTCGTTGCTTGTCACATGCTGGGACCGCCTGCTTGGACGTATCGAACATATCCTCCTTCGGCCAGTGCTTCACACACCGCGCTGAACACCCTTTTACTAACTGTTGGCATTGGGGTCATTGCAGCTCCACCAGGGCATCTGCCAGATCTCATAGAGGTGAGTAACGCCCGATAGCTGGGCTGCAGGTCCCGGGACTTGCGTTCACAGCTTGCATTTTGCCAAAAGTCCCAGACAGGGGAAGAGTTCGTGTCACAGTGGAAGCAGGGAGATAAAGCAGCCGCAAGTAGTGGACAATCTTGGAAGTTCAGGTGAAGCAGTTTCGCCTGCTGCTTAACAGACCCTTCATATGTCTCATGGTTTGTGTTCAACAGCAATGAGGTACTGCCATGCCCATAGTTTAAAGGGGTTTCAGCAGTCAACACTCTGCACTCAACAGCACAGATTAATCCCTTGGGTTATCTGCAGGTTCCTGATGACGACAATGACAATGACGAAGGCAGCCTCGCTGAACTTGCTAGGCAGCGGCAGGCAGCTTTGGCAGCAAGAGAGGAGATGCAGCGTGAAGTAGCAGGTACGAAGGACATGGGGGATGCAAAGTGCTCTGTACAGAGGCAAGTAAATTGGCCCTTGGCTGGCTGGCGTGCAGCTGTGGCGGATTCCACAAGCATGGTCATGGGCAGACTTACAAGTAGCTGCAGGGAGCGGCACTTGATGTATCTCAGCGTTGCTTGAAACAGTATTGAGTTCCAAGTATCTGACCTTGCATACCGGCAGGTCTTTGCTGCAAAGCTCCATCCTCAGGTTCTTGGTGATGGGTTGGCCCTGCAGACCAACAGCTGTCAGCTGCAAAGGATGATCTTGTGCTGTCAGGGATGCATAAAGTAAGCAGCTGCAGGCTATGTGGTGAAAGGCTTTCGCATGTACTGCTGTTGGGTTCAAAACACGCGTCAGCTGCTGGGTTTTTGATCCGCCTGCCGCCCGCAACATCAAAAGCTACAATTCAGGGCACTGAGGAATAAGCAACCCTTCGTTTGGTCACGGGCACTAAACATTGTTGCTCTTGGCAGACTCCGCTGTGTAAAGAGAGGCGGCTGAAGTGCCTCTGCATTGTTGTGGCCATTGCAGATCTGGCAGAGGACTTCCATGGGGATGATTTTGCAGCAGTGGGCACCCGAGGTGAGGTGGAACCGCAACTGCAGGGTAGTCTATTGCAGTAGCAAGGGCGAATTTGGATGCACTGCTACACTGCTACACTGCTACAGAAGAAACAGCATGTAGATCTTGCAGCTTTGGTGTCCTCATAGCAGGCGGTGCTGGGAGGCAGCAGCCTGAGCAGCAGCTTCTTACATATGTATTAAAGTTGGGCTTGGTGTTATGTAATTTCCAGTTCCCGAAAATATAAACCTGGTACTGAGGAAAGTAGGCAAATATGCATTGTATGCAAGTCTAGTTGGCAGCTGCACAGCAGACAGAAGCAGAGCAGATGGAGCCATCAATCCAGGAGCACTTATTTGCTTTGAGTGATAGCAACCAAACAGGTATGGGATTTTAGTGCCTGTTCTTTTTCCCTTCCGAAGCTGCATGTACATATCAGCCCAGTTCCTTGCTGACAGGCTTCAGGTGCTTACAGGCTTTAAATGCGGGTCCTGTGGCATTGGCCTAACATGAGCTACCGGTATGGCATAGCTACATCTGATCTGTGCGCTCTGGTGCTGCTTTGCTTCTCGCAGTCATGGCTAGACGATCATTCCCCGCTAACAGAGATGAAGGTCCCAGCCATGGACCTTACCAAAACCCTTACGGTGCACCTTACCCAGGGGAGGGCGTGGGTCCAGCAGCTCTACCAGCAGGCATGACAGGATCTATGTCCTTTGAGATGCCCGAGGGGATAGACACAGAGGAGGCGCGGATGTTGGAAGCAGCCATGCTGGGGGTGCCATATGAAGGGCGGATACCAGACTTCTCGCAGCGGCGGGAGCCTGCAGCCCGTAACTTGTCGCCGGCAGCTGCTGAGCGTTTGGCTTACATGCAGGAGCAGGATATGGAGTATGAGGAGTCCTTGGCAGCAGACAAGTGAGTTGGTGGGGGTCTGCCTTGTGTCATTTTAGATGAGCGCTTTGTTTTGTATGCAAGGAGTTGTAAGCTATGTCAACTTTCCTCTTCATCTACTGTATAGTAGTATTAGAAGCAGGATTACTGAAAACCAGGATTACTAGCAAGAACCATGGGGCTGGGTGTTGCTGTGGGTGAGTGATCTGCAGGGTTTGCGGTTCAGGGCTAGCCTAGGGACTAGTGTTCTGCAGGGTAAAGGGTTCAGGGGTGTGGGGGGCAGGAGACGGAGTATGAGGAGTCTTTGGCAAGCAGACAGGGGAGTTGCGGAGGGTACGCCATGGGGTCGATGCTGCTTACGCGTCTGATTATGTGACATGTACCTGATTCAATGGGTGTATTTTGGGGCAGGGGCTTAGAGCCAAAACCCATGCTATGGGTAGCAGGAGGTCAATGTTGTAGTAATCAGCATGACAGACAGAGAGGAGGGCATGTTGGGAACAGCTGTTGTGAAGTGGATTCGGGGAGGCAGGCGGAGGCACATGGCACTGGTTAGAAGAATGAGCAGCAGCAATGGGTTGGTGTAACAGTGCATGGAGGAGAAGTTAGCCTGGGGTTTCAACGTGGCTTCAGGGCATGCAAGACTGGGTTTCGGGATCTCTATGTTTGGGGGGAAATTCATCATATTTGCATGTTAAGATTTGGTTGTGGGCCGAAAGGAGGTCTTGTAATAAAAGTGTTGTACGTCAAGGGCTGGGCAGGGTGGGAAAACGTCAGCAGGCGGTAAAGGGAGGCACCCAAGGAATGCAACAGTGCTTCCAGAGCAGGTCGGGGTCTTGAAGTGCTCTGTATTGTGTCGTAAGATGTGACAAAGCTCCACTGTGGTATCCTTGCCCAGCGCTGACCTGTATGGCTTCATAGGTGCTGGCTTATGTCGCTTTTGCTATGGCTTTACACGAAATGTAACTATGTGGCTTCATGCTGCTAACAAACTGGCTGCAATTATGCGGGGGGCGCTGCACGGCGAGAAATTCTGTGCAGTGATCTATCTCACATAGCAATATGGGTTCATGCTGTGCTTTGTGTGCTTCCACCAGAGCCCGTGAGGAGTCAGTGCGAGAGGCACAACGCAGGGCAGAAGAGGAAGAGCAGCAGCGGCAGGAAGCAGAGGCAGCAGCAGCGGCACAGGCAGCAGCAGCTGAGCGGAAGTTGCAGCAGAGCTTAACACAGAAACGCATTAACCTCGGGAGTGAACCGGAGGCGGGGGCGCCTGGGGCGGTAGTGGTGATGATTCGGTTGCCTGATGGAACCAGGAAGGGGAGGAGGTTCTTGCAGAGTGGTGCTATGCAGCAAGTGTTTGACTTTGTAGATGTGGAGTGTGGGGTGGGGGGTTGTGCGGAAGGGGCAGTGAAGCCGGGGCAGTATCGCTTGGTAACTCAGTTTCCTCGGAAGGTATATACAGAGGGTGCACAGGGGAGTTTGGCAGATGCAGGTATCACAACGGATACGGCACTGTTCCTAGAGGTGCTGTGAAGTCTTGGGGGTTCACATGTAATTATAAGATGGGGTAGCAGGGTGGGCAGGGGTGGGGAATTGGGTAGGTTTGCACATTGCAGGGGGTGTGAGGTACTGCATTGGGCCTCGGCAGGGGTACACTGCTGTTGGAATGCAGATGGAGCTGCGTGTGGGCTTGCACTGGCACACCAGTGGAGGTGGCCAGATTCAAGAAACTGGATGGTAGAATTGGTTGGTGTTAGATTGGATCTCTGGGATTTGCTGAGCAGCAGGCAGGGTTTACTTGGACGTGGTGGGCTTGCATCAGGTCTGGGCTGTGTATTTTAGGTCAGGGCTACTCGATGCTGCTGGTATCTTAAAGAGCGAATTGCTTGCCAGTGGCTTATAATTTAAAATGATGCTGGCCGTGGATATCTGGCAAAGGTCATGGCGTCGCTACACACCGGTGAACTCATGCAACTTACATGTAGAAGATACTGATTTCGGCAGCAGATGAAGCAGTGCATGCAGTGAGAGCTAGTGCAGCTGACCAAAGCAAGGTCCACCAGGGTGGCAGTCGTCGTGACTCTGTCGATCTGACTGGTCCGCCATCTACATCCAGCCCAGGCGAGAGGCAATATGGTGCCGCAAGAGGAGCCGCGTCCGGCATTGGACATGCGTTATCGCATCCGTATTGGCAAGCCTGCCAGTCCGCTGTCTAATTCTAATGCTTTGAAGTGGTAACTTCGGTGCTTCAAGTGACTTCAAGTCACTTTGGCCGCGGCAGAGGCCCGCCACGTTAGTTTGAAGGATCGATACGGCTCCAAATCTTATCCTGGCAGCTTTAAAGCATCAGTACTTATTAGCATGTACCGGTCTTATGTCGAGATAGATATTCACGGAATCCGGGAACTCACAGCATGGGGTGCAAGTCGCTCACTCCCGAGGGAACCTAAGCCGCGTCGATAACATTTAAGCAGACGTGCACGGGCGGCCAAGCCACATTCAGTGTTGTTTATGACACAAGCGATCATTAGAACGCTTGCCAAGCACCTTCATGGAGGAGGAGACTGTGCAGGTGAGCACAAACCACACAGGCCTTGGATTTCGCGATGGCAAGGGTTGTAACTGACCCAAATTTGCATGACCTCTCTACAGCTGACCAGTAACTGGACAAGTACGTTGCTTAGGCTTTACGTAACGAGGTCCGAGGCAGCCCAATTGCTCCAGGCCTTCAAGGACAAAGCAGAGGTTGGGTTGTTGAGCCCAGACCCTCTTGAAGGAGCTGTTGTTTATTGGAGTGACAGCCAAGGCAACCACCTCGGCCAGATACTGCAGACTATCTATCCAGTAGCACCATCAGGTCGGTAACATTGTTGGGACTAGCTCGCTTTGGAGGTTGGCTTCCCCTTGCAGAATTCCTTGCAGTATGTCAGGTAATCTCCATGACCATGCCAATTGCTCGTTCCAGAGAAGAAGTGCAGCTTAAGTATGAAGCAGCACTATGACTGACTTCCGGGCAGAAACGTAAGACCCTATGGAACGAGCAAATCTGCTTTTTAGAACAAGACAGATGCTTGGCACCGCTCTTTGGAAACGCTTGTTCCTGTTTAAAACAACCTATTATCCTGATCCATATCGCACAAACTGCAGGTCCTGTTGATTTAGATGATGTGGTGCTCTTGTTGCATAACCAGCGAGCTCTCTCCTGCTCCGCCTTGTCCGATGAGCCCTTGACTGGTCAGCTGCTGGAGGAAGACTGGGCCACAGCAACAGCAGAGTTAGAGGCTTCCCATCATCTGCCCCCCCTGGCCTTTGCATCTGATGAAGATGTGAGTAATGCCTCTGTTTCTTCCTTTCTGATGCTCCCTGCTGAAGCTGGCGTAGCTGGAAGTAGAGCTTGCAGTACCCTCTGCATGCTTGCCTTCCTCTCAGACAACAGGGGGACAGAACTGCGGCATGCAAGATATGCAGCCACCTCAGTTGCAAATACCTTCAAGCGTACAAGAGGAAAAGCAGCAGCAAGTGGGGGTCTCAGCAGTTAATCCTTAGCCAGGACATGTGCAGTAGAATAGCCTGCTATAGATTGCAAGATGTCTGTGTGGCAGATAATAGGCCCTCGTGTAAGTAAACTGTGTTTTCTTACAAGGAGCAGGAAGGTGCCCCCATATGTGCAGGGAATTCCCTGTCTGCACCCTGCAGAAGGAGCAGGAACAATGGGCACCATTTTGGTTGTAATCCTGCAGCCAACATCCTCCTCCATAATGACAGAACCCTTCTGCATAGAGCTACATGAAGATGCTTTATGCCTCAATCCTCATGCTACTTCACTCAGTGTCTCAGGTGTACTCATCCCCTGCGCTTATGCCCAATGCAGGTGCAACAGATTGGATGGAAGCTCAAGGTCATGTTTCTGTGCCAGCAGCCCCTTAAGCAGCTCCGGAACCTTCTACTCCCATCAAAGCATCTCTCCCGAAACCTTCGTGTCCTTGTCTCTTCAGCCACCCGGTTACCACCACCTGGGGATCAGCTCCGTAACTTTGCGATTGGTTGTGCAGCAGCAGCAGCTGCCCCTGCTTGTGGGATCAGTGAGGAGCAGTGCCAAGATGCTTTGCAGCTATTGCAGAAGCTTCTGAACCCGGCCTTATTGCTGGACCAGGAAGATGGGGAGCTGCAGGTACAGCAGCAGCAGGAACAGCAGCAGCAGGAGCGACAGGAACAGCAGCAACAGCAGCAACAGAGACAGCAGGTAGAGCAGCAGCAGGAACAGCCACAGCAGGACCAGGAGCAGGAGCAACAGCAGCAGGAGCAACAGGAGCAGCTGCAACAACAGCAGCAACAGCAGCAGCATGCCCAGCAACAACAGCAGGAGCAGGAGCAGCTGCAACAACAGCTGCAACAGGAGCAGCAGGAGCAACAGCAGCAGGCACAACACCAACAGCAGCATCAGCAGCAGCAGGAGAAGGAGAAGGAGGAGGTGGTAGTGCTGGAGCAGCAGGGGCGAGGGGAGCAGGACCAGGGCCATCATCAGCATCAGCAACAGCAGCAGCGAGATGGGCAGGGATACAGGCAGGAGGCACATGAAGGTGAGGAGCAGCAGCAAGTGGTGAGGAGAAATGGGCCGGGGCAGCTGCAGCAGCAGCAGGCACAGCAATCGCATCAGCTACAGCCAGGTTTGCCGGTACAAGAGGGTCAATGGCAGCAGCAGCAGGAGCAGCACCACCAGCAGCAGCATCAAGAAGGGGGCCCCCTCAAGAACATCGTGCAGGAAAAGCAAAAAGGGATGACTGTTGAAGGAGCGGCTGGCCACCCTGCTGCGGTGGCAACGGTGGCAAGGCAGCATATGGTAGCAGAAGGAGCAATGGAAGTGGCAGCAGCAGGAGCAGGACCAGCAGCAGTAGCAATTGGGTCACTGCCACCATCACCAGCAGCACCACCAGCAGCAGCAGCGGCAACAGAAAGCAGCGGCGCAGCAGGAGTGTCCTTAGATGCAGCAACTGCAGAAGCTGCGGAGCTAGCAGCAGCTGGCAGATGGGCAGCTACAGAAGGGGAAGCAGTTGGCGGAGCAGCAGAGACAGATGCTGCTGGTGCTGCTCCCGTTGCGCTGGCAGAGGGATCTACTGCGGAGGCCTGCATGTGGATCAACCATGACGCAGCAATGAAAGGAGCAGCAGGAGCAGCGGGGTCGGGAGTACCTGCGGGAGCAGCAGCAGCGGGGAATGGAGTAGCAGTAGGAGCAGCAGCAGCAGCGGGGTTGGGAGTAGTAGGAGTAGGAGCACCTTCTCCGTGCGAGGCGGAAGCAGACAGGGGAGGAGCTGGGGTGGTGGGGGCCCATTCAGCAGACGCAAGCGATGGGAGGGGAACTAGGGGACATCAGCACAAGGTAGAGAAGGAGGGTGGGGCACATGACAATGACCGGAAGGCCCACAGCAGCCATAGGAGCAGGGGGATAGAGGGAGGGAAAAATGGAAGAGATAGGGACCATGGGAGGAGCAGGGAACAGAAGAGAGCCAAGGTCGAAGAAGGGGGGAGAGACAGGGAGCATGGGAGGAGCAGGGAAGGGCATAGAGAGAACAGCAAAGCCAAGGAGCGGGAGTCTAAAGGAGGCGGCGGCAGAGGCAAAAGGAGGGGCAGGTCGGTGTCGAGGTCGAGATCGCCAAAACGGAGGGAGAATGGACGGCATGGGGAGAGGAGCAGCAGCAGGGATCACCGGGGGCAGTCGCGGTCGCGGTCCCGGTCCTCTTCTCGCTCCAGGCAGAGACACAGCAGGAGGGAGAAGAACTCCAGCGTCAAAGCAGCAGGGAGGGCCCATGGTGAGAGAGCAAGATCTGCAGAGAGATCTGCAGGAAGGTCTGGTGGCGGTGGTGGTGGTGGATCTGGGGTGGGTTGTGGTCATAGGGAGGGAGCCTCTGGTCTGGACCAGAAGGGTGTTTCTATGTTTGAAGAGCGCGGGATGGAGCCCCTTGCTGTAGCTTGTCCATTGGGGGTACATGCTAAAGGCAGTACAAGCGCTCCAAAGATCACCATCAGGATGGCAAAATGGCCCGACACTAATCCCGAGCAGCACGGGCAAGGGCCTTTACCTTCTGCTGCGGCGGAGGGGGTACCTGCCGGTAAATCTTGTCAAGTAGCATCACCAGCTGGGGAGGGAGCAGAAGGGCAGAAGCAGGGGTGGGTGGCTGGGTGGAGCTGTGGGGATGCAGTACCTGGTAGCCAGGGAGCGGCAGAAGCAGTACCATGGGGCTCTGCTGCTGCTGCCACAGCTGCAGCGAACGGCCCAGGGAAAGGGGAAGCGGCAGCAGATAGTCATTGTAGTTCGGTCATTGGGGAGCTGCCGGCATTGCAGCACCAGCAGGAGGAGGAGGAGGAGAAACCAGGGAAAGGGCCGTGCCAGGAGCATCAAGAGGAGGAGCAGCAGCAGCAAGGGAAGAAGCAGCAGCAGAAGGTCAAGGGAAAGCAGGAGGAGAAGGAAAAGAAGAAGCAGATTGAGGGACCGCAGCAGCAGGAGCAGCAGCACAAGGAGCAGCACAAGGAGCATAAGAAGCAGCGACAGGAACCGGTTGAGGGACAGCAGCAGCAGCAGCAGCAGCAGGATTTCCGGGGTATCACCTCATTACCAGGGGAGCTGCATGGTCAGTCACCCCAACCATTCCCGGCAGCAGCAGATGGATGCAGGTCAACAGAAGAGAAGGTCACTGGAATTGTTAGGAAAGTGTTGGGCTCCATCTCCATGCCAGAGACCGGGGGGCGTCCAGCAGCAGCAGCAGCGGCAGCGCAGATCCCAAAGTGGTCCCCTATTGCAGCTGCTGCTGGGCTCAGCAAGTTTAGCCACCCATTAACGGCAGAAGAGCAAAGTTGTCACAAAGTAGACGAGCAGCAGGAGAAGAAGCTGGCAGGGCAGAGGGCACAGCAGCAGCAGAAGGAGTGTGAGCAACAGCAGCAGCAGGAGAAGAAGAAAAATGAGTGTGAGCAGCAGCAGCAACAACAGCAGGAGAAGGAGTATCAGCAGCAGCAGTGGCAAGAGTATTGGCAGCAGCAACAGCAGCAGCAGCAGCAGGATGGCATCGTGCCACCCGCACAGCAACAGGTGGATTGGCAAGCGTGGCAGCGATGGTATTATGCTAAACATCACCACCACCAACAGCAGTAGCAACCACAGCAGCAGCAGCAAGGGTGGTACGGGTATGAGCAGCATGGACAAGCAGCCCCTTCTGAACCTCCTGCTCCAGGAGAAGGAAGCACTAGGGAAGATGAGCAGCAGCAGGAGGGGCAGGAGCAGCAGCAGTTGCAGCCATCTCAGCAGCAGCAGCAGCAGCAGGAGTGGTACAGGCATTGGTACGCTCAGCAATACCCTTACATGTCATGGTATAACCAACACCATGGATACCACCACCAGCAGCAACACCCCTACCACTTCCAACAGCAGCAGCAGCAGTTTGGTAGCAGTGGTCAAGAAGTGACACAAGTGGTGGCTGAGCTTCAGCCACCCTTACCACACGCAGATGATGCCACACCTTCTTCTCCTCTTCGCTCATCTCTTGTATGCCCACCTTCGGCTTCTTCTGCTTCTCCTGCGCCGCCCACGTCACCCCCGCCCCCACCTCCACCACCCGATACCCCTCCTGGTACCTCCAATACAATGGTGGACTTGGCAAGTCCATCATTACTATCACCACCAGCAGCAGCAGAAGCAGAAGCACCAGCAGCAGCAACAGTAGCACCAGCAGGAGTCCCACCACGACCACCACCAGTAGCAGCAGCAGCAGGGAGGGGATCAGCAGCAACCACAGCAACAGGAGCAGCAAGAAAAGCACCCCAAGACATGCCACCACCACCACCACCACCAGTAGCCGCAGCGGGGTCAGCTACATCGGGAGGTCTGCGCGTGATAGAGCTCCGGCCTGCTGAGCTCCTTCCTGCGCCAGCCTTAGCTGAGCCTGCAGTAATAGCTGGGTGTGCTCATGCTGTGTCATGTGCTTCTGGTGCTGCTCCTTCCTATGGTGCTGCTACTGCTGCCAGTATTGCTACTGCTACAGCCTCGGCTGCTCAAAGCATGCCTGCCCTGTTGGAGCTGCTACCCCCGGAGCCTGTGCATGGTCTCGGTGCTGCTGGCTGTGACAACGGCATCGCAGCAGCAGCAGCAGGAGGAGGAAGAGGAGGAGGAGGAGTGGGGGATGATGTCCAAGCAGCACCAGCAGCAGCAGCAGTTGCTGTACGACTTGGTCAAGCAGTCTTCGAGGAAGCAGTCGCAGTGGAGGGCAAGAAGGTACCAGTAACAGCGGCAAAGGGAATAGCAGTTGAAGTAGCAGCAGTTGATGGGGGATGTGGCGAAAGGGGTCATGCTGCTGTCATAGCAGCAGCAGCAACAGGAAGTGCAGCAGGACGGGAGGCGACTAGTGCATTGAGGCATGCAACAGCAGCACCCGGGGTTGGATTCATGGGGATTGGGAGCTCTTACGGTGCCGAAAGTGCTCCCACTGCTGCTGTTGCTTCTCTGCCTATTGTTGCTGCTGGTGGGGATGGCGGGGGAGAGACTGAGGACTTAGAGGATGGAGAGATCGTGGGAAGCCCTGGAGCAGAATCAGGGGGGGCAGATATTGGGTGCGAGGGTGCTGCGGCTGCTGAGCGGGGCGGATTGCCGGCAAGGGAGGGAGGAACGGCAGGGAGCAGGGGTAGAGAAGCCGGGCTTGACAGCGGCGAGGACGCACCATTGGACGGAGTGATGAAGTTAGCTACCAGCAGAGCATGGAAAGTGGATCATGTTGGTTATAGGGAGGCAGCAGCAGGGGGTAGTGGTTCAGGGAGGTTAGCAGGACAAGGCACTCATCTCAGGGAGGCAGGAGGAAACAGTGAGGGCAGGAGGAGCCAGCGCGGGGTGCATGTGTATTCATCTCCTGCTGTTTATGGGGAGCTGAGAGAGGGGGCTTCAGGGGTTGAGCTAGCTGGCAGACATGGCAAGAGAGGAGGCTATGCAGGAGGAGATGATGAGGGTTTAATGGGGGGTTACCACGAGGAGGCAGCTGCTGGCCCGGTGCTGAAGCGGGCCCGTGGGTCAAACTCCCATTTGCATGGGTATCCTCAGTACAAGGTAAGCACATCAGGACATGTATCTGAAGCACATGAGCCTCATATAAAAGAAACAAACAACAATTGAAGGTGTGGCAACCGCACAAGGGTTGTTACTTTTCATAACTGCATAGCCTAATAACTTCCAATGTCTGTGCACTCACAAGTTGTGGTCCAGAAGCCCGTTGTCTTTGGATCCATCCAATCGTGTGTTTGGTTGGTTCAATCTACCAGTCCTCATGCCGTTGCCTCACCTCGTTTGTTTGATTTGGCTTACCGGTCTTTTATAAGGTTTGTACAGCAGCATGAAGGAGGTGAAAGGTGGATATTCATGTAGTCATGTTATGCATCCGGCAGATTCCCAGGCATCAGTCGGGGTCACTTGGCTCACTTTATCCTGCGCTGGGTTTCTTCAGGGGAAGCAAATATAACCTCCTTTGTGCTACAATACAGGATTTTTTAGATGTTCTGCAAAACGTAGGCCTCTTCGATTGGCAGAAACTGGCTAAGTGATCTTTACTGCAGCTAGCGCCCATGGTAGATGCACTGATGTCTGGTGTATGTGCATGCATTGTCTTGCATTATAGGGCAGTTCACCCTATGACAAATGACACAAAAAGAGTGGTCCTTTGAACCTGGTTGTTCTGCAGTACTTTGTGTTGATTACAGGATTTCTGCCATTCTCCTCCCCGCTTTTAGTTAAGTGAAGTTGCCTGTGTTGTGTGCAGGTGGTGCTATGCAAGTTCTGGAGCATGCCTCGTGGGTGCAGGGATGGACCTCATTGTCATTTTGCACACGGAGAGGAAGACCTCAGGCAGCCTGACAAAGGCGTGTGCTGGGCTTATGCCTCGACTGGGCACTGCCCCTATGGCTCCATGTGCTGGTACCGGCATGACACGTGCCCTTAGCAGCGGTAGGGCTTCGTGCTGTGAGTAGATTCAGGGGGTAGCGTAATCAAACGAGGTCTTTCTGAAAAGGGACTTAAAGGTGCATTTTGAACAATGTATACTGTTTCCTTGCTTTGAGCAGCACGGGGCGTGTGCTCCATGTCTGACCTGGCAGCATAGGTTTCAGATCAGGCTTTGTGGAAACATTTTGTGGACATACATGAGGCGCGATTGGGTGGAGTTATCATGAGGTGCAAGGCGCATGGTTGGCGCATCTGTGTGTATCTCTTGGTCGTTTTTATCTATGACAGAGGGGAATGGTGTCGAGAGGATACCAGGTACACGGTTTGACAGTACTACATGCTGTCACTAGCAGACTTAGTCATGGACCCCTGAGTATGACTCGTTTACCTTAGGTCTGCAAGGCCCAGAAAAAGGACGCAGTCTGATCGGCCCGCATCAATGATCTTGCAGCCCTCGGTTGCAACTTGCAAGGACTCAGCGGATTGTGAAAGGCAGATCAGCGGCGGAGGGTGGCGGTGACTCTTCGTAACTGGCGGTCACCCGGCATCTTACGGCTCCTCCTGCTCGCAGTGTCTGCCTACTGACCTTCATGCAGGTGATAGGGATACAACAGGGTAACTGCTGCAAAGCGCACACAGTTGCGTCATGCGCCAGCACCAAGTCCCATCCCCAACCCTGCAGCTGGCATTAGTTTGTAACCTTCGGTGGTGCAGTTTGCCTAGAGCATTCAGAATCACGTACACCGTGAAAATACCAAGCAAATGCAGTCATTGCGATTGGGTTGTTAGCTGTCGAGATTTCACCTCCATGGAACTAGATAATCCTTCCGAGGTGCGCACAGACTCCAGTCAGGTGTATCTCCATTCCTTCCATACCTACACTACGCTCCGAAGTGACGTTTTACTCATTGCCCTTCTCAGATCCAGGACATTGGCGTCCTGTACGTCACACAAACAGAAGCCGCACACCTACTGCATGCTTACAAGGATAGAGCGGATGCTGGGCTCGTAGATGCCGACCCCTTGCAAGGCGCAGTTGTTGCCTGGAAAGACTCGGGTCGATGCAGGATTGCGCAAGTTCATAAAACGCTGTTCTTCCAGCCCTCAGGTGAGCTTCCTAGCCAGAACCCAGCCAGATGCCTAATCGTGTGTGGACACATTTAACAAATAACAACAAGAGGTACGGCTGCACACAAGGCAGCTAGGTCGAAGGGACCCAAACATACCTACCTTTTATAAGCGCAGTGGCGTCCACCCTTGTGGCATGACTATGGAATAGCTATGTGCACACTGGGATAGTACACACCACCCATGAGCCATGCTGGACACGGGCTCGGTTACAATACCTCACTTTCTTCTGTTGAACATGGTTGAGCTAATACGTTTACAACTCTTATTGTAATGCATTGCCCCCCTGCAGGCCCCATTCAGCTGGACCAGGTCCTGCTACTGCTCCACAGCCATGACACTGTCCTCTGCTCTGCCCTGTGTGATGATCCCTTGAGTGAAGATCAGATGCCTGCCTGGTCAGCTGCCCTGGAACACCTCCAGCAGCAGCACTGCCCCTTGGCACTAGGACCCCCTGAGCAGGTGAAATGACCTTCTCTCTAAGACTATAAATTAACAAAAGATGCCACGCCTGGCCAATGCATATGATTCCGTCCATTGCGCTTGGGCAGTCCTAAACGATGTACCCTTTTAATGATGGCTTGGCTAGGAGCTCCCTGACAAAGTCTAGGCAGACGCTTCTGGGTCCAAACATGCGGCGATGCCACATTTAGTGCAAAACATAACCAGCTGCATTCCTTGCCATTTCTGTACAATTGAGCCTCGCATCAACAAAAACAAGTTACAGCCCGTACTTGTGGTATACACAATGGGCCCCTTCCATCTTGCTGACATTTTTGTCATTGCTTTTGTCTCTTTCTGCAGGTGATGCAAATTGCCTTGAAGCTCAACATGCTTTACTCCAGCTGTGAGCCCCTCCAGCAGCTGCGTCAGTTACTAACACCACCAGAGCAGGTCCCCCAGTACCTCATCACCCTGATCCCTGCTGCACTCTCACTCCCACCCCCAGATGACCCCAACCACACCTTAGCACTGTTCCAAGCAGCAGCAGCCTTATCGCCGGTGACTGGGTTAGCTGAAAGCTGCTGCAGGCAGGTGCTACTGCTGGTGCAAGCTCTTTTTGGTGCAGCACCTAGCGCCTCAATGCAGGAATGGCTGCAGTTTGAGGGGAGTACATTGCTAGCCACCGCAGCAAAGTATGCCACAGGTGCTGCCGGTGGTGTTGGTGGTGGAGGTGGGTGGAAGGGTAGGCCGGACACGACGGTACCTGTAGAAGCTGCAAGGGGAATTGAGGGAGCAGCAGGAACTGAAGGAGATGTAGCAGAAGGGGTGGGATCTCAGGGAGGGGCGGGAGCATCTGCTGCAACAGCGTACATTCCTATAGGAGCAGCAAAAGCAGCAGCGGGCACAGCACCGGCAGCAGCAGCAGCAGCAGCAGCAGCTGTAAATGTAGCTTCCACAACTTCAGGAGTTGCGGAGGTAGCTGAGGTGGCTGACACAGGAGTGTCTTCCGAGCCTCTGATGGAGCAGAAGTTACAGAACCAGGAAGACCAGATGCTTCTGAATGTGAGCAAGCGAGGCGCGGAGGTGGGAACGGTGCTAAAACAGCAGTGGCAGGAGAAGCAGGTGGACGAGCAGGAGCAGCAGTTGCCACAGCAACCACAAAGAAGCCCACCCGAGGATGACAAGAAGCGCTCTAGTAAAGAGCTTCAGCAGCAACAGGAGTCAAAGCAGCAGCAGCAGCAGCAGCAACAGCAACAGCCAGAAGTGCATGATGCCCACCTGCTTATAGAAAGCGATAAGGAGCAACAGCAGCAGCAGCAGGAGCCCGCGCAGCAGCAGCAGCACCAGCAGCAGTTTCAGAACCACCTGGAGGAGCAGCAAACCCCAACAGTGTCCTCTGAGCAACACGAGCAGCAGCACAAGCATATGCAGAAAGGGCCAGGGCCGGAACAGGAGGAGGAGGAACACCATCAAGGGCAGCAGCAGCAGCAACCGCGGCAGGGGCAAAAGCAGCTGGAGCAGGGGCAGCAGCACCTGCAGGAGCAGGAACGGCTGGAAGATACTCACTTCAGTAGGCAGGGAGGATTCCAACAGGAGCTGGGGGAGGGTGCCTTGAGTGTTCATCAGTTAGAGAGCAGTGGGAGTGTATCTGCACTGGCTACCTCTGCCTGTGAGATGCTGGTCGCCGTTCCAGCAGCAGCAGGAGAGGCTGCCACAGCTGCAGCAGGGGAAAGAGAAGAAGCTGGGGCAGAGGGGGCAGCAGGAGCAGGGGGAGTAGGTGAAGCAGAAGAGAAAGGAGCATCAGCAGCGACAGCAGCAGTTGCTGTGGCAGCAGGAAGAACATGGGGTGGGAACGCCGTGGCAGAAGACGACAGAGCAGCAGCAGCAGGTAGGGGTACAATAGCAGCAGCAGCGGCAGCAGGAGGAGGAGGTGGAGATGCAATCGCAGGAAAAGACAGAGCAGCAGGAGCAGGAGCAGCAGCAGGTAGGGGTACAGTATCAGCAGCAGTAGCGGCAACAGGAGGAGGGGGAGCAGGTGAGAATGCAGTTGCAGGAGAAGACAGAGCACCAGCACCAGCAGCAGCGGGTAGGCTATCAGCAGCAGCAGCAGCAGGTCTGTCAAGTGACCAGGGCTGGTGCAGCACAAGCAAGGCAGAAACCATTGACAAGGATGAGCTAGAGCTGGTTTGGGAAAGGCCCAAGCCTGGGCCCAGCTTAGGCTCTGTCTCAGACCAGGACAGCAACCAGAAGGTGCGCAGGCGGCGTGTTTTTGGCAGTCGCTGGCTACTGCAGTCGCAATCTGGGCAGCCTGCAGCTGAGAGCAATCATCTGCAGAGCCCAGCCGGCGCCGAAGGGGCTGATGCCATAGCTGCTGCTGATGGTCGTGATCAAGTGCTCGCAGCTTCTACTGGTGTTGCTGCTGCAACTGCCGGCAGTGGTGGTGGTGCTGGTGCTGGTAGTACTGCTGCTGCTGCCGCCAGCAGTATTGCCCAGTGGGCTTCACATACTTTACCTCCTACTGCTGCTGGTGCTGGTGGTCGTGGTGGTAATAGTAGAAATACTGAGGTTGGCACTAAGGGGGCCCTGGCGCCCTGGCATAGTAGTGGTGGTTTTGGGTTTGTGTGCAGTGGTGCAGCAGCAGCAGCAGCAGCAGGGAGAGGGCACATAGGGGGCGATAAGCAGAGTGCAGTAGGGGGTTTGCGTCATCCCCCGGAGCAGGCAAACAAGCAGGGTGAAGAAGTGGAAATGGAAGAGGGACATCGGAAGGCAGCTGAGGACAGCGCACCTTCAAGGGTGAGTTGCAGTTCTGGAATTTGTAATTTGTGATCTGAGCATAGTAGATGTAGCCGGTGTTGCTGCTGATGATTGTTTTGAGGAAAAGGCATATGACAGGAGTCAGAATGGCACGATCTTGACTTACTAGTGCTGATCGTGTAGGCAACACAAAAATGCAGGGTAGGTCAAATGTTGGCAGGAGGATGGAGATGCTGGCTGTTTCAGGTTTCAAGAGCACCAGTGGTGGCTCTCTTGCTGAGTTCGGTCATAGTAGCCTGCAGTCTATACTGAGGAAGTGTTTGTTGGTGTTCCATTCATAATCTGTCATCCCTGTTGCCCACCAATGAGATAACACAGCTAATCTTTGATAACCATGGGTACATTCATGTCAGCTTTTGAAAGGCATTCGGAAAGCTTATGCAAAGCGGCCAACTCACAGCAAAGCCAGCTCCGCTTTAACCTATCTCGACCCTTGAAAGGCAACTAACCCGACCTATGAAATGTTGTGCTAGACTCCCATCTAGATTCTCCACATGACAGAATAGCCAGCTTGGTAACACTCAATGTGTTGTCTTGCCCTTGTTTAACCCTGCTCTGTCTTAGGAGCCAAGGAATCCCAATCAACTATGCTGGCGGTTACAGGCGCATGGCAAATGCAGGCACGGTGATGATTGCTGGTTCCGCCACGGCCATGACGACCCAAGGCTGGCTGAGGTCCACAGAGATCCCAGACGACCCACTGCAGCTGCCAATCCTGCAGCAGGCACTGGCCGACCACAGGGCAAGGGGAGTAGCAGGGCTGCTGCTGGTGGCGGTGGTCGTGATGGCATTTTCCGTTCACATGACAAGCCCACCCGCAGCAAGCGCTCGTACGAGCCTGTAGCAGAACCACATGACGAGCAGGAGGGCTATCTACTGGATGGATACAAGCGGCTCACTCCCTCACCTGAAAGGATGAAACCAGAGGAGAAAACGCCGGAGAAGCGGGAATGGGTTCTGGACTACGACGCCTCACCGCCGCCGCCGCCACCGAAGAAGCGACGGCTCCTGAGTAGGACTGGGTTATCACCGGAACCTCGTCTCCTGCCTGTGCCAGTACCACGGCCACCAGCAGCAGCAGCAGACCCTGACAGCAGCGATAGAGACAAGATGCCTCGCTGGGTTTGTCGATTCTACTCCGCTGGGAGTCACTGTCGCAAGGGCAGCAAGTGTAAGTTTGCGCATATTCTGCCGCCGTTCCCAGCCAAGCCACCACATGGTATCTGGAGGAACTTCTGGGACCGAAAACACCAGCAGGACCAAGGACAGTGACAGCAGGAGACACAAGACCAGGGGCATGCAGCAAACAGGGAGCGACCTGAGTGTGGTCTTGGTGTAAAAGCCACTGGCTGGCTGTACCGAAAGGAGCCACTACATCCTTGCCAAAGCCGTCTATGAGGACAGCATGGCTAGGTGAGGCTAGGCAGTTAATGCTTTTTGATACCACAGATGGGTTGTTTCCGTGATGGAACTTTATACAGTATTATATGCTGCTGTGCTTGAGTGAGCAGCAATGCAACATATTGTGGCACAAACGAGACATTTCCCCTGGAGTGCTGCTTAGTGTCACTTGCTATAGTGACCAGACTGACTGTAGATCTGGGTTGAAGCACAAGAAACACAATTTTTTTATGGCCAACGAGCTTGTTGCAGGAACGTGACTCCATATGTGTATTGCCTTTTGGCAAGGTGCTGCCCAATTTTGCCCGAGCTATGGCTTTTTTCGTAATGCTGCTCTACAAAGGAATTATAAAAGTGTCCACACCTGACACGATTATGGAGCATGGTACCACACATGCTCTCAGTGACCAAAAGGCAGTCAGATCTTTCATGGTGGTGCCACGGTACTCTTGACAATGACCAGAATATCTGTGACGGGTTGGCCGGCTGGTAGTGCAGGATCAACCCATAGCGGGACTTGTGCCGGATGCATGGGGCAGTAACCAGCTTATAGCCACCCCCGGATTAGGCACCAGGCATGTGTTTGCATGCAGGCCAGTATGTATTCGATCTGCTGCAAGCTCTTGGACATGTTGCTCTGGAGCTGGATGGGAGGTGCTGCTGCTGCTGAGGAAATTGTGGTCCTCGTCTGCGTGCTGGCAGCCGAGAGTTTTTGAATCAGGCTGTGTGGACATATTTGCAATTAGGTGGGAGTCTGATTGGCTTGTGTGTATCTTCTGGCTTTTCTAGTTATGCCACAGGGGAATGGTGCGGAGAGGGTAGCATGTGGAGTTTGGTTCGGCATACTGTCACCGGCAGACTCAGTCCCAGATGTAAAGTTCGGGTTGCCTTAGGCCTACAGGGCCGGCTCAGAGTATGGGGCCAATCTGTTCTACTTACATCAGTTACGTTGCGGGCCCTGTTACAAGTCACTGCGGACTTGTGATGCAATTAATGGTCAGATGGCGGTGACACGAAGCTTCGTAACTGGCACTCTGGCAGTGACCCTGATCTTATGGATCCTGCTCGCACTGCCTTCATGCGTAGGACGGATGAGGATGTCGGCTGCAAAGCGCACGCGGTTGCGTCATGTGGCAGCACCCCAAGCTCCGTCCTAAACCACTTTCTTCCTAAAGTTGTAACTCATCAACAGATACTTTGTGTGGAGCATTGGCAAGCACCTGCAGCCTGACATTGCCAAGCAAATGCGATTATAGTCAGTTTGGCAAGGCTGTCATCCGTCGAGAGCTCGCTATTCATCACCCGCTGGCACTGCTACCGTCCGACATGGAACTAGACAGTCCTTCCGAGGTGCGCACAGACCAGGTCCGGTGTAGGCCCAGTCCTTCTGAATTGCAGTACGCTTTGAAATGACATTATGCATCGGCCTCCTCAGATCCAGGACATTGGCGTCCTGTACGTCACACAAACAGAAGCGGCACACCTACTGCAAGCTTACAAGGATAGAGCGGATCTTGGGCTCGTAGATTCTGACCCCTTGCAAGGCGCAGTTGTAGCTTAGAAGGACTCAGACCGGTGCAGGATTGCCCAAGTGCAGAAGGCGCTGTTCTTCAAGGCATCATGTGAGCCCCCTAGCTAGAACCCCGCCGGATGTTGCATCCTCGTTTGAAAGAAAAACAAATAGAAAGAGAGGCTGCACGCAAGGCAGCTAGGTCCAAACGAGCGAACTCACCGGGATGAACCCCCGGTTCCCTGTTCTAAGCGTAGTAAAGTCCACTATCGTAGCATGAAAACAGGAACCTTACCTTACTGGGTATGTGCACAGTGGGGTGGTGTCCCCCCTGTGCCATTGTGCACACATGGCCTGTGTAACGCCCTCACTTTCTGCTACTGGCTGATATTTTAGCTTTTGAAGAGCTTATAGAAGTGCTGGCGAATTTGCAGCAATTTGAACTGTTGCTATGTGATGGTTCGTATTCCATTTACGTCGTGTGTCCTGTTCCGTTGAGTAGGGAAACGCGGTCTGACCCCGGTGTGTTCCAGGTCAATTGGACCTAGCTGCCTTCTGTGCAGCCACTCCTTGTTAAGCTATGAACGTTCAAGCTGATCAAAATGGGGATTTCCCCCTGCAGGCCCCATTCAGCTGGACCAGGTCCTCCTGCTGCTCCACAGCCATGACACTGTGCTCTGCTCTGCCCTGTGTGATGATCCCTTGAGTGAAGATCAGATGCCTGCCTGGTCAGCTGCCCTGGAACACCTCCAGCAGCAGCACTGCCCCTTGGCACTAGGACCCCAGCAGCAGGTGAGACAGCCTTCTCCTCAAAGACATTCAATTGACAAAATATGCCTCCCCTGGCCAATGGATTGATTCTGTGCATTGCACCCAGGCAGGGAAGCAGTTATAAGCAGTAAACTCTATAAGTGATGGCTTAGCTGGTGGCTTCGTGATGAACTCTAGGCAGACACCTCTGGGTTCAAGAATGCGTCATTGCACTCCACATTGACGGGCCACATTGCGGAGTGCAAAACATACTACCATATCAGCTATATACCTTGCCGCTTGCGTACAACTGAGCTTCACATCGATAAATGTCACGTACAGCCCTTTCTTGCGGTAGAACCCGTGGTTCCCTTTCATATCGCTTCAATTCCGTCTAACTCTGCAGGTGCTGCAAATTGCTTTGAAGCTGAACAGGCTTTACTCCAGCTCTGAACCCCTCCAGCAGCTGCGTCAGTTACTAACACCACCAGAGCAAATCCCCCAGTACCTCATCACCCTGATCCCTGCTGCATTTTCACTCCCACCCCAAGATGACCCCCACCACACCTTAGCACTGTTCCAAGCAGCAGCAGCCTTATCTCCTGTGACTGGGTTAGCTGAAAGCTGCTGCCGAGAGGTGCTACTGCTGGTGCAAGCACTTGTAGGCGCAGCACCTAGCCCCTCAATGCAGGAATGGCTGCAGTTTGAGGGAGGTACGTTGCTAGCTGCCGCAGCCAAATATGCCACGGGTGCTGCTGCTGCTGCTGCTGCCGGTGGTGGTGGTGGTGGTGGAGGTGGGTGGAAGGGTAGGCCGGAGACAACGCTAGCTGTAGAAGCTGTTCGGAGAATCGAGGGAGCAGCAATAGGGTCTGTAGCAGAAGGGGCGGCATCTCAGGGAGGTGAGGGAGCATCCGCTGCAACAGCATACATCCCCAAAGGAGCAGCGGAAGTAGTGGACTTGACATCGGCAGCAGCAGCAGCAGCAGCTGTTGGGGTAACCTCCACAGCTTCAGGTCAAGCTGGGGTAGCAGGGATGTGTTCTGAGCCCCTGATGGAGCTGAAGTCAAAGAACCAGGAAGAGCAGGTGGGTCTGAGTATGGGCGAGCAACGTACGGGGGCAGGAACGGTGTTAAAGCAGCAGCAGCAGCAGCAGCAGCAGGAGAAGCAGCAGGAGCAGCAGCAGGAGGAGGAGCAGCAGCAGCAGCAGGAGCAGCAGCAGCAGCCAGAAGGGCATGATGCCCACCAGCTTACATAAAATGGCAATGAGCAGCAGCAATTTCAAATGCATCTGGAACAGCAGCGGACCCCAACAGTGGCCATGTTTGCTGAGCACCAGCAAGAGCAGCAGCCCAAGCACATGGAAAAAATCCCCGGGCCGGAGCTAGAACATGAGGAAGAGAAGGTGGAACAGCATCAAGAGCAGCAGCAACAGGGGCAGCAGCAGCTGCAGGAGCAGAAATGGCCGGAAGAGGTTCCCTTCAGGCATGGAGGGTGTGACCAGCAGTAGGGGGAGGGCGCCTTGAGTAACAGCCCTGATGGGGTTGATCCGCACTTACAGAGCTATGTGAGTGTAGCTTCACTGCCTCGTTCTGCCAATGAGATGCTTGCTGCCATTCCAGCAGCAGGAGAGGCTGCCACAGCTGCAGCAGGGGGAGGAAAAGAAGCTGCAACAGGGGGGGAGCAAGCGGAAGCAACAGAGAAAGGAGCAGCAGCAGCACGGGCGGCAGCAAGAGGAGGAGGAGGAGGCGGTGGTGGGAAGGTATCTGCAGAAGAAGACAGAGCAGCATCAGCAGTAGCAGCAGCGGCGGGGGCTAGAGTATCAGTGGCAGCAGAGGCAACAGGAGGAGGAGGAGGAGGTGGAGATCCAGCTGCAGAAAAGGATACATCAGCACCAGCAGCAGCAGGTAGGCGTACAGTATCAGCAGCAGCAGCGGCAACAGGAGGAGGAGGTGAGGGTGCAATCGCAGGAGAAGACAGAGCAGCAGCAGCAGAAGCAGCAGCGGGGGGTACAGTATTAGCAGCAGCGGCAACTAGAGGAGGAGGAGAAGGTGAGGATGCGGTCGCAGGAGAAGACAGAGCAGCAGCAGCAGCAGCAGCAGTAGTAGGGGGTACAGTATCAGGAGCAGCAGCAGCAGCAGGTCTCTCAAGGTACCGGGGCCAGGTCATCACAAGCAAGGCAATAACCGCAAACACCTCATGTGATGCACAGAAGAAGAGCAGCGGCAAGGATGAGCTAGAGCTGGTTTGGGGAAGGCCTAAGCCTGGGCAGTCGCAATCCAGGCAGCCTGCAGCTTACAGCAATCATCTACAGAGCACGGCTGCTTCCGCAGGAGCTGATATAACAGCTGCTGCTGCTAATCGTGATCAAGGGCTCCCAACTCCTACTGGTGTTGCTGATGCTGTGGCGGTCATAAACCGTATTTGTGGTGGTGGGGCTGGTGCGGATAGTACTGCTGCTGCGGGTGGTACTGCTGCTGCAGGTAGTACTGCTGGTGCGGGTCGTACTGCTGCTGTAGGTAGTACTGCTGGTGCGGGTCGTACTGCTGCTGTAGGTAGTACTGCTGGTGCGGGTCGTACTGCTGGTGGGGGTCGTACTGCTGGTGCGGGTCATACTGCCGGCGCGGGTAGTACTGCTGCTGCGGCTTCGATGGCGGCCAACAGTAGTGCCCAGAGGGCTTCACGTAAAGTTTCTCCTGCTGCTGATGGTGGTAGCGGTGGTGGTGGTGAGTTGCTTCCTGTGGAACTGTCTGGGACTCGAGTGCCATATGTAAGGTATCCAGGTGAATCATGCTGGCGGCTGGCCAAGGGCATATATAGCCGCGGTGATGATGACAGCTGGTCCCGGCACAGCATGATGATCCAAGTCTGACTGAAATTCACAGAGATCAGAGACTCGCTGCCAGCTCTGACCGACCGCCTGCACGGCATGCTCAAAAGGGAAGTAGCAGCGCTGCTGCTGCTGGTGGTGGTAGTGATGGAACGCCCTGTTCCACACCTGACAAGCCCACCAGCAGCAAGCGCTCCCACGAGTTTGTAGCAGAACCACACGACCAGCAGAATGACTATCTACTAGGTGAAATCACGCAGCTCCCACTGTCGCCTCAGCAGATGAAACTGGAGGAGAAGATGACGCAGAAGCGGGAGTGGGTTCCGGAGTACGACGTCTTCCCCCCACCGCCGCCACCACCACCGAAAAGGCAACAACTTCTAAGCAGGACTGGGTTCTCGCCAGAATCTCGCATGCTGCTGGTGAAGGGGGGTTGGGTTTCGGAGTACGACGTCTCGTACTCACCGCAGCCGCCACCGCCACCGAAAAGGCAACGGCTCCTGACCAGGACTGTGTTGTCGCCAGCGCCTCAGCTGCTGCCTCCACCAGTACCACGGCCAGTAGTAGCAGCAGCAGCAGGGCTTTTGACCTTGGCTGACCTCAGGGATACAGAAAGGAGGCCTTGATGGGTTTGTCGGTTCTATGTAGAGGGTCACTGCCGCAAGGGCAATAATTGTGCCTTTGAGCACGTGCTGCCGCCGTTCTCGGCTAAGCCAGCGCAGAGCTTCTGGGACCAAAGACAGCAGCGGAACTACGGACAGTAACAGCAGGGGCATATAGCAAACAAGGAGGGATTTGAGTGTGGTCTCCCTGTAAGCCCCAGTGGGAGGCTGTGCCCAAGGGAGCCGCCACTTCTTCCGAGGCCACCCTTACGGGCATCTACTGCTACAACAGCAGCAGCAGCAGCAGCATGATCAGGTGAGTCATCTGAATACGATGCTCTATGACACAGACGGGCGCCCGCCTCATGAAGGTACATAAAGAAGGGAGTTTGTTCGGGGTGTCAATGACTGGCAATACAATGCTTTGTGACACGATTAGGCTTCCTCCCCTACAATACTGCTGGTTGTCAGTGGTCTTATTTGTAGTGATCACCCTGCCTACAGACCTGAGATTAAACTAAAAGATGAGCAAAATTTGGTTCCTTGTTGGCCAGTGGGCTTAGTCAAGGAACCATTGAGGCGTAGTTGTACTCACACTTGGCAGTTTGCTGCTCATTCTTCCCAAGCTACCACGTCGGCGCAACTGAGTCCCATAAGAGTCCCATAAGCTGCATGCCAACTTCAGAGTAATGTACGGGAAATGCTTTATGAGCGGAAGGCAGCCATATCCTTCCTAGTGGTGCCATCATGCTTACAACAACAATGATCAGAGTATCTTTGGCTGACTTTGCTGGCTGGATGGCAGTACATGATCATCATTGTGCCTGGATAGTAGAAACGTGTAGCCAGCCCTGATTTAGGTATTATAAAATCGTTTAGGCATCTGTTGTTCACGCAGGCCAAGCTGTATCTGCTGGAAGCTTTTGGCCTACTGCTACGGAGCTGGATGAGGGCTGTTGCTCTTGCCATGGCCCTGTACTATGCTAGGAAGGGCTTGCATTGCAACTTGAGCTGCATAAAGGATGCAAGAAATGGAGATGGAGGATGGTGGCGATGGGTTGCTGATGCAGCTGCATCTCATGTACTTGTGCTGGTGGGCGGGTATGGCAGCTTCCATTGTCTGGCCCTGATGAAGTAACTAAAGAAGCAGTAACTTGTCCAAGTCCCTACAGTGGTTGGCGCGGTGTGGTTGGAGCTTTAGGACACAGCACGGTAGCTGTGCATGACTGTAACTATGCAATTGGCTGTGTGCTGCTTGGTCTTGAGCCACCTTTTGGCATAGCTGGTTTTGCGTTTTGATTTATTGAATGATTGATTGCAAGGGAGAAGCAGCAGGGGGCGACGTTCAAATGATGTCCGGTTTTGGAGGGGCTGCGGTAGCTGGTGCCAGGTGTTCTAATGCTCAGATGCCCTGCATGGGGGAGGGTGTTGGCTTCTGCTACAAGCTGTGTTTAAATCTGTGTTTTAACAGGTGCTTGAAGAGCAATTCAGTGGGAGTCCTGCTGACATGCTTACCACCACTGGGCGCCCTTCGTACAGTGTCACATTGGCTCTGGGTCATCTAAAATCAGGAGGATCACAGGCAGACCGAATTCTGGCAAAAAAGTGATTCGGGTCACTCGGCTCAGTCACATCAGTGACATTCAAAGGCGGCACATTTTGTCAGGCCATCATGGGACTATCGATCTTGCTTTGATGGTGATTTTCAAACCTGCATGTTATCTCTGCTTTTTGTGGTTGAGGCACCGCTTGAACTTTGCACCGCAATCTGACCATCAAAGACATGGTCACTTTTCAGCAATGATCACCTGTTGACATTCCGGCCCTTCGTGTAGGCACGAAGGTTCAGGATCTACATTTGAGTACACCCAAATCAACTTCAGGGGATACACCGTTGACGGCTGAAAGATGGCAGGGGCATGCGAGACTCATGTAAGTGCTCTCGAAGTACGTCTTAGGCACTCAAGCCAGGTTTGAAAAGCCGTAATTGTGATTTAGCTTCACCCGCAGTGTGATCCTGACTTCGTGCAAAACATGGGCGTCTTATACGTCACGCGGTCAGAGGTCTCGGACCTCTTGCAAGCCTACCTAGACAGAACCAGCATCGGGCTCCTTGAGTCAGATCCCTTGCAGGGCGCTATTATCTCCTGGAAACAGTCAAATCAGTACCGCCTTGGCCAAGTATACAAAACCCTAGTGCTCCGAGCCCAGGGTAAGGAGTCTCCAATCCAGCTCAGTCAGGTTTGGCTTCCTATGAACTTCATGGGCATCGCTTTACGAGCTCGTCCTGCAATCTCTCCTAATAGATATCCCTTGACCAGGGAATCTACCCCGTTCAAATCAGGACAACCACAGCTACATGTTCATGGTCTATTTGGCTTCAATTATTGAGGCTTTTAAGGTGCCAGTTTGTGCCTGCAGGCCGCATTCAGCTGGACCAGGTCCTGTTACTGCTCCACAGCCATGAGACTGTCCTCTGCTCTGCCCTGTGTGATGATCCCTTGACTGAAGATCAGATGCCTGCCTGGTCAGCTGCCCTGGAACACCTCCAGCAGCAGCACTGCCCCTTGGCACTAGGACCTCCACAGCAGGTGAGACAGATCAAAAAAGGAGAGAAAGCAGCCCAAACTAGATCACTTGCCCCTTGTTTGCATGCTGCATGGCTCTCCGGTCTCTGCAAAGACAACACAGTGCAATCTGTCCTCCCAACTGCAGGTACAGTCATGTAGTACTCGCCATCCTAGAGATGGACCACCCACTACAGCACTAATTAAACTAGCACGGTAGAAGCTCCACTTCTACAAATGAAGAAAGATCCACTGGCCCTGAAACGGGTAGTCCCAGAAGAGTGATCCCAGATATACGAGGCCTGGCATCACAGAGATGCCAGGATGCCCAGCCTTTGGTCATCATCGAGCGCAGGGAGGCAAGCCCTACGTCACCCCACGAGGAGGGTCGCCATTTATAGTCTGTGATTGAGCTTAAAGCCAAGCCTCAGTCAGTTTGAATGTGACATGTCTTGGCATCTGAAGTTGCAGTGCCTGTTTGTCAACAGCCAGTGCTCTCATGCAATACAGGGTCCTGGTGTTATTATTACATTTCATGATATGCCATAGCAATAAGTGCCATAGGCCCAACAGGGTCATGGTGTTATTTGGTAAAAGATAATGGTTGATATGGATTCCTGCAGGGGCTGCTAGAGCTGACCATTGTTTTCTTCCTTGGCCATGAAATATCATCCATGTGCTTCAGCTTGTGATTCTTTCTCTGGAAGCCGAGGAATGTCAATCATCTGCGCTCTTAAAGAATAGAACCCCACGTGTCCTTATGCGCAGCTTTCTGCCTGTTTTGCTGCACAGGTCCTGCAGATTGCCTTGAAGCTGAACAGGCTTTACTCCAGCTCTGAACCCCTCCAGCAGCTGCGTCAGTTACTAACACCACCAGAGCAGCTCCCCCAGTACCTCATCACCCTGATCCCTGCCGCACTCTCACTCCCACCCCAAGACCACCCTCAGCATGCCTTAGCACTGTTCCAGGCAGCAGCAGCTGTGGCTTCTGTTTGCAGCTTGCAGGAAGGTCGTAGCAGGCAGGTGCTGCTGTTGCTACAGGCACTGCTAGGCCCTGGTGTGAGCCTCTCATTGCAAAAGTGGTTGCAGTTGGAGGGGAAGCTGCTGTTGGCAGATGCAGTCAAGGACAATGGTTTTGAAGGCGGGACTGCTGATGGGGATGTGGTAGGTGTGGCAGCTACTATCTCCATGGCTGGACAAGCTGAGGCAGCAGGCGGAAGGAACGCAGTAGTAGCAGCAGCAGCAGCAGCCGGGCCAGGTGCAGATGCAGTGCAGGATAGAGCAGATGACCATGTAAAGAGCTCCAGACGATTTGAGGAGGGTGAGGAGGAGGAGCAGTTGCTAATGGAGCCAGTACGGGCATGCAAACTGGAGCAGCAGCTGCAGCAGCACCAGCAGGGTCTACATGGAAATTGGCAGCAGCGGCAACTGACACCTGAACCAAATTTGAAAGGAAGGCAGGGTCAGGATGAGCGGATTGCCTGTAAGACGATGAAAAGCGATGAGCCCGAAGATAAGCGCCAGCACCAGGAAGATGGGAACAAAGCAGCACAGAGAGTGGATGAGGGGACTAGAGAAGGAGTAGTAGCAGCAGCAGATGGGGAGCAGGGCAGATTGCACAGGATGAGCAGTGGGGATTCAGGGGGTGCACAGCTCCGATCTCCAATGGGAAATGGGAGCTCTATCAGCGATGAAATGGACGTGGTATGGCATCAAGCTCAGGGTAAACAAGGTGCTGGGAACAGCACCAATGCTATAATGAACCAAGCAATAAACATCAGCACTGCCGGCCGCGCTCGGGGGTCAAAGGTGAGTGGTCTTTGTAAAGCAGGATTGGGGCTGACGAGGACAATTGTAGGTTTTGGCAATGATTGTGTGCTGGTGTACAGACCGTGCATGCATGCTGTAGCATCTATTTACTTAGCATACCATGGGTATGCCTTCCTGGCTGAGATGCAGTCAACAGCCTGCACTTGCCTCGGTTGTTGACTGTAGCGTAAAGAAAACTTCTAAGTAGCCAACACATCAAGCAATCTTGTGAAAGTGCTTCGCACTCCTCATGGCAGGTGCATTTAAGGTTTGCTGCTTACCCACTGGAACAGTCCGCAATGCCATTGTATGCTTCTCCTGCTTTGCTATGCCACAGGGAATGAATCCATCTTGTGAGACTGCTGAGGCAAGGAAACGGCCTCGACACCAGCCCCCGCCCCCACCACCGCCACGGTTGCAACTAGGGAGAGCAGCAGCAGCAGCAGCAGATCACATGTGGGACTTGTACGGGAGGCCCCCCTAGGTTTGTCGTTTCTATTTAAAGGGTCACTGCCTCAAAGGCAGCACATGTGACTTTGAGCATGTGATGCCACCCTTCCATCGTCAGCCACCACCACCACCATTGCCGAGGATCTACGGCAGCAGGCGTTGACCTGAAGCCAGCCTGCAGGTATGTTTGTTGCCGTTTAGGACAGCAGATGTGCCAGAACTTGTTGTAACTAAACTATCACCAGGTTGTGCCATTACCCAAGGTTGGTTCAATTGAATCAACCTGGTGGCATGCAGTGTAGCCGACCTCTTGCATGCTCTGCCCTGATGTCCATGATTATCTTGACGAAGCTATCGCATTACCGTAGAAAGGGTGGCCCTATCTTCCAAGTACTTCTGAGTTCCCACAACAGTTTTCTGGATGTGGGTGAGGCATGGAGCCCACATGATAGCCACCGACAGCCTCAGCTCAATGTACCAAATCAAAAAGATGCTGAGACGCCCACAAGATCTCCTAAATCACCAGCACTGTGAGCTTATTAAAGAGATAGTAACCGAGATCGTCAACAGGGGACTGAGGACAACCCTTCACAAGGTCAAGGGCCATGCTTCCATAATCGGTAATGAAAAAGCGGACGCAATCGCTAAGGCGGCTGCGACAGGGGACACCTCCGACTATGAGGAATGTGAGAAGTACGAAAGTCCTAGCAACAACAGGTTGACCCAATATTGGCCGTACAAGACCCAATGGAACAATCGTTGGTCACTGACCAATGGGCAGCGCACGTTGATTGACCGTTTCAAGCGGGTGAACCCTTTGACAGACCTTCACGACTCGGTACGTCATTACTGCCACCAAAAGAGTCGCTTTGGGATGGCAAACAGAGCTACCTGTTATTTCGAGGCTTTTAAAAGGATTGAGGAAAGACTGGACCTGCCTGCTAGCAACGAGTACATGACCTCGGGAAAAATCAAGTATGCAGAACGAAAAACCGCTTTGCGCTACCGGTACGGGACCATGTGGACAAGGAAGATGGCCTATAGGTGTGGACATGCACCTAGTAGCAAATGTCTCCTGTGCGGTGACGAGGATGGCGGACACCACACAGCCTCAGGATGCCCAGCTTTGAAAAGAATGTACATCAACAGGCATAACAAGGTCGGCCGACTAATCATGACAAGAGTGTTAAGGGGACGCAAAGGAGCATTTGTCATTCAAATGGACCTTGGATCAACTGAAAATTGTGCAGAAGACGGCATCATGGCCCACCAGTCTAGAAACATCCCGTGGGAGCTCCTTCCAAGGGGCCTAAAGGAGGCAGTGCAACAAGCACAAGGCACCACCGATAAGCGCCCTGATGGTATGCTCTACAAACCCAAGATTGGAAACAACCCAGCAGAGTACTGGATAATAGAGGTCAAGATCTGCAGGGATTCAGACCCAACAGGCCAGCAAAGCAAAGCTGATTATCAACACCAAGTACTCATTGACAAAATCAAAGACATAGACCCCACTGCCAAAGTATGGTACTATCCCTTGCTTGTCGGAGTTGCAGGCACCATATACAACAATACCACCATGAATCTGCAAGCCCTCGGTATCAAAGGGCAAGCTCTAAAGCAATGCATTTCAGAAGTACATACTGCAGCAGTTAAGTCCTTACACAGCATATACACAACAAAAAGAAAACTGGAAAAGCCCAAAGAGCCTCAATGGCACAGGAGGAACTACAAGAAAGTAAGCTAACAAAGGCGGGTGGGCGGAAGCCCACCCACGGATGTAACTATCCTATGGTAGGCTGGCCCAGTGTAATCCTTACACCAATGGGCCCCTCCCTTAATCTTACGCGAGAGGGCACCTCACGCCCCTCCTTGCGTAGCTCTCTCTCTCTCTCTCTGGATGTGGGTTATATTTCTTGTCAACAGCTGTGAGTCCACACTGGATGCACAGCCTGTGTAATGCATCCCTGATATTACGGGTATTGCATCCTGTTAGTAGGGGTTTGAATGTACTTAAACAAACAACCCTTCCTCAACCTCCAACAGAAGGCCAGTGCAAGCCCTTCTTGTGTTGTTCTCTCTCACTCTCAAACTCTGATGCTTAGTCCTATCTCTTGCTACTGCCGCTGCAGGTGCTTGTCGGCCACATTGTTGGGAATGTGCAGGTGATGGTCCGCAGGCACTGCTGCCACTACCACCACGACCCCAGCGCAGACATGTCACATTTGACCCTGGACCTATACTGCTTATTAATGTTGACGATAGGGATCATGCCGCGGTGTTACTGGGGCAGGAGTTGATCTGCTCACTGGCTGGCACTAGCACCATTACCGTAGTGCTAGTTGGAAGTGTGAAGTTAGCAGGGTGCCTATCTATTTGCTTCATTGTCCCCTGAAGACAGTACAACAGGCACCACTGCTGCAGCAGCAATCAGCAGGCTGCTGCTGCCGCCACTACCAGCGGGTTTAAGAGCCAGCACAATTGCACTGTTATGGCACCAGTGCCTGTTCCTGCTGTTGCTACTGAAGCAGCAGGATTAAAGGGGCTCTCCCCAAAGGTCCTGTTGTGCCTGCATGCACTGAGTGCGAGAAGCAGCCTCGCAAACTGTGTTTAGGGAGGGGAAATGCAAGAAAAGAGCAGAAGCCAGGCAATTTAGTGCAAGAAGCTGGTCCCGTGCTACATGAACACTTTCATATGTGAGGCTGAAATGATGGGAAGAAAATGGCATCGTGCTGCCAATTTGGGAATCAACTTATGAATGGCCAGGGGTATTGCCGGAGAGAGAGAGTGAGAGATCTAGAAAGGAGACCGTGTAGATTGTGGGAAGGGTTCCTTGGTGTAAAGATTACACGGATCCCTTGCCATTTGGGTGTTGCCGGAGAGCTAGGGTAAAGACAGGCATCACTTGGTGGCTGTGAAGAAGGAAGGTCTTAGCCGTTTGACTGCTGCCATCACCCCACTTGCAAAGGGTGTTACGGTGTGTGTGTGGTAAATTATTGTATTATCAGGCCAATGGTGCATATAATAGAGCAACAATATGAGGTGCTGCACGTTCTGAGGGTTGTGCAGTGATCTACCTCATATATAAAACTTAGAGCAACAATACTGGGGGTGTTTGGATCTAGGAGGTGGGGCAGAAGAACTGTATGGCAATGTATACTGCTGCCTGCATGGATCAAAGGTGAAAGTGCCGGGAAGTTCTAAAGTACAACTGCCAGGTTGCACGTCAACAGTTACTGGCGCTTATGTAGAGCAACAGCAGAAACAGCATCCTGCGTACCCAAAATAGCGGCAGCCGTCTAGATCAGCTGCACAGTGATTGTTGTTGCAGGCAGGTGTTGACAGCACACTGATGGCTGCAGGAGCACGGACTATGATTGTACAGTACAGTTTAGCGTTTTCACTCTGCCTTTTGAGCGGCCTCTTCAAAGTTCTGTTTTAATTTTTGCTAAGAGAGACCACTGCACAGCTTTCTGGGCCGTGCAGCACCCAAACATGACTCCAACCAGTTTTTTAGTGGGGTGGGGTGAGTAAGCACGAGCGATTAAAGCCAGGTGGCTGCGAATTCAAGCGAGGCTGAGACAAATAGACATGATAACTTTCTTGTTGTTTTGTTGTTTGTGCCAGCACCTGGTGAAGTAGGATGAACTGGACTTTGGGTTGTTGCCAGCTTCATTGGACCACAGATGCACGGTTTGCCAAATGTTACACTTTTCAGAATCTACCCCAAGGGTGAGGAGGATGGCCAATGTGAACCGGACCCCCTGGAAATCATGCCTTGGTTACATATGCCTGACAGGTGGGACCTCTGCTGGCTAAGCTGAGCAGTTGGTGTGCCTGCAGACAGGGGCTCGTCACTTGGCAATTGAGACAAGTCGGTGGCAGCAACACGCAATCCCCTTGGAATGGGTGTTTGTCTTGGTGCGCTAGATGTATGCGGCATGCGTTGATTGTTGAACAGTCCCCCGCACTATTGAGGACGAGCTGCATGATCTATTGAGTGCCCTTCTTACCCACACATGTATTCCACTTGAATGCCCTGTTGCTTGGACACATCAAAATTTTCAGTATATACTAGCATTGCCCGTCGAGGGCTCTGCCATTGGCTGCCATGTATATTGTTGATATTAATATGTCATCATGGGCCTGCCACAGTGATGGGGCGGCAGATTGGTAATTTGGTACATGTAGAAGAGGAAAAGTAATTCCAGTGAATTTCACGGCCTGTCAACGGATGGTTGCGTAACATACACGCCTCCTTTTCTGTGTCCATAGGCTTGCCTGCCAAGAGCTGGACTCTGCATGTTATGTGCATGCTCGAGCTCGGGACCCTTTACTCAGGACGGGCCTTTAGAGCTGAGCTACTGCACCATCTTTTCCTACCATCGGCGCTTAGTAAGCCAGTTTTGGAGCCCAGTACCTACAGTAGTCCGCCCACTCAGCATGCTGCTGTTGCGATTGTACTGCCTTTGGAGCGTGGGATCTAGACACGGGCAAAGTCACCAAGGCATGGCGTGCAATGTCGCATTCCCTTTGGTTGGCTGGACCACATGCGGCAAGCCGACACTGCCTAAGTGCATGTGCTCTTTTCTCCTGAACGCGTAACGTAGAGCGGCAAGTGGCTATCTGCATTTGTCCCTGTTCCAGATCACTCTGTCGGCAACTGAGATCACGGCCGCAAAGTGCTGACAAGGACGCTGCATTTTATCTTATCAAGCTTTTAATCAACTTAAACCACTTAACTTGCTATGTGGAAGTCTCTGATTAGGTACGAAAGTCTCTCCTCCTGCTGCCGTCCCACCTGCATGCCCTGGGCTGATGCGACAATCGTGAGCCACTAGAGCGGGTAGCTCTAATTCCAGCTAAACTTGATTCCACTAGCATGCTAAGCACATGGCGTATTACAATACGTTATGAATATGAACTACAGCTCCGGAGTGTACCTATACACGGCATGCCTTTTTCCTGCAGGACAGTAGTCAGGTGCTCATTCAGAAGCGAGACATCTGAGGATGATGCACAGTTTGAGTCAGTAAAGGACTCCGCAGAGGTGCGCTTTGAAGGAATTGTGGATTTATGAGCCATCGTTGCTTTCTCGAAACTAAGAAATGGCTTGTACCTGAAAGGCCCTGTTGACACTGGAACTCAACATCATACGCCGCTCCTTCATGTAGATAGCAGGCTAAACACTGCATAGCAACGCTCTCCAGATATTGACCTTGGCTGGTAATGTGCCCAGCGGTGGCTATGTCGTGAGAAAATGTCATTTATGGTGCCATGTAGGTTGGAGCATCGTAAGAGCATCGGGAGGCGGCGCACTCCTGTAAAATTACTTGGGTCTACTAGTCTGCACTCCGTACGTACTATATCGAGTTTTTTTTGTTAGAAGACATAGGCCCAGCAAGTTTACAGTTTTGAGCCTCGGAGAGTGGTGGCACCTGCACTTGCGGCATCTTGAGATGCCGGTTACTTAGGACCCACTCGAGCGTTCTGGTTAGAGAGCATTAAACCATCAGCATTTGCCCAACGTCCCTGACAAAGCTCTGTTGACCATGTCTTGTACAGATGATGGTGTGCATCAATGCCACACCTCATTCCGGAAAAGGCAATAACAAGCCGGCCAAGGACCTCTCCAGCTGTGCAGCACACCAAGCGCAGCGCTGCCAGCGGCGCTTCCCCCTCTGGTCCTGGCACTGCAGCCTGCATCCCTAATACCTTCGCTCAAACGTACCATACGGTCATCCCCCACGACGCCGCCGCCAACGAGGCCGTCTGCATTACCTCGGACTTGGCTAAGACTTGGCAGTCCTAGGCTATGTGGATGTCACCGGTGACAGCTGTATCACCGGGAACCTTCTCATTGCAGGGAATTGCCTGGCAAAGGGTGGAATCTGTGTAACAGGGTCCGGAATTGTGCTTGGCAATGCACATGTGGGGGGGAATGTGTGTGTCACAGGGGATGCCCTTGTGAAGGGGGATCTGGCGGGTAAGGGTACACTGGATGTTAGGGGGAAGTGATGTGTGTTTGGCAGCAAAGACCTGCAGCCCGCAGATGATCCCAGTGCCGACCCTCAGTAATCGGGCCCTGTTACCCCCTTGGTTGGTTAGTAGCAGCCACCCTGCATAAGCAGCCCAGCTGCCAGGGTCATGGAAGCACCAAAACTGTAAGATGGTGTTGCTGGGGGTGCATGATACAGATCCGAGGGGTTCATCAATGGTAAATGTGCAAAAACTTTGGTGCTGCTTCATAGGGTGCATGCACGCACAGCAGCACGACATGGGGTTGTGCTCGGGGGGTTGTGGTGGGGGTGGGGTGTGGGAGGGGGGAGTTGGGTAGGTGGGTAGGTGGGTAGGCGGGTAGTGTGCACCAACAACGTTGCTGGGTGAAGCACTGGCTGAAGGACCACCAACAGCCATAGCAATGAATGATACCTGTTTGGATTACTGACAGCATTTGGCAAATTTTGAGGTGCACCTTTGGTTGTGTTAGTTGCAAAGCAGGAAAGTGCGAGACGTATTACATGGTCCACTCGTTGGGAGGTGGGTTACGTACCATTTTTGCGAACTGTAGATGTTGTTGTTTGAGTCTCTGCATGCATGATGCTCTTGGCACTTTGGATTTACAGCTGAGCTGGTAGTAGCCGGGACCGGTGCCAAGGCAGGTGCCGCACTGGATGCCTTGTGCGCCATCTGCTCGTGAAGGCTAGGCTGACACAGAAGGCAACTGTAGAGCATGAGCTTAAAGTCTCGGGAAGTACACTTCTGGGTGGTGGTGTTCATTGGCTGTGATTCTGGCAACGGGATTCCATTACCCTGGTTGAGCGCCACTGTATGTGCTTTGAGCCTTATGTTTCTAGGCTCATTGTTTATAGGCATGATGATACCATATCTACAATTTTTCTTGTTTTGGGCTAAGCTGGTGCAGGGTACTCTTGGGTGGAAGGTGATCCTGTGCGGGACACTTCTGACAGCATTGGTCTGTGCAGCAATGCAATGAGCCCCTATTGGCATGCAATTATGTTTTGTGAACGGAGTGCCTAATGATCTACCTCCGGCAAGCATTCAGGCATTGTTGCACCAGGGCAATGAGCTAAGATTGCACTGTACCTCTGTGTTTTTGCTGTTGGCCATCCGCAGGCAAACATGATACCTTGCTTGGATGTGAGCTAGCACTGCACAGTCTATACTTGTCCATGTGCGGGGGATAGGTATTGCATTCAATCATGAGATTCGAGAGACCAGCCAGGAACCTTGTAGGCCATCCGCATGTAGGTCACTAAAGCAAAAGGGATAACTGTTTAAGAGCCCTGAGCAAGGCATAAAACTGCTTGGCTTGCTGTTGACTGGGTCAACTGGTCAGCGCATGGCAAGTCGAAATGGGCTGGCCTGACATACATTGGCTAGCAAGGGATTTAGGGTGGGCTGGTGGCAGCCGATTGTTTGAGCTTGGACAGGAACTTGAGTATGCCGTTGGAGCCTAAGTTGGCTCCTTGTGGGTGGCGCTGCCCCCACCGGCGCCCTGCTTTGACAGGGCCATCTGGTAATTGGTAATTGGTAAGAAATGGCTGGGCTCATGAAAAGCACAATGATACCACTGTTATGCATTTATCTGACACTGCATCCATTTCATGTTGTGTTGCCTCACGCCCCTCCTTGCGTAGCTCTCTCTCTCTCTCTCATGTTGTGTTGGTATTTGCCAGTATGATATTGTGCTCAAGCAAGTGCTCGTTGTCCCTCTGCTTTTGGCATCCTGAGTCCTGTTCTGATGCGGGTTGAGCCAGCTAGGCATGCTTGATATGCCGTATCACATGAATGGTGGCTAAAACAACTAATGAGGCTGGAATGCATCCTTAGGTCAAGTGCTGCCAGATCGGTGCAATTAGCTGAGGTCTTACCTTTCTTTGTGGCATAACAGCATTCATGACAGTTGCTGATCATGCCTTGTTACTTAGCAATGCTGCTGTAAGGCCACTGTACCATACCATGATACTACCATCCATAGTTGTTTACCTGAGGCTGTGCAGTGATCTATCTCCCAGGGCTGTGCAGTGATCTATCTCATGTACTGTTTACCGTGATGCTTTATGTCGTTTAGTGTGAATGAGGTTGACACTCGGTTGATTCAGTCAGTGTTCGTTGTGGCCCTTCTACTGTAGCATTATTTTTCTGCCCGCCCTCGAAAGACATGCGCCAACAATCTGGAGATATCTCAATCGCATGTCAGTCTGTTCCCGTAAATTCACAAGAAAGATAAATCCAATTCTCAGAAGTCACCTGGCGGTTGATACTCACTAACTTCAATTCGTAATAGTGATTTCAAAAAAAGTTCGCGCTACCAAGAGTATCAGATGCGGCCGAATTGGGCATGCCATCATGTCCGTGGCTGCACACTGTCATTCAGATCGTTACTCAAGGCTGTGCATCCCATACCTGGTTTGTTGAACTGACGCATTCGTAGCTGAACCTGACGTTGAAATCTGTGAGGCGCGTGTCAGCAATGGTACCTTCTTGAACCAGCCCCTTCGCTTAGTACGCAATTTCAAGCGCTGTGCTCATCTGGGTTGGGCGCAGAGCTTATGACATCGTTTAGTTGGCCATGGATCCATTGGAAGCAGGGGCCGGCCAGACTGAGGTTTGTGCTCGAGCGCGTGTCCAGGGAGCACGTCAGTCTCAGCAGAGTGAGGTAAATACGCTGCTTTTACTTGCAGTGCGATCCTGATCTCGTGCAGAACCTGGGCGTCCTATATGTCACCCGGTCAGAGGTTTCGCACCTTCTGCAAATCCACCAAGACAGAAGCAGCATTGGACTTGTTGATTCAGATCCGTTGCAAGGGGCAGTGGTCGTATGGAAGCAGTCGAAGCAGCACCGCCTAGGCCAAGTGTACAAGACCCTAGTGCTCCAAGCCCAAGGTTAGGGTTAGGTTAGGGCTTCAGCAGCAGCTTGAGCTAGGGCTGGTGTTGTGCGTGTCGAGCCATTGCTGTTGTTCGTGGGCTCAATTATGGGTGCACGTTCCTGCAAGTACATTCCCACATTTGCATAGTAGCGGCAGCCCTACCTGGCTGGGGCAACCAGACTCGCAAACTTGTCAACGACTTTGTAGCCTGATCCCTGATCCTTCAGTTTCCTCTCGGTTGGCTTTACCAATATGTAAAGAATTATGCTTGCAGGTCCCATCCAGCTGGACCGGGTCCTGCTGCTGCTCCACAGCCATGACACTGTTCTTTGTTCAGCCCTGTGTGATGATCCCTTGAGTGAAGATCAGATGCCTGTCTGGTCAGCTGCCCTGGAACACCTCCAACAGCAGCACTGCCCCTTGGCACTAGGACCCCAGCAGCAGGTGAGACAGCCTGGAAATGGAGATAGACCGCCAATGGCGCACATCCTACGCCCTGCTTGCTCAAAATACGCAATCTTTCTGTCTCAAAGCATCTTCACTGCACTGTGTCACCTTCTTAGTGATCTTGCTCATGACTGGTCGTGGTGAATCCACGACAGCAAGCTGCACAAGCTGCCATTTTCTTAGTTCCTCAAATGGGTTCACCATCATCAGAGTTTGCCAATCGAGTTCACTACTGGGCAATGACCAAAATAGCATGGCTAAACCTTCTGTGACGCTTTGTCGTATTCTGCTTTTCAGGTCCTGCAGATTGCCTTGAAGCTGAACAGGCTTTACTCCAGCTCTGAACCCCTCCAGCAGCTCCGTCAGTTATTAACACCAGCAGAGCAGATCCCCCAGTACCTCATCACCCTGATCCCTGCTGCACTCTCACTCCCACCCCAAGATGACCCTCAGCACACTCTAGCACTGTTCCAAGCAGCAGCAGCTGTAGCTTCTGCTTGCGGTTTGCAGGAAGGATGTAGCAGGCAGGTGCTGCTGTTGCTACAGGTGCTGCTAGGCCCTGGTGTGAGCCTCTCACTGCAGGAGTGGTTGCAGCTTGAGGGGAAGCTGCTCTTGGCAGATGCAGTGAGAGGGGAGGGTGCTGCTGCTGCTGCTTTTCATGGAGCTGTTGGGGTTAGAGGAGAGGCTGCTCCTGATCAGTCGGGCTTCAGAGATCATGACAGAAGCATTGTGGATGCTCCACCAGAGGTGGAAATGAAGCCAGCAGTTGTTGATGTTCTGGAAGGTGATAAAGGCATGGGTGAAAGGGCGGGGTTATCAGGGAGCTTGGAAGCAGCAGCAGCAGCAGCAGGGGCAGCATTGGCAGTGCGGGATAGACCCGATGGGGATGGGCAGAGTAACAGGCAGCAAAGGGAGGTTGTGCAGGATGAGGATGAGCTGCTGACAAGCCTGGAAGAAGTCGAGTTGGTAGGGGATCGCACGTCAGCCCAGCAGCAGCTGCATGGTTTGCCCCAGCCCCAGCAGCAGCCGCAGCTGTTAGTTGATTACAACTTGCAAAGCAGGCAGGCTCAGGCACTGCTGCATAGACCAGAGGTGACACGTGAGAGGATGGAAGTTGATGAGCCTCGAAAGAAGCGGCAGCGTGAGGAAGAGGGGTATGCAGTGGCCGAGGACCGGGATTGGCAGCGGCAAGAGGGGCTACAGCAGCTGCAAGCAGAGCAGCTCAGCATGTACCCATGCAGTACAGCATCAGCTTCAGAAGGGGTAGCAGCCAGGGTCAGTCCTGCTACGCAGGAAGGGCCGCTCCAGCAGCAGCAGCCAGCGCAGCAGCAACTGCCACAGCTGCAGGATGAAAGGCGGCTACAGCCTGAGCACATTACGCACCAGGGCTGTAGCATTGTGACAGATCCTTTAGCAGAATGGGTGGGTGAGGTTACTGCAGGGGAAACAGTGGCAGCAGCAGATGGCATGATGAGGGGCAGGTTGCAAAGCATGAGTAGTGGCAATACAGGAGGTGTGCAGCTGGGGTCTCCAATCTGGAGAGGGAGCTCTAATATTGACGATCTGGAGCTGGTCTGGAGTCGATCTGAGATTGGACAAGGTTCCGGCACTGGAGCTGACGTGATGGACCAAGCGGCAAACCAGCACATTGAGGCGCAAGAGAAGAGACCCCTGCTGACCCCACATAGGAAGGTAAGGGTGGGGAAGTTATAAGGGAGGGCAAGTGGTTTTTTGCCTGGACATTTGGCCGAGTAGTGTTGAACTTGCCATGGATTCTGTGTTGAGGCAGAGCCATTTTGAAAGAGGCTTGACATTTGCATTGAAGAGACCATATTCTCAGTCAGCTGCTGGCTGGGCTACAGTGGTTGCTGTGTTGTTGGTATGACCACTCAGCTTTGAGGAACGCAAGCATAGGGCGCTAATCTTTTGGGATAGTCACCTGCATTTAAAGATACCAAATGCATGATAAGCTCTTCATGCATTTGGTCCTCACACCAGGACCAAATGCATGTCCCCACACCAGACATCTACGTGTAGGGGTTGTTATCAATCTGTTCACGAGTTTTGACTGGGCAGACAGGCAATCCTGGTAGGATCATATAGGACAACTTACACTGATAACATTGATGTCAATGGTATGCTTAATATGCAATAGTTGCCTCATCCTTTCATGTGTACTTGTACCAAATGGAGGTCCTGAACTTCCTGTGATTGCAGTGGCGGCTCTGCCAATTCTGGCAAAGGTCAAAACACTGCAAGCTTGGTGTCTTCTGTGGCTTTGCACACGGCCAAGAAGAGATACGCCAGCCTCGGCTGTGCCAACCATTTGCCGCTGCCGGCTACTGCAAGAATGGTGATGCATGCTCGTTTGCGCATGGGGCGGATGATCCTAGGCTGGAGGCTGCTGGTGACAGGCAGCAGGCTTCTGCTGCTGCTGGATGTAATGGCCGTATCAGCAGTGGCAGTGCTGAAGGTGGCAGTGGTGATGGTGGGGGAGGTTCTGACCAGTGGAAGGCATGGGACATGGGTGAAGACGAGCTGCAGGTAAGGCCAAATAGGGTCCGATATGCAGGGCAGTTATTCGTAACCTTGGACATTGTCACTGTGTGGTCTAGAGTCCAGACCGAAACCGCCAAACCTCAAGATGCCAGCCATACTTGTAAGGCCAGATCAGGCAGCATTTGTGCTGATTTGCTTAAAAGACGGTTTGGCTGTTGCGCTCTTGTTCCCAGTTTTTGAAACCCCCAGTGTGAGTAAATCTTTGACCTCGGTATACTCTTTTCAGCTGGCTTTCCAAAGGGCCATGCATTGGGTTACTTGCCCTTGTGTGCACCTGGTTTTTAACTGCGCACTTAGGCATCACTTATTGTGTGTTCTGACAACGATGGACTTCCAGCTCATCTGTGGATTCCTTGCTGCAGCAGGAGTACGTCCCTGAAACGAACAGATCCAAGACTATGTGCAAGTACTGGATGTACGGCAGCTGCAAACGTGGTGACAGCTGCTGGTTTGCACATGGTGCTGGCGACCCTCGCTTTGCACCACCGTTCACCACCACAGCTGCTTCTGGAATGCCTGCTGCATGTGCTGGTGGTTACATCGGCGACGACAGCGCCATGCAGGTTTACGGTGATGTAACCCAGCAACAGTGGAGCCATAGCTCTCAGGGGTACATGCCAGCTCCGCAGCCTTTGGTGAACTCTTATGAGCTGGACTTAGACCTCCTCGTGGCACAGCAGCAGCTGCTAGAGGAGCAAGAGCAGCTACTGCGCATGCAGGAACAGCAGCTGCAGTTTTCTGGGATCTGCAATGTGCAGCAGAGGCAGTATGATGTCCGCTTAGGCTCTGCTAACCACAGTGTGGGAGTGGAGTTTGGTTCAGGAGCGGTAGCAGCAGCAGGAAACATGGGTGGCAAGAGGGGAAGTGCTGCTAGTGGTGTGAGCGAAGCTGGGCTGGCAGCTTGGGGGATACATGAGGGCAATGCTGCCTGGAGCAGGGGGCAACAGGCAGTACGGAGCGAGTTTGAGGAGCAGGGTGAAGGCTCGTATCAGGTACGTGTTCAATAAACGGATACAAAACCAGCTATACCAGGAGGTCACCGATTCTTCCCTTTGATTGAAGTAGTGGATGCATGGCTCAGAGCTTGGCTTCTTCCGAACAATTCTTGTGATACTGTAGTCGTTATTGCATGCAGATGCTGTTTGATAGCAGGCAACTTGCTTAGAAATGTGGAATCTGGAAAATGGGGAGGCCGCTGCAATAAGGGTTGCCAGCTGGCTACAAGTCCTAGGGTGGATCGCTGGGTATGTAAGAGGGAGAACGTGATCTTCTGTTAACTATGTAATCAAGTACAGGGCTGAGAGCTTCCAATACCATCCATCTCACTCTGTGTGGGCACAGAACCATGATTGATAGCATTGCTACGAAACACGATTACTGTCCATGATGATTCAGAACTGGTGCTCTTGTGAGTGCTACCTGCCAAGGACCCAGGTAGGGACTGAATCCAGCATTATCTTGGCATCTAACCACACCTGCCCTCGTTTCATACTGTTTCCGCACAGGTTGACAGTGAGGTGTGCCCTTTCTGGGCCAAGTCTGGGGTGTGTCCTCATGGCACAAGCTGTAAATTTGCACATGGACCAGCAGCGGGACAACCAGAGATGGATGACCCCACTAGGTTGAGGGCATGCCACTTCTACTGACACGCAAGCTGGTGGACCCATGGGGGAGATTGATTACACTGCTTATTGGCATCTGAATGACCTTCGTGAGGAGAGAAAAGGAGCATGCTGGAGTCCACTGATACATCAGTGCGTGCTTGATCTGTACCATACAAAGTCTTAACAAGGATGCAGCCATGCTGTAAAATGGGAGCGCCTGACAAGCTTCAGACAGTGGGAATCATCTATGCGATGTTGTGCAATCAGTATCTTGATGTAGTAGGGCTGCAGATTTGTTTGACTTAGTGTCAGTCCCCAGCCGTATGGGCTGGGGAAGAAAATAGTTTAAGCTTCTTGCTCCTTCCTGCAGTAACGTTGCTCGTTCTCAAAGAGGGGAGATGGGGCTTTGTCCCGTGGCTGTCGGCCAGGTTGATATTGGTTTCTATAGAAAGCTACACTGAGAGATCGGGTGTTGGCCTCCATTGAATTGACTTGGAGCCCTTGGCACCTAAGTTCCTACAGGTGCAGGAAGCCTGTGCTGTCTGCACATACGACACTTGCCTGGTCTTGGTGTGTTAACAGGAGCATGCTAGCACCGAAAATTTGCTTGGCCCCTAAGTTGCTGGTATGCGATCGTCTTAGAGGTCAGCCCAAGTATCTGGCTCGGCTGTATGTGCTGGCCTTGCTTGCGGCTGATAGCATCTACAGACGGAACTGCCTGGCTCATGGTTGGTACCTTATTTGCACATTTGTACATCATCTAGTTAAGGCAATTCATTGTGTCTGGGCTACCACTCAGACTCAGGCTTCTGCTTGTCACATTACTGCAGTTGTTCTGCAGACGTCAGAATCAGCAGTGCCTGGTGAAAATACACCTACTGAAGGGTTGACATGACTCCTGTGATACAGCATGGTTATGGCATGGTTGTTTAACTACATTTCTTGAAATGTTTGACAAGCAAGCATAAATGTTGACATGGTGCGTGTGAGAGTCATTCCCAGCAGTTACCTGTTGTAAAAATGTTGGCACAGACTTTTGCACATGACAATCAGAGGCTTTGACCATTACATCGGTTTATACTTTATAAATGGAAGTGCTCAAGACAACCCACTGCTGATGTTACCCTTTCACTCAGCTGTTCCCTTCAATCGCCAAAATTGGCGCTGGTGACATCCATTCTTTTCAAGCAGTTATCCCAGTAGGGACATCGCAGTTTACAATACAGCGTGACTAAGGCAGACTCCATAAAAATTTGTTTGTTATTTGCATATGTATGTGTGTCCATGGCTTGTGTGTATTGGTGGCAGTTGGCCTAAGGGAGCCCGGCTGTGGCTGCCGTTCCTGGTGCTAGTGAGAAACATTCTGATGGTATTTTTTGGGCTTGTCCATCTATGCCCTGCGGCTGCCCAAGGGCCCAAATTGTTTCTATTTGGTCAATTTCAGGTGTGTTATGCCAGGCTTGCAGCCTGATGGCTGCATGCTGTTGAAGTATACCCTGGGATGTGTCTGGTAGCTTGGGGTATGTCTGGTAGCTTGCATGTCAGACTCAGTTGGAAGTGACCACAGTGAAGTGGTCCGACTGGTGTGGTATGATGTGCAATCTTGTCTATGTCACTTGCAATGCCATGCATTCTCCTGCAGACAAATGCCATGCATGCGGCTTGACCTGGCCAAAATTCAAAGCGTTTTTAACATGTTGTATGCCTCGAGTGAGTAAAGCTGTCAGCCATGGTCGAGTTATACGGGGTATTACAAAAAAGGCTGACCCGGTGATAAACATTCAATTGCCTGGCAAGCAAGGGAGTATTGTGCATACTCAGGAATAAGGGCTGAGGCCTTTCCCCAGCCAGTTTCGCATATATTTTTTTCCTCATTCTCTTCAAGGGGTTGGTGAATGGCACTACCCATGTGGGAAGACAACTGGGGCTATGTTGACCTTGACCTGCAGGTATACTCCTATAAGGCTTCCTTGAGCTAGCAACAGGGTAAGTGTGAGAATTGGTCCTGGTGGCTCTGTTGCCGTTGTCAATGATGATGTGGAAGGCCTATTTGTGGAGTTAACAGCCAACGGAACCCTGTCACCTGGGGGCGGTTACGACCGTAGTGATTAAAAGTTTGGATATCAAATGCGGCCTGTATAAACATGACATCACGCTGGTTGGCTGTATAATGTCACTTTTATGGCTGCTCACATATGTGCATATCATTTGTGCTTCATTCAGCTGACTCACCGGCTGAACATCGATATAGTGAAGCTGTGACAGGCACGTGTCAGCGTTGGTACGTGAGTTGGACCGGAGCCCTTCTCGTACTCGCAGGTTAGAAGGATGTGCTCATCTGGGTTTCGCCCATAGCTTATGGCAACAATAATTGAGCAAAACATATAGTTACCGCTGACTTCAATGGAAGCAGGGGCCTGCCAGACTGAGGTATGTCCTCGAGCCGAATATCCAGGCAGCACGTCAGTCTCAACGGAGTAACCGAGAAACTCCTCCACCTGCAGTGCGATCCTGATTTCATCCAGAACCTGGGCGTCCTATATGTCACCCGGTCAGAGGTCTCGCATCTCTTGCACATCCACCAAGAGAGAAGAAGGATTGGGCTTGTAGGGGATTCAAATCCCCTGCAAGGGGCAGTTGTCGTATGGATGCAGTCGGACCAGCAGCGCCTTGGCCAAGTGTACAAGACCATAGTGCTCCAAGCGCAAGGTGAGGACTGCCTGACAGCAGCTTGAGCTAAGGCCCATGTTGTGAGCGTCCAGGCGTTCATGTTGTTCATGGGCTTAATTATGGGCGCACATTCTTGCAGTGATGCTCCTACCTTACGCAGATTAGCGGGCAGCTTAACCTGACTGGGGCAACCAGCTCAAGAGACTACGTGAGCCGTTTCCTTAATCCCTCATTTCCTCTATGTGTTTCCACATAGTTTGCCTTCCCCAGCGTGTAAAGATGCATGCTATAATACTTAAGCTGTAGATTTAGGATTACTTCTGTAGAGGTGGCTGAGCTAGTATTATTACAGACTCTTACTGGTCCTGTGATTTTTTTATCACCTGCAGGCCCCATCCAGCTGGACCAGGTCCTCCTGCTGCTCCACAGCCATGACACTGTCCTCTGCTCTGCCCTGTGTCATGATACCTTGAGTGAAGATCAGATGCCTGCCTGGTCAGCTGCCCTGGAACACCTCCAGCAGCAGCACTGCCCCTTGGCACTAGGACCCCAGCAGCAGGTGACAGAGAATGGAGAAGGCAAAAACAGCCAATGGTGCACATGCAACACCCTGCTTGCTCATACCAAAGACTGTTCTCTCAAGATACCTCGCTATAGCATGCCCTCTTCGAGCAGTTTTGTTGGTGAATTCAGTCACGAAATCATGCACAGGGAGGTGCACAGGCTCATGGCGATTTAGATTTCTTAAAACCAGCAGCCCACACTGGACCTTGCCACTTGGTCCGTTGTTTGGGCAGGGATCACCTTCGCCTTGCTAAAGCTTCCTCTGAAACATTGTTGTATTCTGCTCTGCAGGTCCTGCAGGTTGCTCTGAAGCTGAACATGCTTTACTCCAGCTCTGAACCCCTCCAGCAGCTCCGTCAGTTACTAACACCACCAGAGCAGATCCCCCTGTACCTCATCACCCTGATCCCTGCTGCAATCTCACTCCCACCAGAAGACCACCCTCAGCACACTTTAGCACTTTCCCAGGCAGCAACAGCCTCCTCTTGCGGTTTGCAGGAAGGTTGTAGCAGGCAGGTGCTGCTCTTGCTAGAAGCGCTGCTAGGCCCTGGTGGGAGCCTCTCACTGCAGGAGGACTTGCAGCTTGAGGGGAAGTCGCTCTTAGCAAACGCAGTGAAAGGGCGTGGTGCTAATGCTGCTGCTGCTGTTGAGGGAGCTGTCGGGGTTAGTGGGGAGGCTGCTCTTGGCCAGCCAAGTGTCACAGTTCAACACAGAAGCACAGAACATGCCCTGCCAGAGGAAGGATTGAAATCAGCAGTTGTCGAGGTTCTGGAAGGTGATAAAGGTATGCAGCAGCAGCCACAGCAACAACCGCAGCCATCAGCTGGTCGAAACTTGCAAAGGGCGCAAGCTCTGGGACCGCTGCTTAGTCATCAAGTGACCTCTGATGAACCGAAAAAGAAGCGGCAGCGCAGGGAAGCGGGGTATGCAGTCCCCGAGGACCAGGATGAGCAGCACCAGGAAAGGCTGCAGCAAGCAAAGCAGCTGAGCACGTACCCGTGCAGCACAGCAGCGACTTCCAAAGGGGGAGGAACCAGGCCTGATCTGCCTGAGCAACATGTACCCCTCCAGCAGCAGCAGCCAGCGCAGCTGCAGCAACAACTGCCGCAGCAGCAGGGCGAAGTGCAAAGACAGCCTGAGCACACTGTGCACCAGGGCTTATGCACTTTGACAGATTCTGTAGCAGAATGGGTGGGTGAGGGTACTGCAGAGGAAACAGTCGCAGCAGCAAATGAAAAGATGAGGGACAGCTTGCATAGCATGAGCAGTGGCAACACAGGAGGTGTGCAGCTGGGGTCTCCAATGGGGAGGGGGAGCTCTAATACCGACGAGCTGGAAATGGTGCCGCATCAAGATAAGGTCGGACAGTCAGGCGCTGGTGCTGCCGTCATGGACCAAGTGGCAAACCAGAGCACTGCGGGGCAAGCCAAGGGACCCCTGGTGATCCCACAGAGGAAGGTCAGTGTCCTTCCAGGAAGTTCGGCTGGATGACAAGGTGCAATGTTGACGTGGCCATGATTTTCTGTGCTAATATAAAGATACATTATATGATATCTTATATAATTATATCTTGTCTTACACGGTAATTGACATCTGCACATGCTTTGGAAGAATGTGGAGCCGGGAAGTACTGTTGATGTGACATTGTGCTCTCAGAGTTGCAATCCTGGGACGAGTGCTGTGAGACAAGTCTGCAATCGGCCTGGCAGGTCTCCTAAAAGCAACTGCTTGTAAATGTGTCAATCATTGCTAGGCATAATATAAAGACGTCCTTGCACGGCTGTGTCCCTTTTGAGAGTATTGCGACAAAGCTATGGCACGACCTTGCGCCTGTGCCAAAACTGTGAACAGGAGCTTGGTGTTTTTCAGTGTCACTGCTTGGGCATTAAATCCACACTGATACTCCAAACGTATTGACCGTAGCAGCAGGTTCCATAGTCTCCTAAAATCCACTGCTGCTCTCCTGCCTTTGCTTTTGTGTAAGGTGTGGAAGTACGCTAACACGCCATGTTTGTTGTTGCTGCCATTCCTTACTACTATGCAGAACGGCATCTGTTGGTTTTGGACGGAGAATGGCTACTGCGGCAAAGGCAATTTCTGCCATTATGCCCATGGTGCTGAGCAGCTTACTGCCACGTTGGTACGCTGCCGTCATTGGCAGTTGACAGGCACGTGCCCCATGGGTGCTGAATGCAAGGGCTTGCACCTCAACCAGGATCCACGGCTGCATATGAAGAGTTCCGGGATGCTGCCTCCCGCTACCACTTATGCAGCTTCTGATGGTGATTGTCTGGGGGTGCAAAAAGTAGTGCAGGCACCAGCTGGGCATGGCATACTGTGGAAGGTGGGTGGGACCTGCCACTCTTCTGGATAAATTGACTGCTTTTAGGGATGCCAGATAGCATCAATAAGTTGCTCATGGTTGCTGCCTGGGGTGCTGCTGTCATGCACCACACGTCCAACATGGATGCGGATAACATGAGTTTGTTCAGGCGCATCAATTGGGTACAGACAGACAATCTTGATAAGAATACTTGTGAGAACACGCACTGCTATGTTTTGATGTCAGGTACTATGCTGCAATAGTTGCACTACTCCTTTCATGCAAGCCTGTACCACATGAAACTCCTGATCCTCCTGTGATTGCAGACACAGCTCTGCGTAGACTGGGCAGGGTCGCAAGGCTGCAAGTACGGTGTCTCCTGCAGCTTTGCACATGGCCAAGAAGAGCTAGGTCAGCCTCAGCAGTGCAAACAATTTGCCGCTGCCGGCTACTGCAAGTTTGGCGATACATGCTGTTTTGCACATGGGGCGGATGAACCTAGGCTGGCGGGTACCGGCGCCGGAGGGTGGGCACCTGCTGCTGCTGGCTGTAATGGCCTTATCAACTGTGGTGGTGGTGGTAGTGGGGGAGGATACGATGAGGGGCAGGCACGTGATTTGGGTGAAGACAAGTTTCAGGTAAGGCCAAGTACAAATAAATAGGGTCTTTAGGCAGGGAGGCATATAGCCTGATAACGGGTGCATCGAATATCTTTTACTCTGTGGGTGAGATCTTGGCAGGTGAAAGTTTACCCTCAGAGACCAATCTCTGCGGCACACCTTATTGTCCTTGCAGCTGAAGCAAGCAAGAGAAGCAGTGCAGCCAGTGCCAGTTTTGCTGATGTTGTTTGTGTGCTGGCCAACTCAAATGAAGACATCAGCTACACCCATGGTCTCACAAACTCAAAACATCGAGCTTGGCAATCCTCAGACAAGCAAAGGAGTGTTATAAGCAGGGCTGGCGGCATCGTTTCGCAGGGTCCGAACGCCCTTTGTAGACAGGGGCGAAAGAAGATCAGGAAACTTCAGTGGGCTCTGGCTGGCTTCAGCTTGTGCCCTTTAACCAGGAGGTTACATGAGAGCACATGTCCACCCTGTAATAATTCCCTCTCTTTGGCTGAGCTTCCTTACCTTTCTCTTGGCTACATGTCAAAATGCTATCATGTAGCATGTATGAAGTGTGCCCCATCAATGAGGTGTTTGCTTTCCAATGGTAACATGTTGTGGACAACTTCCCCTCTGCCGAGAGATTGCATAAATGACACATTCTTGAAGGGGAATGCACTCTATTTTAGGGGAAAGGCCAGTAAACTCCAATCCGTTTTACATCGCACCCAAAACCGTCAATCGACCATAGACACCATATGGACATAATTTAAGGCTTGTAGCATCGGTCTGCTCACTTTTCATACACCGTGTATTGCCCCATCCATGCCAAATGCTCACCTTTTGCATTAGGTTAAACTTATGCTCAGCCAGGTGCTTTGTACAACCTTGCATTTGTAGGTTGTTGCTGTATCCCATGTTTGCAACTACGCACTTAATGATCACTATGTGTGTGTTCTGACAACCGTCATGGTGCTTGACTTCCAGTGGCACCTCTCAGCTCATGCTTGTGTCTTTGCTTGCAGCGGCAGCCCGTTACCACGGGCAAGGTGTGCAACCAGTGGGTGACTGCTGGCCATTGCAACCGTGGTGACAGATGCTGCTATAGGCATGGTGCTGGCGACCCTCGTTTTGCACCACCACCACCACCACCACCACCACGACCACCACCACCACGTATTGTCAGCACAGCTGTCTTTGGTGCGAGTGCTGCTGGTGCTGGTGGTTACAGTGGTGGCAAAAGCACCATGCAGCTTTATGGTGTCCCCCAGCAACAGTTCAGCAACAGCATTCAGGGGTGCGTGTCTGCTCCACAGTCTCCTGTGAACCCCTATCAGCTGGACAAAGGCCTCCTCCTGGCACAACAGCAGCTGCTAGAGGAGCAGGAGCAGCTGCTGCTCATGCAAGAGCGGGAGCTGCAGCTCCTACAGGCTAATGGGCGCTGTAATCCACAGCAGAGGCAGTACGGTAGCCCCTTAGGCTCAGCTAATCGCCTTGGGGAAGCTGAGTTTGGTTTAGGAGCAGTAGCAGCAGTGGGCATAGGTGGCAAGAGGAGAGCTTCTGCTAGTGGTGGGAGCGAAGCTGGGCTGGCAGCTTGGGAGCTTTGTGAAGAAGACCCTGCTATGACCAGGGGGCCGCATGCACCACCGAGGGAGTTTCAGGAGCAAGGCAAGGAGCGGTATCAGGTAGGTGTTTAAGGGTTGAATACAAAATCCAGCTATGCCAGAAGGTTGCTCACTTGTCCTCTCTGATTTAAATGGTGTATGCAGCTTCATGGGCCAGAGAGTTGGCTAGTCCTTCCAATCCAGCCCTTATTACTGTAGTCAATACTGCTTGCAACTGCTGTTGATACCAGGGAATGTAAGTATGAGCTGAACTACCCATTGCAGTCACTAGAAAATGGAGGAGCTGCTGGGACGAGGATTGCAAGCTGGGTCCTACGAGTCCTAGGGTGAATGGCTGGAATGCTTTCTGCATGACAACACCGTCCATCTCGCTCTGTGTTGGCACAGAAGTGATAGCATTGCTAGAAGGCAGCATGAGATGAAAGGTAACTTTTCAGATTTCGTAAGCCACTGTCCATGGTGACTCAAGCCTGGTGCTCTTGTTAGTGTTCCTTGCCAAAGAGCTAGTTATGAAAGTCAGCATCATCTTGGCATCCAACCACATGTGTCTTTGTGTGATGCTAGGTTGCAACACACGTTGGCAATGACATGTGTCCTTTCTGGGCCAAGTCTGGGATGTGTCCCCATGGCACCAGCTGTAGATTTGCACATGGACCACCACCACCACCAGCAGCAGCACGCCGATGAGAGACCGGCACATCTGGGATGACCTGGCCACCATGCAGAAGCCGGCTGATGCATGCAAGCTGGTATACTGTGCAACCTGGTTGTCGCATGGAGAGTATACAGATCCCGTATTGGGATTGGCTGAACTTTGGTGACACTGAGAAAGGTGGGAGAGTCTGCGGTAGTCTTCAGGGATTGACCCGTACCATACATAGGGCTTAGGCAGTATGCAGCCTGCTGTCCATTAGAGTGCTTGACAAATGCCAGACAAGCACTTTTCCTGTGCAATCATGATTTTATTGGGTACAGGGTATGGCTGCACTTCTGTTATCCTTACCGCGAGCCCTCCGCCAGTCTTGCTGCTTGCACTCAAATATGGTTTACATGAGGTTACGCCCAGCAGCTGCATGTGACAGCAGTGTGTAGATGGCAGACTTTCCATTCCATAGAGAGCTACAGTGAGAGATTGTGCCCTGGTGTGCAACCGTTTCTGCGGTCAAAACAAGAATGTGGCTGGGTTGTGTGAGCTAGCCTCGCTTGTGCCTGAGACCGCCTGCATAGGGACTTCTTGACTATGATCTGTGGCACTTTTTGCTATGGCATATCATGAAATGAGATAACATGAATTCTATTTGCGCATGTCACTATTGAAAGACTCTAGAGGAATGCTATGCTATCTGCACCTGCCAATGTGTCCATGGCTTGATTGTGATGGTGGCAGTTGTTATAAGCTGGTGTGGCTGTGGCTGCCAGGCCTGCTGCCGGGAGAACCATTCTGACATTATGAGTTGTGATCTCACCCAGGCATGGTCGTGCCCTGCCCAGGGGTCCAATGTCTTTGCTGTTGGGCCTACTCTGTTGATTTCAGATGTGTTGTGCCAGGCCTGATGGCTCCATGTGTTAGAAGACATCTGCTGCTGGAAGTCCCCAATGTCTTCATTCATTGTAATACAATTGTTGAGGCCCAATACATGTTCCTGGCTGTGGTCCCCCCTGGCCACCTCTGCTGGCCACGCTGCTGCCTTCATTATATGTTGGTCAGCATTGGACGAGTCCCTTATTTGCTGTGAGTTCACTTAACTTCACTTGGAGCTTTTTGATTGAGGGGATGATTTGGTGTATGTTGGTGTGTTATGGTCCTGCCACCGCTTTGGTAGTACTTATGAGGTGGACTTACCTGATGTCCTGCTGTTGAATGGCCAAATTTTAAGATCTGTCCCTTTCGATTCAGACTACTCTGGTGACTTGTCTGACGGGGAGTTGGTTGAAGTCTCCTACATGGATCCATGTTGGGTCTCTTGGGTTGGTCGCCTGGAAGCATTTGTCTTTTTGATCATACGATGGTATAGTTCAGCGCTTCGACCAAAGATCATTTAGAGGTTTCCAGACCTTACATCTCTGTTCGTTTGTTTGTATGTTTGGCGCCTGCTGCCAATGTGATGCCAGCCAGTGCCACTGTGCCACACTGCATGCCCATAGTGCAGGGTCAACACCATCTGGTAAGGGCATATGCAAAAAGCTCGGTGTGGTACTGCGTGTTGCGATGTCACGGGTCCCGTCCAAACGCCGTCGTGATCTGGCAGTGACTCCTGCCCTGGTTATCTAAAGTTACCGTACAGCAGGCGGTAAAGCTATGATGTTGAGATCATGACGCTAGGACCGTCATAGGACATCCTTAATTGTTGAGCAGCCTTATTGGGTGGATAGCCGATAAGCCAGGGTTGCTTTCTAAGGCAGATGTGCCGCTTCCTCATGCCGAGTCAATTTTGACGCCAGGGTGCAAGACGCTCCAGGACCAAGAGGAGTAGGGCCTCGATTCTGTCTCATATCAAGCGGTAGAAACGGAACTGTTGCCGGTGTTCCATGCATGGGTAGCTTGCCCTTTGTAGAAGCGGAGCCATGGCTTCAGTGACGATGTGCCCCGGTGAAGTCGTGAAACCGCCTCTGGACGGAACCGTAGCTAATAATGACTCTGAACCACACTACTTAACAGAGATTATTCAGCAGCTGGGAGCCCTGTACGTCACTCGCTCAGAAGTTTCCCAACTTCTGCAGCTGTACCGGGACAGGACCGATATTGGACTTGTTCAGTCAGACCCCTTGCAAGGAGCAATCGTCTCATGGAAGCAGTCGAAAGATCGCCGCATAGGCCAGGTGCAGAAGACTTTAGTCCTTCGAGCCCAAGGTGTGGAGCTCTTCATGACCTCTCATAAGCACAGCACAGATGCCAAGCCCTTGCTAATGAATTGAACTGCAATCCAATCGCATGGTGCACAATGCCGATGATCGCTCTAACCTGTACGTAACGCGACATGGGGCACTTTGAGCTGAAGTGCTCAAAAACTCTAATTGATAACAGGAACTGTATGGAGCACCAGAACGGCTGCTGACTGCAAAGTTGTCTCTCTGCAGGTCCCATCCATCTGGACCAGGTCCTGCTACTGCTCCACAGCCAGGACACTGTGCTCTGCTCAGCCCTGTGTGATGATCCCTTGAGTGAAGATCAGATGCCTGCCTGGTCAGCTGCCCTGGAACACCTCCAGCAGCAGCACTGCCCCTTGGCACTAGGGCCCCAGCAGCAGGTGAGACAGGTTAGCAGATGGTAAATCTTATTAGACAGTGTGACATGTAAGCACGTTTAGCACATTTGAAGAAATCATATCAATATCATGCAAGTTTGTGTACTCCAAAATGCACATGCACGAGATGGCAGCTAGTATGACTGGAAGCTTCCCACATGCTGTGTAAGATCCATGCAAGACAAGATCAGCCGCTCTTTTCAACTTTGTAATCAGCGCCTGCCAGTGGCTGTAATTGATCAACCAACATACATGCCATGTACAGCAGATGGATAACTACTGTGTATTGCTTTCTGTGCTATTGTACAGGTCTTGGAGATTGCTCTGAAGTTGAACATGCTCTACTCCAGCACTGAACCCTTACAACAGCTGCATCAGTTACCCATTTCACCAGAGCAGCTTCCCCAGTACATCCTGGCTCTCTGCCCTGCTGCACTGTCCATCTTTCCACAAGAACACCCCCAGCATGCCTCAGCTGCCTTTGAAGCAGCAGCAGCTGTAGCACTTGCCCATGGCTTGGATGAAGGCTGCAGCAGGCAGGTGTTGGTCCTGTTGCAGGCACTGCTAGGGCCTAGTGTGGGTGAAGTCTTTCAGGAATGCTTACAGCTGGATGGGGACCAGCCGTCCGCAGCTGCTCTAGAAGGGGATGGAGCGGCAGGTGTTGCTCCTGCTGCTTCTGATTTGTGCGGTGAAGTTGCGTCTGAGGAGTGTGAGCACAAATTGGGAGGAAAGGGGATGGAGGAGGTGGGGGGTATGCCACCAGCGGAAGCACTAGCAGCTGATGGAAAATCAGGTCAAGCACCAGCATTAGTACGAGGAGAAGCAACGACAGAAACACCACTACTAAGTGCAGCCGCCACAGCAGCAGCACCAGTACAACTAGTAAGACCACCATCACCATCATCAGCAGCGTCGCCAAGTTTTGCAAGGGGGGCGGTTGAAGGGACGGCAGAGGCAGGAGCAGCAGACGGGAAAGCAGCAGCAGGAGCAGGTGTGGGCCCAGCAGCAGCGGCGCAGACATGGACACCTGGTTGTCTGCAAGGGTCCACCAGGTGCAATGAAGTGTCTTGTGAGGAGGAGGACGAGGAGCAGCTGCTGATGGGACTGGTAGAAGATGAGCCAGTTCCTGATAATCCTCTTAATCCTCAACGGGAGCAGCTGCAGCAGCCTCGGGATAAACAGCAGCAGCAAAACTGTAAGCAGCAGCAGCAATGCAAGCAGCAGCAGCTCAAGCAACAACAGCATGGTAAGCAGCAGCAGGGGTCACCTCAATTCAATAAGAAGAAGAAACGTCAGCACCAGCAGCATGGAGGAGCCCTTCGGCAGCAGAGCGTAGAACCACAGCAACAGCAGCAGCAGAAGCACCTACCGCAGCAGCAGCTCTCAATTGCTGAGCGGGACCAGCAAGCCAGTCGAGCTTTCCATAAACGACAGCAGGATGCGCTTCTGGCATGCAGTCGCCTGCCTGGAGGTGAGTCTCAGAGCAAACGCCAGCGCTTGGAATGGGAGGAGGGGACTCAGAATCATCCAGAACATCCGCAGCAGCAGACGGGGCAGCAGCGGAAGTCCAAGGGTCGCAGGGCACAAGCTGGAAGGCCATCAGCTGCAGGCGGTGGTGTACATGGGGGCCAACAAGGTCCTCAGCAGCAGCAACAGCAGCAGACAGGAATAGGTCGGATGCAGGATGTTGCGCTTCAAGTGCATGTCCGCAGTCAAGACCCTATTGAAGAGTGGGTTGGAGAAGGTACCCCAGATGCAGAGGCTACTACTGGTGTATTGCATAGCAGGCCACCGAGCTTGAACAGCGGCAATGCAAGGGGGTCTCCTACCCAGGGGAGCTCTGTGAGTGATGACATGGGGGTGGCATGGGAGAGATATCATGTGGAGCGTGATGGTGACATTCAGGGAGCTGACGGGGATAAAGGGCTTGCTGGTTTGGCACAGCAGCCAGCAATGATGCAGAGGAAGGTAGGTAGCTTCCTTTATTGACATACCGTATGTCCGTTACGGACTGCCAGTATCTTGCCTGGAGAGCTGAGCTTCGAGACATCCATGTGATATCCTATGCTAAGTGGAGTTGCCTGCAGAGCTAATTGGAGTTCTTGCAGGGCTTCAAGTTTAGGTTTAGTGGGTCAACGGAGCTTCTGCAGCTTGGCAGCATCTGCATACTCCTTTTGCTGCTTTTACAGCTTATGTTGTTTGACTCTCATGAATCTTGCAACACTTAAGACGGTTATGGGAAGTTGTGGTTGAACAGGGACCACTGCAAGAAGTGTCAATAATGGATGCTTCTCATTTGATTGCAACCCATGTCTGCTACTCAATTATAACCAGAGCATGAGATGATATGTGAAGAGTGCGGACTGTCCAGGAGTTCTGCTGACCCTGTCCACCCTTCCCCTGCTGCAGGATGTCCTTTGCCGGACCTGGAAGAGCACAGGCAGCTGCCTTTATGGCGACCTCTGTCATGAAGCCCATGGTGTTGAGCAGCTGAACACAATGGTGCGCTGCCGAGCCTGGGGATTGACTGGGACCTGCCGCTTTGGTGCTGAGTGCAAGTGCTTACATGGCAACAATGACACCTCGCTGCTAAAGCAGAGTCCCCCGCTGCGGCCGTTTTCAGGCAGTGCTCCTAAAGCTCCTGTCGCACGCAATGGACAGGGTGCCCTTGGGGGTCAAGGAGGGCAGCAAAGGGGCCTGTGGGGAGCTGCTTCACATCGCACTTCTCATCCCTTGAGCCAGCAAGTAGGAGGTGAGAGGCTTGGCACATGCTTATCTACACCTCAGCCTCGCATGCAGTCATCTACGCACCATGATATGGTAGATGATGATATCTTTGTGGCACAGCAGCAGCTGCTAGAGGAGCAGGAGCAGCTGTTGTGCATGCAGAAACAACAGCTGCTCCTCCTGCAAGCTGGTGGGGCTCGAGAACAACAGAATCAGCCTACTCCTGGCAGAGAGTTCATTCGCCGTACGCCTACACCACCACCACCCCGAACAGCAGCATCAGCAGCAGCAGTCAGGCAAAGCTCTGGTAATGCTGTGAGGGATACAAACATGGCAGCTTGGGGGAGAGGTGGTGGGAATGCACCTATGTGGAGGGACATACAGCCATTCCACCGGGTGAACCAAGGCCGGCACACTGAGCAGGTAGGTGCTTTCTCTGTGGATAATCCTACATCTAATCGCTTCACCATGTCGGTTGAGGGGAAGCCTATGCAAGCCTATAAAGCATTTGTTAGTTGATGCGGCTCTACGTGCAACCATTAGCTCGGTGGAAACTGTGTCGTTCTGGTTGAGCACTGTGCTCGCTCGTTGCAGATGGCTGCCATGCGTTCACATCACTTGCGGGATCTGCTGCAGGTTGTTATTTGAATTTCCCGGTGGTACCAGCCAGGGTTTACTCCAAGGGCTCAGGAGGTGGTTGGCAACCAAGCAATACTGTCTGACCTGTTGCCAAGCATCTCCCTTTCTCGTCCCCCTAGCTCAGGTCCGAATGACTGCATCTAACCTTTGCACTAATTCTCGAACTGCTGTCTGACTGTGCTTGGTGTCCTTTGGCTTAATATGTTAACAATGAAGACATTTGTGACATCCTCTGCCATAGCAAAGTAACGTGCTGCTTTGTCTCTTCCTGCAGGGTATGGCTGATATATGTTTCTTCTGGGCTGCATCTGGCAGTTGTCCCCATGGATCCAGCTGCAAGTTTGCTCACAGACCATCAGGGCCAGCCCTGCCAATCCTTGGCAAACCTGGGGCAAGGATTTGCCGCTTCTAATGGCGAGGCAACCAGGAGGGAGAGTGTGTACCTGAGCTGTTTACATGTCAAATGCGGGAGGAACGTTTTCCAGGGGAAGTTGAGCTGGGCTTGCTGGAAGTTGTAAACATGAATGGCATTTTGTGTTTAAGCTGCAATCGAAGGCATGCGGCATCCATGTGGCAGCTCAGGACTGACAATCTCTCTTCTGCGATAAACTGGCATGAGGGGTTTTTCTTTGTTTTGGGGCCTTGCAAGCAACTTAACAGATGCTGGCTGAGTTGACTGTTTGTTGCATGGTAAGTAGGTGGTCTACCTAGCATCCTTGTCGCCAACGGTCCAAACTGCATAGCATGCGCTTGGCATACGCTGCCATGTTTGCTAGGTTCTGTGTGTGCATGAGTTGCAGATGCAAATTGTGGTTGGAAGATGTGCAAGTAGGTCAGTAGGGTAAATTGTCAGAACAATGGTGTGTGCGGCTAAGCTAAATCGCCATGGAGAACAGTTTGCATGACTTTTGAAGGTGCTGAGGAGCCAGGAAAGGACTTTCATTGTTCACTTTTCTTTTTGAGTTGACAGCACCTGTGTTTAACATCTGCTTGGTGGCTCGATTGTTCATTTGTGTGTCCCAGGCCAAGTTGCACTGCAGATACTTTCTGGAGTGGTTGCAGAGGTAGGGGATTGTGCTGCCGATATGTTGGATAAGCCTTGAGTTGCATGCTTTGATGCAGAATTGCATATGAATACCAGCCAGTATAGCGCGCCAGGGAAGTAATGTAGTAAATTGAAATGGCATTGCTCAGACTGCGTGCATAGGTCCCTGTATTCAGTCTGTTTTGGACTGGTGGCTAGCGGGGGAGAGAGTCGTCTTATGCGTACGTTAACTGCATACTGGTCCGACAAGACGTTCCTACTTAATGTCTGGCATGGATAAACATGAGCTGGGGTAAGCAGCGTTGATTAAGAGTGTCTCTCGTCTGATATCTTAAACTTAACTAGCGATGGGCTTATGTGCTCAATATTAGTCCGATTTCACCATGGCCGCTGACAGCGCGGTCATTTATACAACTGCATACCCGTTCTATCTCAAGATTGCGTCAAATTGTAGCTGAGGCCTAATGAGGAACGCTCTAAAAAGTCGTTGGAACACTGAAGTCTTCCGGGAAGTCTTCAGTCAGTGGGCGGTGGTGGTGAAGAAGTGACACACTTGTGTTCTTATCAACATGGCAATTTAGAGCGCTTAGATGCTGTTAGCATTGCTGGATACATGTCACTGCTTTAAGTGTTCGGGCACTCTGATGGATTACTCATGTGTCCTTTAGTGCATGGCAAGGATGTTCTCCGACCTGCCATGTAAACTGCGCTGCAAAAAAGTGCTTCTGCACCCTATCCGCCAGTCATAAGCTTAATAGTTTCTGCACCTTAGCTTACTGTCTCGCCTGGTAGCCGAAAACTTGTTTTTTTTCTAACTTGGCTGGACCGATGGAGCGCAAGGTGGGGCTTGGCGTTTAAGCCATGCCAGAAGCCCCTGAAAAGCCCAGTAGCTTAAAAAATCTTCTCTCGCAGTGCTCGTCTGATTTAGTGCAGAACCTGGGAGTCATATACGTCACTCGGTCAGAGGTCGCCCAGTTATTGCAGCTCCACCGGGACAGAACTGAGATTGGGCTTGCAGAGCCACTCGACCCCTTGCAGGGAGCGATTGTACTATGGAACCAGTCAGGACAGGCACGTCTTGGACAGATACGTAAGACGCTTTTGCTCCCAGCCCAAGGTATGACTCCTCTCCTAAGCCCAGCATAATCCCAGCACCAGCACCGACACAAAGCAAATTGCTTGGAAGCAGCACTGAATCTAACTTGAACTAAAATGCTTGGACATGAGCTAATGAGCAGTCAATAGGTATGACAGTGCTCGGCCTCTGGGCTAATACCTTACAAACCAGTGGCAGAAATCATGATCATGTTTGCTAATCTTTGCCAGCAGGTCCCATCCATCTGGACCAGGTCCTCCTGCTGCTCCACAACCATGACACTGTACTCTGCTCTGCTCTGTGTGATGACCCCTTGAGTGAAGATCAGATGCCTGTCTGGTCAGCTGCCCTGGAACACCTCCAGCAGCAGCACTGCCCCTTGGCACTAGGGCCTCCGCAGCAGGTGAGACAGGTTTGCAACATGTGGAAATGGAGCTCCTGAATGTATACCATAGGCACCATGCTAGCTGGTAATATGTGGTAATGCATCACGACCCCATGCTGCGCTCGCACGCCATACTGGATGGGAGGCAAGCTGTGCTCATCAGAGCATGCAAGAGCATTGCATATGAAGGTGCTTTCTGAGTGCTTGTGTCTTGTTTCTAACAATGCTAGGCATCATGCATGTTTGAAGTCCTATCACAACGCATCATGTGTCCTATCCTAGTACTAGTTCTAGTCCTAAATCATGTAACTACCCTATTGTATGTGTCCATTCCACAGGTCTTGCAGATTGCTCTGAAGCTCAACAGGCTTTACTCCAGCTCTGAACCCCTCCAGCAGCTCCATCAGTTACTAACACCACCAGAGCAGATGCCCCAGTACCTCATCACGCTGCTCCCTGCCGCCCTCTCCCTCCCACCTCCAGACCACCCCAAGCACAGCTTAGCATTGCACCAAGCAGCCACGTCCGTAGCCTCCGCCTGCGGTCTGCAGGAAGGTTGTAGCGGGCAGGTGCTGCTGTTGCTACAGTCGCTGCTAGGCCCTGGTGTCAGCCTCTCACTGCAGGAGGGGCTGCAGCTCGAGGAAGAGCTCTTGCTAGAGGATGCAGTTCAAGCACATCGTGATGCTGCTGGTGCTACTGCTGCATGTGACAAGCTTCCCTTAGCCAAGGTACATTCAGATGATCAGGATAACATGGCAGGCGAAGGCTCAGGCAAACGGGGGATGCTGTCAGTGGGAGGTATAGCAGGTGGGCGAAGCTCACGAGATAAAGCAGCACCGGCAGCAATAATGCAGTCGGGAGCTGGCCATGCTGGAAGGGATGCATCTGTGAGGATGTCAGGGGCACAAACAGCAGATGGGAAAGCAGCAGCAGGGGCTAGCCTGGGGCCTGCCCGACCCTGTGAAGAGGAGGATGAAAACCTGCTGCTGATGGGCCTGGTGGTAGAAGGGCAAGCCACTGAGGAAGACAGGCAGCAGGAGCAGCAGCAGCAGGAGCAGAAACAGACTTGCCAGCAGCAGCAGCAACACCAGCAGCATGAAGAAGCCCTTCAGAAGCAGCAGCGGCAGCAGCAGCTACAGCAACAGCAGCCTATTGTTGATGACCTAAATGGCCATCAAGAGCACGATGTGCTTCTCAATCAGCAAGGGGCAGAACAGCTGGGGCACAGGGGGCTGCACCAAGGGGGTGAACCTGGGAGGAAGCGGCAACGCCAGGAGATAGTTGGAGGCATTTCAGGTCAGGGTGGGCAGTTTCAGGCGGTGCCCGTGCAGAGGTCCCAGATCTCCGTGGAACAAGCAGCGGAAGGAGCAGCAGTCAGCGGTGGATGCAAGCAGCTGCTGCAGAACCATCCCCACCAGCAGCAGCAGCAGCATGGTTTATGCATGATGCGAGGTTCCAACTGTGCTTCTGATAACAGCACCAAAGTTACAGACCCAATAGATGAGTGGCTTGATGGATTTCTACCACCACGGCCCAGTGGCTTGTGCAGCAAACCACACAGTACAAGCTCTGGGAAGGCAGGGGGTGTGCAGCTGGGGTTGCCAGTTGGAAGAGGAAGCTCTGATCGAGGCGAGCTGGACGTGGAGCAACATCTACTCCGTGCCGATATGGGCAGCAGTGGTCATGGGATGAAGCAAGCAGTGACCAATGGAGCTGCTGACCTGGCACAAAGGCCTCCAAGTGTGCAAAACAAGGTTAGTAGTGGGTGTAAAGAGCAACTTCAGTTGATCACAGTAAGAAATTAGCAAGTTACGCCCTTCATATCTGCTGCTGGTATCTGCAGCTGGTAGGCCATGTTATAAAGCTGCAATAATGTTCTGCAAAAGTGGGTGCCTTGTGCAATATCAGTAATGATTGCAGCTTCCTTGTAGTCTATCTGGATTTTTCTTTGCAGAAGGTGCAGGCATGGGCCTAAGGAGGGCCTTCTGCAGGCATGGGCCTCATTGGGGTCTCTGCACTGCTCAGAAGAATCACACTTGGAGCCTGAGCACAGCACTGCTGTTTGGCACCTATTTCATAAATCATTACCCGAGCCCCTCCAGCATTGTGTGGCTTAGAAGGTTTGGCCAGGGGTTTATATTACAATCCATCCCACATTTTCTGTGTGCTTCCTTGCAGACCCGTTTCTGCCCACAATTGGAGAAGCCAGGGAGCTGTGCATATGGCGTTTCCTGCAAGCTTGCACACTCCAAAGACCAGCTCAACCAGCCTATATCATGTCAAGCATCTGATGCTGCGGGCTTCTGCAGCGATGGCCATGCTTGCCCCTTTGCAGAGGAGCAGGAGCAGCTGCTGGGCCTGCAGGAAGGGGAGCTGGAGCGGCTGCAGGCTGCTAAAGGTTGTGGCCCACAGCAACAGCCCTCCCCGACCCAGCCAACTCCAGGGATATATTTGCAAGAGGCTGTAAGCAGTGCTGGAGCAATAGCAAAAGAAGCAGGGGAGGGTCACAGGAGACATAGCTCAGCTAGTGGTGTGAGCGAGGCTGGGCTGGCAGCTTTTGGGGAAGATGAGGACCCGGCTCTCAGCATGAGGCCACATGATGCACTGCAAAGCAAGCTGGCAATCCTTGCCAAACCGATCCGCCAGGTAGCTTGCCAGGATGGGATTGATCCAGCTTCCTTGCAAAGTGCTCCAGTGACATGCGTGGTTTTAATGGATGTGGCAGCAGGGGGAGGAAGCGGAGATGATGGTGCAGGTGACTATCTGCCCCCTATAGTAGGCTATGCAGAAGATGGGGGGGAGGAGCCGCTGACAATGCCGCAGTTTCCACGGAGGGAAGGGGCGCAGCTCTGTATACATTACTCTAAAACTGGCCACTGCAGGTTTGGGAATGAGTGCTGCTATGATCATCCAGTGGAGCAGTACGCTGTACCAAGAACAGAGCTGGGGTTACCATACCGAAAGGGGCAGCCTGTATGTGCATTCTACTTGAAGAAGAATGCATGCAAGTTTGGGCCTGCATGTAAGTTCCACCACCCCAAGCTGCAGCCGGTCTATGCAGGGTTGGCACTGCAGGGGGCTATTTGAGGGGTGGGGTGGACTGTGCTGCATGCATACAATATAGTAGGAGTGATTGGGGAAGAGATGAGGGTTTACATGACAGGCTATGTCCTAGGCAATGACAGTGGCCGTTTCAGGGGAGATATGGTCTGCCTTTAGACCACGGTGTCAAGATTCCTATCCATCAGTTCTTGTGCTGAGTTAATGGTTTGGGCGGGGCTTTTGGCCCTATGAGCTTTCATTGGCTCCAAGGGATGCCTTCTTTGGCTAGTTGGTAATCTGACCATACTTTCAGCCCACTATAACTGCACACTATTGCCATCGATGCAGACTTCTTCCGCGATTTGAAGGTCCCACTGCGCGTAGTGTCACGCAAGTCTTGGCAAAGGTCGCCGTGTGACCAAATTGTGAGGGTCCCAAAGATTGGCTCCGTAAGGGCGTCCCCTTCAAAGGGCCATGATGCAAACGTTGTCGAATTATGAAATGTAAGATGCGATTACGGTCTAGGGGCGGGGGGAAGGTTCCACCGCTGGGGAAAAGTGCAGGCATCCCGCGGGATGCAATTGTAAGTTGGGGGGAGGGCACCGGAGGGCCTGTGCAATCGTGGAAGGGAGATGTGAACACAGGATAGCACTGCAAGCAAAGCGTCAGAGTAGATCGGACGGCTGATGACCCTAGACTTAGCGGGCCGTTACCGATGTACCGGATGTTCCGGGTACTAGGTCGTCAGGCGAGGTACCGTACTTCCTTGTGATAAGATACCCACAAACTGAGTCTAGATACACAGACAGAGTAGTATCGTGGAGTAAACACTATAGATAGGCAAACAGGAACGGGTATGCTCATGACTTGCTCGTCCAATACTGGACTCTCTCCTTTTGAAAAATCAATACAGCACATCTCCTCTAGGGCCACACACATTTAAAACCTTTTCACAGTTCCAGTCTTTATAACACCACATACACCATTCTTTACCGGCAAACCACTGTGTGTTCCCAGAAACTTCCAGAATAATCCACTCATTTCCACCTCCTTTCCATCTAAACGCTTCCAGACATGTTTGAACCCTAAAGCACTTAACTAGAACGTTAAACCCTAATGCAAACTCCTGTGCATCATTACGTCATAGGCACTCCCAATCTTGCTCTGCATACGAGAGTATAGCATGAGATCCACCAACATGAAACTATGCAGTTTGCCCGCAGGGGCTCAAGTACAAAAAACACCTGAAAGACGAATTGGCACACCCAACTTGCACCTTCTCCTTCATTCTCTGTTCTCTTTGCTGAGGCACAGGCCGAAATTACTGCAGCAAATCCACATAGATTGACCTCTCAACCAGTGGGAGCCTTGAGCCAGTGGGAGGTCACCACATACACTCATTCCTTTGATAGATTGTCACATATACAGTAGCTTCACAGGAAGCAGGCATAGTCAGATATGTACATCACAGCACACACCGTGGATAGAGCAATTGTCTGATGAAGGGAAAAGCAACTGTTAGCAAACATAGAAATGATACGGCTGAGCCATGCAATCCCTCCCACAGGGGAACCATACAAGGGATGCAGATCCCCTTGCTAAGAACCTGCCCTAAACAGACAGAAAAAACAACAGCAGCTGACCAACAAACAATACCGACCCACTCATGTAGACTCTGTCCTCGAAATAAGAGTCTCCTGGAGACTTGATAAATGTCATGTATGCAGCAACTCAGCAAGGGAGCGGGCCAAAGGGTTAGCTTAGGAGATTTTTACGCAAGCTGCCAACATCCCTTTTCTCGTTTGGTAGTGTATTTGCTGCCTGGATACAGACACCACCAACCAACAAACCACTCGTTGCAACTGCCAACAAGAAATCTGCAACCACATCCAAGCTTGATTTGCCAATAGATTGTATGAAGAATTAGCCAATTCGTTCCATTTTGGTGAGCCACCGGGGCACCAACTTGCAACAATCAGATCCAGGAACTGCTATGAGTAGCATGCATAGTGTCAAACAAAAGATGTCAAAATTAAAATCCCCCTGGATACAACCCACAGTCCCTTATTAGCTCAGAATTTTAATCTAACCCAGGGTTCTTCTCAAAAATGTAGCAGCTCTTCGCCGCTCCCTTCGGAGTCTATGTTGTAATAGCGGTATCCCGCTGAGGGCCACAAACATGATTAAGGGTATCAATTTCACCAAATCTGCGGCATGGGCAGTTGCAAGGAAGTAGATGCACTTGGCCCCACCAGCTTGCACCTGGCTCTTGTCTAGTTATCCGCTGCACAAGCCAATGTCACTGCAGCATTCCCAGATAGAGCGTTGCTCCTCAACTCGCCCCTGGCAGTTGCTGGGGGTGTTCCTTTCAGCCAAGGAGGCATTGGTGCTACTGGGCGGTTGTCAAACACCACCTGGGCAGGATAAAGCAACACCCGCACACAATATGACTCCGAAGGAGATTGCCAAATGCACGAGAAGAAACTTGGGGTGAGACGGGCTACAACTCCTAGATGTTGGCAATTATGTCACTTTCATGCACTGGAAAGCACTTGTGGATGTGGGCGAGCACGCAACAAACAATTTCGTGGCTGTAGTTGGAGATGGCCTGGCGGAGCAGTTCTTTTGTAGCACTCAACAATAGTTGGAATTGTTTATGCAGTAATACTTTGTCCAAATCCTGGTCCTACTGCTTTGCAGGGCATGGCAGTGCATTGCATACATGGCGTTGTAATGACAGCATGTGAAGGTAGTGTGGTGAAGATCGACCAGCTGGAATGAAGGTAGAGCCCCGCCAGCTAAAGAGAGTGAGTCATGCAAACCTCCAAACAGTTGCCACAACACGAGTGTCAATCAACCGACATGAATTGCTAGAATTTTGGGAGTGCAGATAATCTGCAACTTAATCACCTAGACACATGCAAGATATAGATAGATATAGAGAGAGAGCTATGCAAGGAGGCCCCTGAAACGTCCTCCTGCGTGGGGTTTCTAACCAACTTGGAACAAGCACTTCTTCAACTGGGTAACGAAGGGGGCGGCCAACAAGACACCTGGCCAGGAAAAGTAGTGTCGTCAAATCGCACATAGCGCATGTGTTAAGTTTTAGCAAAACACGTGGCCAGCAAAATTGGTATCTTCAAATCCCAGATAGCCATGTATTAAAATCTGGGGAAACCTTTCTCCAAAATTGGTCAGGTGTTTTGAACCGACACTTGAAGCTATGGATCGGTCCAGACTTCGTCAAGATTGATGGGAACGTTTCCCGAAGCCATGCCCGGCATGGGTTACATAGACAAGCAGAACACATAGTGAGAGGAAGAAAGCGATTGCCAATAAAAACGTCGACTTTTGTGTGACCTGCAGCATTCTGAGACGGGAGACACACCCACATTTTTGTTTACTTCCCCTGGTGCAACCCATGCCCGGCAGCTGTTTGACAGTGACCTCTTCTGCACATGTCTACTACTTTGGTGCCTGTGGTCACAGAGTGATGCATTAGTAATGATTACTAATTCCCAAGTTGAGACTTTAGTAATGGTATCGGAGCACCCACTGATCAGTCAGCCCAGTGGGCCTTGCTAACCCTTCGATTGACTGTGAGAGCTTCTATGTTGCCAACTTTGACTAACGGCAAATAAGTCGCAATGTTTTGTCGTATTATAAGCACATAATACACTGGCTTGTGTCATCCTTTGCAGGTAGCCAATCAGCCAGTCAGCCGGCCTGTCAGCCAACCAGTCACGTCAATCAGCACTCAAGGGGATACTATAGTCAATGGCTTGTTACCGCGGCCTAGCTTTCATGAATTATAGTACATGACTCTGACTCTCTTTCATCGCTGCCTATGCCCTTCTCCTTAATGATACCCTGACAGCTAGTAAGTTATGTTCAATTGCCCTGGTGGCCACTGTCGGCATCAATAACCTTCCTCAGCCTCATCCTCTTCCAACTGACAAACTGGCACATTGCAGACCCCTGATGAGCTGATAGTGGGTCCCGCCCGATGGCACGGGCAACCAACGGACTGCAACGCTGCATCCAATGATTTTTGGTCCTGTAGCTGAAAGACAACAGTCTTTGGGTACTGTAAAGCATGAGAGGAAAGGGAGTAAGGAAGGGACGGAGGCGCATGTGGAGGGGCTCACTCACTTCAAGGGGTATGACAGTCGGAGGGCGGGGCTGATAGGGTGGCCAGTTGGGGACACTATATGAGAGGTGGGATGGGGAGGGATTGTAATAGGAAGAACTAAGTGTTACAGACCAATATGCCACGTGCCCACGAACATGCACGTTATCTGCTGTTTTTCTTACAAAGATGACATGACAGCCGGCCCGGCACAGCGGCCCGGCACAGCACAGCTATGGAAGATCGATGCGGTGGAGGAGGCTTAGGTTCCTGAGCAAGGCATAAAACTGTTTGGCTTGCTGTTGACTGGGTCAAGTGGTCAGCGCATGGCAAGTCGAAATGGGCTGGCCTGACATACATTGGCTAGCAAGGGACTTAGGGTGGGCTGGTGGCAGCCATTGTTTGAGCTTGGACGGGAAATTCAGTATGCCGCTGGAGCCTAAGTTGGCTCCTTGTGGGTGGCGCTGCCCCCACCGGCGCCCCGCTTTGACGGGGCCATTTGGTAATTGGTAATTGGTAGGTTCTGCCGTAAGGTACAACATAGGGGATCTTAAGCAATAAGAAAAGGCCGATTGGAGTTTGGATCTGGAGGAGTGGCAAGAGTGGAGGGCAGCCCTTTTTTGAGGAGTCTATGTTAGGGGGAAGGTGTCAACTAGCTAGGAGGCTCGGGCGGCGGGCAGGGGAGGGCACTTAGGCAAAGGCCAAGTAGTGGATGGAGCCAGCTTAGGCAGAGCGGGAGAGCCGGGGATGCCGACGGGGAGAGGGCCCCGGGGTATGTAGGCTAGGGGAACGGAGCTCTCTGGGGGGTGAAGGAACTGCGGGTGTTGAGGAAGACATGGCCTGAGTGATAGGGAAAGGGATGGAAATTGGGCACGGGTGTGTTACGTGGGAGGATCATTAGGGGAAACCAAGGCGCGTGGCCGCCGCCAAGGTGAAATGGTGAAAATGTTCGCCCTGGTGCTGCCCTCGGCCAATTCTGACCATCAGATTGGACAGCTACCGCATCATCCTGGGACCATTTTTTATACCGCAATCTAGTCCTCTACTCGGAACCCTATCCCAGGTTTGGGGACCTTTCGCACAGAAACGCGGTGTCGTTGCCGGGAATCGAACCCGGGTCTCGCCAACCGAAGTCGGGAATCTAAACCACTAGACCACAACGACCAAGGTAGATAGATTGGCGTACGGAGGGGTTGTCTCTTTTGTCACATAGTCTAGGAGCCGGCCGCCACTCATTTCTTTGGTCTGCAAGTGCGAACCACCTGGCTATCTCGATTGAAACTGTCTGATGTCAGGCCCATGCATGGACCGGGTCTGTTGGTTTGGTTGTTGTGCCAATGCGAGCACATACTGATATGTGGTCTTGTAAGCAGCGTACTTTTCCTCCCCAAGTCATCTCTTGGGTCTGCAAATGTGAACAAATTGTAGCTATATCGTTTCAAACAAGTCTCCGTGGCAAACCCATGCCTGGCATGCATACTTGCAGGTTCGATAGATTACTCTGCAATGTGAGCGCAGACTTAGGAACTGTCACTATCTTGTAAGCAACCTGTTGGGCCGGCATGCCCAATCGATTTCTTAGGTCTGCAAGTGTGAATCACCTAACCTTCTTGTTGGGAACTGTCTGGTGGCAGAGGCATGCCAGGCATGGGTCTACTCGTTTACTTACTCTGCAATGCGAGCGCAGACTAATATGTCATCTCTTTGTAAGGAGCCTATTTGGCTTGGTCAGGTGATGTCTTGGGTCTACAAACCTGTAAACTACCAAGCTATTTTGTTGGAACACGCCCAAGTGATTCCTTGTGTCGGCAAGTGTGAACCACCTAACTCTCTCGTTTGGAATTATCTGGTGGCAGACTCATGCCTGGTATGGGTCTGCAGGTTTGATGATACCTTTGCAATGCCAGAGCGAATTGATGCGCTCATCTTGGAAGCAACAAGCTTGGCATGCCCAACTGACTTTCAAAGTCTGCAAGTGTCAACCACCTAGCTATCGTGTTTGGAATTGTCTAGGGGCAGACCCATGCCAGACTTGGGTCTTCAGTTTTGTTTACTCTGCAATGTTACAAGGGCGGACGGGTCAGTCATCTTGTAAGCAACCCGCGGGCTTGGCAAGCTGAAGTGATTCTTGGGTCTGCAAGTGTGACCCACCTAATTATCTCGTTTGGAACTCTCTGGTGGCAGACCCATGCCTGGTATGGGTCTGTAGGTTTGTTTACACTGCAACGTGAGCGCTGACTGGTGTATCATCTTGTAAGCAGACCGCTTGGCATGCTCAACCAATTTCTTTTGTCTGCAAGTGTGAACCACCTAAGTGTCTCATTTAACATCATCTGGTGGCAGACCCATGCCTGGCATGTGTCTGCTGGTCTGAAACCTTTGCAATGCCAGAGCAAACTGATGCGCTCATCTTGGAAGCAACCATCTTGGCATGCCCAAGTGATTTCCTAAGTCTGCAAGTGTGAACCACCTGGCTATCGTGTTTGGAACTGTCTAGTGGCAGACCCATGCAAGGCATGGCTCTTCAGTTTTGTTTACTCTGCAATGTTATGTTACAAGGTAAGGGCGGACGGGAGTCAGTCATCTTGTAAGCGACCCGCGTGCTTGGCAAGCTGAAGTGATCCTTGGGTCTGCAAGTGTAACCACCTAACTATCTCGTTTGGAACTATCTGGTGGCAGACCCATGCCTGGTATGGGTCTGTAAGTTTGTTTACACTGCAACGTGAGCACTGACTGGTGTATCATCTTGTAAGCAGACCGTTTGGCATGCTCAACCGATTTCTTTTGTCTGCAAGTGTGAACCACCTAAATGTCTCATTTAACTATATCATCTGGTGGCAGACCCATGCCTGGCATGTGTCTGCTGGTCTGAAACCTTTGCAATGCCAGAGCAAACTGATGCGCTCATCTTGGAAGCAACCATCTTGGCATGCCCAAGTGATTTCCTAAGTCTGCAAGGGTGAACCACCTGGCTATCGTGTTTGGAACTGTCTAGTGGCAGACCCATGCAAGGCATGGCTCTTCAGTTTTGTTTACTCTGCAATGTTATGTTACAAGGTAAGGGCGGACGGGTCAGTCATCTTATAAGCAACCCGCGTGCTTGGCAAGCTGAAGTGATCCTTGGGTCTGCAAGTGTGAACCACCTAACTTTCTCGTTTGGAACTATCTGGTGGCAGACCCATGCCTGGTATGGGTCTGTAGGTTTGTTTACACTGCAACGTGAGCACTGACTGGTGTATCATCTTGTAAGCAGACCGCTTGGCATGCTCAACCGATTTCTTTTGTCTGCAAGTGTGAACCACCTAAATGTCTCATTTAACTATATCATCTGGTGGCAGACCCATGCCTGGCATGTGTCTGCTGGTCTGAAACCTTTGCAATGCCAGAGCAAACTGATGCGCTCATCTTGGAAGCAACCATCTTGGCATGCCCAAGTGAGTTCCTAAGTCTGCAAGTGTGAACCACCTAGCTATCGTGTTTGGAACTGTCTAGTGGCAGACCCATGCCAGGCATGGCTCTGCTGTTTTCAAAGCTATGCAATGCGAGCACAGTCTGATCTGTCAGCTTGTACGTAGCCTGCTTGGCACGCCCAAGTGATTCCTTGGGTCGGCAAGTGTGAGCCACCTACCTATCTCGTTTGGAACTAACTGGTGGCAGACCCATGCCTGGTATGGGTCTGCAGGTTCGCGGAAACCTTTGCGATGCCAGAGCGAACTGACGCGCTCATCTTGGAAGCAACCAGCTTGGCATGCCCAAGTGATTTTCAAAGTCTGCAAGTGTGAACCACCTAGCTATCGTGTTTGGAATTGTCTAGGGGCAGACCCATGCCAGACTTGGGTCTTCAGTTTTGTTTACTCTGCAATGTTACAAGGTAAGGGCGGACGGGTCAGTCATCTTGTAAGCGACCCGCGTGCTTGGCAAGCTGAAGTGATCCTTGGGTCTGCAAGTGTGACCCACCTAACTATCTCGTTTGGAACTACCTGGTGGCAGACCCATGCCTGGTATGGGTCTGTAGGTTTGTTTACGCTGCAACGTGAGCGCTGACTGGTGTATCATCTTGTAAGCAGACCGCTTGGCATGCTCAACCAATTTCTTTTGTCTGCAAGTGTGAACCACCTAAATGTCTCATTTATAATCATCTGGTGGCAGACCCATGCCTGGCATGTGTCTGCTGGTATGAAACCTTTGCGATGCCAGAGCGAACTGACGCGCTCATCTTGGAAGCAACCAGCTTGGCATGCCCAAGTGATTTTCAAAGTCTGCAAGTGTGAACCGCCTAGCTATCGTGTTTGGAATTGTCTATGGGCAGACCCATGCCAGACATGGGTCTTCAGTTTTGTTTACTCTGCAACGTTATGTTACAAGGTAAGGGCGGACGGGTCAGTCATCTTGTAAGCGACCCGCGTGCTTGGCAAGCTGAAGTGATCCTTGGGTCTGCAAGTGTGAACCACCTAACTATCTCGTTTGGAACTATCTCGTGGCAGACCCATGCCTGGTATGGGTCTGTAGGTTTGTTTACACTGCAACGTGAGCGCTGACTGGTGTATCATCTTGTAAGCAGACCGCTTGGCATGCTCAACCGATTTCTTTTGTCTGCGGCAAGTGTGAACCACCTAAATGTCTCATTTAACATCATCTGGTGGCAGACCCATGCCTGGTATGGGTCTGTAGGTTTGTTTACACTGCAACGTGAGCGCTGACTGGTGTATCATCTTGTAAGCAGACCGCTTGGCATGCTCAACCGATTTCTTTTGTCTGCAAGTGTGAACCACCTAAATGTCTCATTTATAATCATCTGGTGGCAGACCCATGCCTGGCATGTGTCTGCTGGTCTGAAACCTTTGCAATGCCAGAGCAAACTGATGCGCTCATCTTGGAAGCAACCATCTTGGCATGCCCAAGTGAGTTCCTAAGTCTGCAAGTGTGAACCACCTGGCTATCGTGTTTGGAACTGTCTAGTGGCAGACCCATGCCAGGCATGGCTCTGCTGTTTTCAAAGCTATGCGATGCGAGCACAGTCTGATCTGCCAGCTTGTACATAGCCTGCTTGGCACGCCCAAGTGATTCCTTGGGTCGGCAAGTGTGAGCCACCTACCTATCTCGTTTGGAACTAACTGGTGGCAGACCCATGCCTTGTATGGGTCTGCAGGTTTGCGGAAACCTTTGCGATGCCAGAGCGAACTGACGCGCTCATCTTGGAAGCAACCAGCTTGGCATGCCCAAGTGATTTTCAAAGTCTGCAAGTGTGAACCACCTAGCTATCGTGTTTGGAATTGTCTAGGGGCAGACCCATGCCAGACTTGGGTCTTCAGTTTTGTTTACTCTGCAATGTTACAAGGTAAGGGCGTGCTTGGCAAGCTGAAGTGGTCCTTGGGTCTGCAAGTGTGAACCACCTAGAAGCCGCGCAACGGCAATGGCCGAGCGGTCTAGGGTGTCAGTCTCTAGATCGTTCAATAGTGCGCGTGGGCGGGTTCAAATCCCACCTAGGGCGAAAGTTTAAAGGAGGTACAAGGCCCGCGAGTCAAGGTATTTCATACAAGGTGTTTCATACTTGGCGCGAGGGTTCAAATCCCACTTCTGACAAAAATGAGTTTCTTGACAAGTCCGATCACTGTCCAGAATCTTTACATTGTGCAAATGATGTGTATACATATGTACAGTATCGGCACCCAATACGATCCCTCAGGTGCGCCTTAGGACTGTATGATTAAAACAACGCTGGTAGCGATGGCAGCATGGATGCGCAATCGAGGAGCCTGCCACGTACTTACTTAGGGTGATTCCAAGTACGGCTCCCTTGATGAACAACGTACCCACCTGAATTTCGGGAGGTTTACAAGGCCCATGGTCGCCAGCGAGAGTTGGAAGCACTGGTGGGAGTGGTACGGACGGGAAAGAGGCACTCCACATTCACCCGTGGAGGGGAAACTAGGCCCCATTGGGGGATACAACAGTTTCACGGTGGCTCTGGTCAAGGGTGGTTCGCTTCGGCAAGGCCCCCTAGTTCCTTAACATTACGCAGGTATTCCCATGACCTTGCGTCCTCTTTCTTTTCTTTCTTGAACCACCTAACTATCTCGTTTGGAATGAACTATCTGCTGGCAGACCCATGCCATGCATCATGGGCCTGCTGGTATGGATACTCTGCAATGCGAGTCGGCGGTTAACTTGTCATCGTAAGCAGCCTGCCTCGCACGCCCAAGAAAGTGATGTGTTAACGTAACAATTATCAACACATAGCTGTCTCATCCGCAACTATTTGGTGACAGATAGACCCATGCCAGGCATACCCATGTAGGGCATGGGTCTGCTGCTTTGAACGCTCTGCCATGCCAGTGGAGACTGATCTGTCATCTTGTTAGCAAAGGAGTTGTCGTGCCCAAGTGATCTCTTGGGTCTGCAATCAAAAGTGTGAACCACCTAACTATCGCGTCTGGAACAATCTGGTGGCAGATAGAGCCACGCCAGTCATGGGTATGTGTCAGGTTTGATTACCAATTACCAATTACCAGATGGCCCTGTCAAAGCAGGGCGCCGGTGGGGGCAGCGCCACCCACAAGGAGCCAACTTAGGCTCCAACGGCATACTCAAGTTCCTGTCCAAGCTCAAACAATCGGCTGCCACCAGCCCACCCTAAATCCCTTGCTAGCCAATGTATGTCAGGCCAGCCCATTTCGACTTGCCATGCGCTGACCAGTTGACCCAGTCAACAGCAAGCCAAGCAGTTTTATGCCTTGCTTAGGGCTTACTTTGGCTTCAGGGCTTCAGGGCTTACTTTGGCTTCAGGGCTTCAGGGCTTCAGGGCTTGCTCAGGGATTACTTTGCAATGCCAGCACGGACGGGTATGTCATCTCATCGTAAGCAGCACACTCAAGTGCGAATGTCTTGGGTCTGCAAAAGTCTGGACCACTTAGCTATCTCATCTGGAACTATCTGGTGGCAGATCCATACATGCCATGTATGGGTTTGCTGGTTTGATGACGCCGCTGGAATGCGACTGGGGGCTGATTTATCATTTGTCACAGCTTGCTTGGCCCGCCCTTGAAGTGATCTCTGGGGTCAGTCTGCAACTCAGTGTGGACCACCTCTCTGGTGGCAGACCCATGCCAGCCCCAACATGGTTCTGCACGAGGAGGCGGTGTATTAGTTGTTCTCCAAGGCGCCTTGCATTGTGGGAGGGCCTCCCCGCCCTCAAATCCTCCCTCCCCCCGGCCTCCTTATATCCTGTTTGTCTTGGCCGCCTCCAGATGTTTACATGTTTACATCTACGCACACACCATTTGTGGCGTACAATTAAGGAAGTAGGCCTACTTAGTGAGGACCACCTACGCCTCCAGAGCCCCCTTAACCTTCAATTTGTTTGGTCCCTCCCATGCTTGGCTTTCCCCCGGAATTCCACAAGCCCTCATGCCGCCACCACTGTGAGACGATCATCAAGCCAGTAATCAGTGACTCTTGCGGTAACCCGCTCGAGCGACTGTTTCTTGCCTTGTTTTTTTTTCTTGTTTTCTTGTTTTCTTGTTTCTTTGCCTTGTTTTTTTTTTGTTTTCTTGTTTTCTCCCTCTTCTTGCCAGTCGTGGGTCAGCTTTTGGAGCTTCATTCGGCGCAAGTGCCTCCTTTAGCCTAGAACATGGATGTGAATGTGGAGTTGTTCGCCTTCATTGGGGGCATACCTTCCTATGATGGGTAGACTCACGAAAAGTTGTTTTCATTTGTAACACCCAGCGAGGAGGCTCCGTGATGGATTGCACCGTTTTGAAGAATGGTCTAGCAAGTTATTCTTTCTCCAGTTAGCTGTGGTGAGCAAGAAGTAACATGCTTTCCTAACTAACAGGCAGACGGACTAGCTGCGACCTTTCGCTCCATTTGTGTTTTCATATGCTCCGAAACCCTTACTAAAGTCTCAATTTGGGAATGACTAATCATTACTAATGGTCCAATCACACGAACATACAGTCACCACAGTCAGGAGAGCAGATCGACACTGAAGAGGCCACCATTAAACTCTTACATTGAATTCACCGCTGGAGCTATGCACATACACAGAGGTGGATCCGTGTCTATGTTTGGTGTCGTTGGTAATCCATGCCGGGCATGGGTCCATCACTTCCTACAGGAAAACATACAAACGAAAAATGACAGAAATCTGGCTGAACCACGGAATTACAGTGACATCAAAGCAACCAAACACAATGACAAACCTCCCGGTGAAGTGGAGGAGCGGCGGTGGTTGTGATGAACCCATGCCATGCATGGGTATGCCGTATGTGCAAGAACAGCTCAATGAAGTGGTCGATGCTAGCAAAGTGACTACGGGCTTGTAAGACGAGTTCAAAAGTCATTCTACTGATTTACGTTGTGCCTGGAAAGGGCCCATAGCGGAGGAGTTAAATTTCTTCAAAACACATACCCAGAAAATTGAACACTTCAAATTGCCCGTTGGCCACGTGTTGGAATTGCGCGAAACACATCCCCGGGAATTTGAAACATTCAATTAGTCCATCGTGCACGTGTTGGAATTGCGAAAAACACATCCCCAGGAATTTGAACCGTTCATACTGCCCATAGCGCATGGGTCCGCTTTTCTCGTTACCCGATTGAAGAAGTGCTTGTTTTGGGGTTATGGAAGTGGAGCTTGACCAGAACATTTAGAGCTATCATTTACCTATGGCGTGGGGGCATTCCACCCGATTCCCACAGCCATGTGCCCACCCTGGCTTAGTGACTTTTGGTTATGCAGCATCGTGGATCACACTGCATTTCACCCCTATCCTTCTACTAAAATCCCTTTCCCAGACATATGCAATGCTACCGGGACGTGACGTAGTCCATCACCGCACTCAATGTCGTCAGTTCCCCATCTTTCTGTCACATGACGATTTGTCCAAGTTTGACCGTGGGCCAGCATCTTAATCAGAGTGGATGGCCAACTCATTCGAGGAATGCACTTCAGAAACTGCTTCTCGGTAAACACGGCATGAATTTGATGACTGGGCAGAACTCAGTGTGCCAGTGAGTGAGCGAGTGAGTGAGTGGACGCCTTGCGTTAGCCTGCTTAGTTTTCAAAAAGAGGCGGTACTAGCAAAGTGTGCCGGGCCTTGAGCGCGCAATCATGCAAGGGCCCCCAGAAATTGTCCTTAAGTTTTATCATTCATTCCATTGTCCAGCCGCAACATGCAACTCACCAGGTTTTTGGCGCTGTCCACCACTCTGAAGGACACCACCTGCCTACTAGAACCGCCAAGAACGGGAGAGATCGGCGTTGCCACGGAGAGAACAAAGCTCCCCTTCCTCACAGGTCCAGTTGGCCTCGATCCTGATTTTATGTCACAACTGCCCTCCACTGTGGTCACTCTCCAAGACACTTGCTGCCACCAGTAACTGATGAGAGTGCTGCCTGTGGAAGTGGCCACCTTGGTGATGGTCGTGGCAGTCACAGACATTTTGAGACTGCTATGGCCCTTCAGAAGCTCTAGCTTAACACAGCCCGCCAACTTGGGGTTGCTGCTGCCGCTGCTGCCGACTAAGGTCATGCCAGTGTTGCTGCTGCACATGCTGCTGCTCCAGACTGGTGCTGAGGTACTGCCAGTCACGGCAAAGCTCAGCAGCTGGCGGGAGCGTGCATCTTGGAAGCGGCCACTCACAATGGCTGCAAGGACATACACATATACATTTCTTTATTCAGCAGTGGTTGTAGCAGTTGAAAGGTTGCAGTTAATAGTGACGAACACATCGTGAGGCAGCTAGTATAAAGTGTGCAAAGAATGCATGCCTGTCTTTGCAGCAAGCCGAGCACCGCCATGGTTAGATTTGCGGTCATGGCAAGGAATACCCCGCTATAAGCTAGTTGGTAGACTACTGTATGCATTGCATTGTCCTGCTGTTTGGACAATGCCTCATCTTCTGGCCACGCGAGAACCTACACCCACCGGTTTGCCAGTAAGCTGGTTCTGCTCTAATAAATGCTCTTGGGACAACTACAAGGATGTAACAGAGTGTGCTGTGACACATCTGGTACGATCTGCAAGCTCATAACATACAAATACATGGCATTTCACGCACTTACTGAACTTCACGATCTATCACACCAAACACTGAGTGGGCGAAGGGCTCCAGCATGCAACCAATACGACAGGAGTGCCATCTGCGCAAGACCCCCTTAAACCCAGGCTGCGCAAGACCCCCTTAAACCCAGGCTGCGCAAGATCCCCTTAAACCCAGGATGCGCAAGATCCCCTTAAACCCAGGATGCGCAAGATCCCCTTCAACTCAGGATGCTTATACACGTGGTGTCACCATCACAACCATCCGACTGCCCCAGATAGCACTTACCAATAGGAGCCTTCACCACCACCCGTGACCTCCAAACTCCTGAAGCTGTCACAGGCCGCCTCTCTTGGACACACTTCCCTGCCAGGCTAATGCTCATGTTGTAAAACGCCCCTGCTGCTGCTGCTGCTGGTGGTATGGCTATGGGGTATATCAGCCCTGCAGTGATGGGACGGGACCCTTGGGCAGCAGTTGCTGTGAAGGGCTTAGCACCTGGAGTGCCCCAGTTGATGATTACACTCCTTTCCATGAGGGCACCTGAGCGAGCACACATATTGGGTGGTGGAAAGACGGCGGAAGTAAGGGGGAAGCCCAAGCTGGGGCTGCAGAGTGAGCTCATAGCAAATGCATATGCATGAAGGGTTTTGGGATCGCTATAGCAATGGTTAATGGGGTAATGGTAATGGCAAAAGCAGCAATAAGTAGCCAACCAGCTCTATGAACTGAGGCCAAAGCATATTGGTATCTAGGGCCACTGCTGACCCCTGTAAAGCTGCCTTCGCCACCTCAGGGCCAGGCTGCCTTGTTTCTTTAGGTACCCACGCACTGAGAGCAGGTTATTTGCTCTTAAATTCCCCATGCAACAAGCGTGTGCTCACTGATCATTGAAGAATGGGATGGGCAGGTGTGTCTTCACACATACAGGTCACCAGGGTAATGCTCTGCCAGCCTATATATCACTATCCCCCTTTTAAACCAAATCCTTAGGGTTCTGCATTCAGGGGTATTCAAAACCATAAATCTACGCTAGTGTCCTTTCACCTTCCTATCAAACTTTGCATTCCCAGGCAGTCCACCAATGCTGGTACCTTGCCCACAGCTTTGAGCCAGGGCATTTCGGCCTCCATTTTCACGGCCACAGGTCATTAGAAACCAAAGGGGACAAGTCCTCTACCGCCCCCTCTACCCACCAGTGGATTTCACTGTGATCTGGAGGTCCACTCTCCGGCACATGTTGTCCACCATGCTGTAACTCACACGAACACTGCTAAAGCTCAAGCCACAGATGGGACTTGGCGGCACGACCGTCACCACTAGAGCTGCAGTAGCCACATTTCCAGCTCGGTCACGTGCAGTCCAGCGCAAGGTAACCTGGTGAACAATAACAGAAACCCGTCAATGTGAGGGTCATGGGGGAGGGTTTCAACTCAAGGGTTTAGTTTAGGGTTTAGGGTTTAGCTTAGGGTTTAGGGCCTAAAAACCAGAGGATCCTAGTTTCAACCGTTCAGATGACAGTGTCGTCACTGCAGTTCCAAGGCATTGTGGAGTGTGCCCGCATTCTTTGACAAGTGCAACACTGTGAGCAGGGAGAGCGAGCAAGCACTAAGAAGTGCAAGACCATAGCACTGGACCAACAAGGCACTGGCATTAACTGCAGCAAACAGGAGCACCCTTGCCGTGTCGAGCAAGACCCCCGCTCGAGTGATATTGATTCGGTTGGAAAGTGCAGAGCAATCATTGGGGGTGTCAGTATGCCATGCATGCACTCTGGGATTCCTCAAGGTCACTACAGACGACTGCAACAGTTTTTGGTCCAAGGGACCACATAAGTCCCAAGTAGCACACAGTGCACTACCATGAAACAGCCAACTGCACAATGCTGCCAGCACGCCGCGATTGCGAGGGCAATGGGTGTCTCTGATACAGTCAGTTCTGCTAGTCCTGCAAACTATTGCCAGCAGCTCCTGTTTCATCACCCGTACGTACCACATAAGATGTCGTGTAGGTAGGCAATGGTGATCCTGGCAGCACCTGTGACTGGAGCTGAGGTACAGAGACTGCAATGCTGGGGCCTGTGAGCTGGAGCTGGGCAACTGAATCCAGGTTGTCACTTATGCTAACCTGCACATTGCGTGAGAGGAAACAGCATTCATGGTCCAATGAAGTTATCACCCTGGAAGTTAGTATGTAATTAATGCCTTCAAGAGGCCAGTGTGAGGACCAATCACATGAGCCAGGCTGAGCATCAAATGCCCAGGGGTCAGGGTGTAGATTGATATGCCCTAGGGTTAGAGATGCACATAGCCGCCCAGGGGTGCGTGCAAGACACCAACAGCAGCAGCAGCAATGCCATCGCAGCTAGAGCGCCCAAACAGTGAACTTGGTGGCGTTACCCTAGTGCGGGGCTGAGTTCTGATGGAGGACTGACTGGCCTTAAACCCCTCCGTTATACCCAGCTAAAACCCAGCAACATCCGAATGAGTCCAGCTGCTGGAATGGGTTGCCCCAACACCCGTGAGGTGTTGATCTGCTCAACTACTGCAATGACTGCAAGAAACTACTGAAAAGGAGTAAATGTACCACTAATACATGCCAGGCTCTATTTGCAGAAAATGCGCCGCACCTGTGGCACCATGAAAAGCTGCCCCATCGAAACAGTTTCAGGTCCTGGGACTTTAATGGTAGGAGGGGTGCTGTCAGCCGGCACAGACAAAACCACAAGAATGGTTTGGGTGGCATTGCCAGTGTTGCCAGCACGGTCTGTCGCGGTCCAAGTCAATGACACCTGAGAGCACATATAAGAAGAGACATATGCGGTCAGGGAAATCATGATTGCGATCGCTACACGTTCATATAGCAAGGTACTAGAATGCGTGTATGAGAAGAATCCATGTCAGTACAGAGGTCCGGGCCCTATCTTCAGATCAAAGCTTGGGTCACTCTCCAGTTATTTCTTCAAAATCTGTTTTACACGAACTGATGGTTTAAAGGACGACATCAGTCTCAAGGAGCACACAATGCACTCCCAAGCAGCCAGCTGCACAACCCTGCCAGCAGACGGCATTTTTGAGTGCATGTGATCACTGACTGGTACATTCAGTTCTGCTAATTGGCAGCAGGCTGCAGCGTGCAGCTTCTTTGCATCAACTAGTTGCAAACCCCTTTTTTATTCCCTACTTACCACATAAGATGTTGTGTAGGTAGGCAATGGTGATCCTGGTAGCACCTGTGACTGGAGCTGAGGTACTGAGACTGCAATGCTGGGGCCTGTCAGCTGGAGCTGGGCAACTGAATCCAGGTTGTCACTCATGCTAACCTGCAGATTGAGGGAAAGCAAGTAGCTGTTGTGGTTCAGCATTAATTTTGCAACGCCGTTAGCGGCAGCGGCGACACCGTCACACTCTAGTCGGTGCCGTTAGCCTGAGTTTGAGTGTCAGTGAACTTTCATGGCATTGGGCCCCTCATACCCAGGTAAACCCTAGCAGGAGCAACAGCATCTGATCTGACTGCAAGAACCTTAACATCTTACATGAACCTTAACATCTTACATCAACCTTAACACCTTAACATCTTACATGGAGTGTTTGTAAGTGCCCCAATGAAAGCAAGAGACTACTGGGCAAGGGAACGCAAGATACTATATGCCATGCCCTTTTACGCCCACTACCTGCGTAACACTAGATCCATGAAGGCAGACAGTATCACCCTGTGTACTGAGTGACAACTGAGATGGTTGTTCGGCAGACACTACTTAGTACAATTGGGTACAGCATGTATACTGCCCTTCAGGGACGAATTCTGCAACTACTGCACTGGGTAGCTGCAGTCATGGGAAGCATGTGTTGCCTGGATGTATCAAGCCATCGACTGGTGTCGTCTTGACAGGCGGGGATTTTGGCTTTTAACAACTGAGGGGCTATGGCTGCCTATGCCACAACAACTTCTTGATGATGTTATTATAAGAATGTACTCCCTCACCTGTGGCACGATGAAAAGCTGCCCCATCAGAATGGTGAGAGGTCCTGGCGTGCTAATGGTGGGAGGGGTGGTGTCAGGCACAGATAAAACCACAATGGTTTGGGTGGCATTGCCAATGTTGCCAGCACGGTCTGTGGCGGTCCAAGTCAATGACACCTGTGAGCACATGTGAAAGGTGACACATGTTGTATAATCACAAAACTTTACTGTAGGGCAGGACTGCTCCACTGTTCACTGCAAAGCCACAAGTACGCAGCAGCCTGAAACGGCACTAGACCAAACTGCACAAGACCTAAATGTCGTAGGAATTCTTCATCTCACCAGTTGTTCTTACAACCATACTGAGATGTGTTGATGCAAGAAGCAGCATGATTCTTCAGACCGCATCTCAGCAGACTCAATTCTCACTTATCCTCGTGTTAGTGACATAAAGGCAAGTGTACACTTTGCCTAGGGCACAAGTACTCAGGCTAACTACGCACCTTGTAAGGGTTGCCCATGATAGGCAACACTGAGCCCTCCACCACAATAGGGACTGCCGTTGCTGAGCCCACCACAGAAGTAGCCTCCACAAAGGCAGCACTTGTGATGTCTGTAGCTTGTCTGACCAAGGGGCTGCCCTCTGCCATGACAGAGATGCTTATTGATGGCCCAGTGATGATGATGGCTGATGTAGCATCTCTGTTATCCACAGCCGTCACCTGCAACACCACAGCGGTTACACACCCTGGTTACACAGTGCCTTTGTGGCTCTACTTCACTCTCCCTGCCCCTGCCGCAAATACATCTCTAAAACTAATACTGTCATGGAGGACATCCTGGTGCCTTCATTTACCTCGCAAGGCAAAGAGTGGATACTCAGACATACTGCAGTATCCAGGCCATTTGGCAATGCAACTGGGTGAAGGAGCACCACTCGGGTGCAGCGTGCAGCCTGCACCCTCTCCCCCTCCGCTCCAATATCTCCTGACATTCTTCCTTGGAGTAGGCAAACATGTTAGGGCTTACTCATAACTTCCTTTCCTGGCATTCTTCCTCGACTCAAAAAGCAGGCTGAGCAGACCCACAGCCTATCCAAGCCCCCCCCCCCCCCATTATAGAAGCCCCCTCCGTACAAACAACGGGTCATAGTCCATGTCCGCCTACCTTTTGCTGCTGCAGCACCTGTCCCATGTACAAGGTAAGTGCGCCTGGAGTGGAGAGTACTGGAGGCACCTGGTCTGGTAGTGCTGAGGTGTTGCCTGACACCACCAGGGGGTCCAGGCAGCTGAAATACACACAAATGCCACGAGCAGCATCCCGGGGGAACTTGCACGTGTCGGAGCAACAGTCCCCACCTGCGAGATGGAGGAAAGAATGTTTAGGGCAATGTGAGTGAGGTGAGAGTCGGGTTTGCTGGTTTTTGAGCGTCATGTTCAGCAGAAGCAAGGGAAGATGACTTTGCAGCACTAGGAGCAGCAGCCCCCTTGCGCACATTAGTCGGAAAGAAAGCAAGGGGCACATGGGCACAGGTTCCACAAGGGGATAGGAGGGAAAGGGGGGGGGGATGGGACACAAGCGGGTGACACTAGCAGCTGACAAGTGCTTCAATGAGCAGATGCAAGAGAAAGAATGACCCTTACCTAGCGAGAGCGGTCGCTTGTGGCACAGTCAGCTGCACAGATGTTTGGGAGCAACTCCCTACCATGCCTAGCATCTTCCATTGATGTGGTGAATGTGAGTAACAAATGACGAGCTCAGATTTGTCCGGACAGGTAGGGCAAGGAAGAGTTACGAAGATTCCTTGTACGGATGTGAATGCTTGCAGGCTATGTTGACATTGACACCATTACCCATGCCGGTGCTTTTAACAGTATGTCCCATCTGTAAATGGATGCCCCCTGTTCTTATGACTGATATCCCCATCCCTTCCCCCAGCACCCCTTCCTTACCATCATATCCATCGTCTTGATTGTTAAGGGCCCAGTCACACTTGCCATTCCCAGCTTGGCCTGTGAAGAATGGAGCAATTGACAAACTCTTATACAGTAGCCACAACCAAACGCATAAGTGCCTTAGTAAGCTTACTAAACCCCTCAGCACTCAAGATGTCCTGTATGAGCCCTGAGCGCTCAGATGGTTGAGATGAGCTCCATTCAAAGCACATGAGACACGTGGGTGCAAAGTGCGAGTGAGCATGCAGTGCACGGTGCTTGAGGTTTAGGGTAGTGGTCCGAGACTGCACGAAACTTCCTTAGGAAGCCTTACAAGTTTTGGAGTGGAAGTGCCCCCTGTCAATGCCTGGCATAACAACACATCATATATTCTCAACGGGATGTATGCTCACCAGCTTTGATTGTTAGCAGGTCTTACCACAGTATTGCTATGAGTATCCAACAAGAGCATCATGTACAGCAGGTTGCTACATGTCCGGACATTCTACAAAATGTCCCATACGGTACTCAGTAACATACCACCATAGATGGCAGGCACCTGATGACAAGGCTCAACAATGTCTACTTCATTGCATCGCATCAAAGGACCATCTAAATATAGCCCTGAGTAAAATAAAGGAAGGGGCATAGTACCACGGGGTGGGTTCTGCCTCCTACCATGCATTCTACTTCACATGACATCCTAAGATGAGCCTAAAATGCACCCAGACAAGCAAATTGCGGCCGCCCTACCGCCACTCAGTAAAGGCAGTGCAAAGGCAATTATTGCAGGCATCACGGGCCTAATCTTAGGAGCTGTGAATCTGACCCGGTACTTGCTCCCTAGACCCCACATTCCATATGTTTGCACTGAGGCGTTTCTTGCCCAAGCCTCAAATGGCAACGCACGCACCTTTGGACTGTACTCCAGATGATGAGTTTGTATCCGCAAAATTGACCAGCTGGATGTCTGCTGTCTGGATGTAGCGTGTGCTCGTGTTATCCGTTCCATTGCTTGAGGCTATAGGTTGCCCCATAACAAACCACTGATAAGACATGCTGGAAATGTCCGTGATGGCAGACCCATTACAATCCATCTTCCTAGCAGGCTTTCCCAGGGCACTTGGGTCCTTGCATTCATAAGATTCCCAACTGCATGAGCCTGGTCGGACCACTACCATATCATGGTCAAGCTCCACACATTGGGTAACACAGGTGGCCTGCATCAACGCCAGGGGAAGAAGAGGGTTATTGTCAGTAAGTACTGCACTTGGCCCCTCACTCAATTATGCATGTGAGAGCCGCCTTTCTCAAGCTCAACACATTGGGTAACATAAGTGGCCTGCATAAACACCAATGGTAGAGAGGGTTCTTGTCAGTTACTTGACCCTTCAATCAATCATGCATTAGCCGCACATGCAATGCATCAAGTCCCTCCTGACTCCCTTGGCAACCCCTTGCCCTTCCTGGCCTTATGCCCTCAGGCAGCTGACTGACAGACCCCATTTTTCCTGCAGTCTTCATGGGCTCCAAACCTCCCTGTTCTTGTGTACCCGGCGCCTGCCTTCTACACACCTACTAACCCGCCACGCTCGCCCCGTGGACCTCCCTCCTACCATAAACTCACACGTTCCTCATCCACCTCGTTTGTGCCTCCCAACCTTGGCAGTGGCGTCTCCCCCCCCCCCCCTAACCCGAGGTGCACCTGGCAGCCCACCACGCCCACCTCTTCCCTGCCCTCCCACAAATGCCACGCCCCCCCTCTCCCCCCCCCCACATGCCCTCACTCCCATCCGGCCCCCCCCTCCGATCCACCCACTCTTGTGCACCTGGCAGCCCCCCCCCCCCCAATCTCACCCATCTCCTATTCTCGTCCATGGATCCCATGGATGGCCTTAGAAGCCCTCCTGCACTCCCCCCTCCTCCCTCTTCCCAGCCCCTGTGCACCTGGCAGTGGCGCCCCTCTCCTCTACCACCTCTTTGCTGCTACATACCTCCCTGATCCGCTACTACCCCCTTCCCCCTTGCCCAGAGTGCTGCACTTTGCCCCCCTCTCTCCCCCCCACTTGCCCTGCGACTGCACCACACCCTAGACCTGCTGCACCTTGCAGCCCCACCCCTTGCCCTGCTGCACCTGGCAGCCCCCATCCCTCTGCCCCCTTTTTCCCACCTTGCAGCCCCCCCCCATCCCTCTGCCCCCCCTTTCCACACCTGGCAGCAATCTCCTCCATCATATCCACATGCCTTGGTGTTCAACCAGGGTCCACGATGACATATACCATCACCAACCTGATGGCAACAACAAGTACAACAACCACGCCCTCGCCTGAGGCCCTCTCTTGCTTATATCACAGGAACAACAGCTTCCAAATTTGCCGCTGTTGCCGATACTGGAGAAAAGCAAATATCAAGACCTAGGTATAATTGATTGTGATGAATGAGCCAACTAACAGTGGTTGGAGGTAGCTGCCAGGAGGCAGGCTTAACCAAGCAAACCATAAAACATGCTTGGTGTCGCAGGGTCCAGTCTTCAAGGCCTGAATGCATTCGGGCCAGGTTGAGCCATGGTGGCATGAATCTTCTGAGATCATACTTGCATAACCTTGCGTCTTGCTATCGTGCAGCTCGCGTACTAGCGACAGCATCTATACGCAAATGTGCACAAAAGCGGCCCTTTAGAGTTTAACTATATAAGAGCACTCATATTGCACAGGGCTCAGCCAAGGGGTTTATTGCTCTGAGTTTATGGTTAAAACAGAAAGTGACATTGCAACAAAGGGCTTTATGCCATTGCCAAATGGGACGCTGCCAACAACTAGTCAACCCACCTGTGACATTAGGTTGTTGAAAAGCGTCTCTGCCTTGGTTGTGTTGCTTTGCACAGCTGGGACCCTGCATGCCAAAAACATAGCATAAAAGAGAACAAGGTACGTAACTGAAGCCATACCAAGGCCGTAAAATTTTTTATGCGTTCACTTCTAACATTGCTACAAATTGATATATAATAGTATTTGAAGTTGCAGCACCTGTCAGCTTCTCACATGCACAGATTAGTTACCTTTTGGGTAATGCGGTGTCACCAAAGGTCATACACAGTTGCAGATGATTTACTGACTCCAACACTTGTGACAACTCTCTTGCAGCTGGATAAACATGATGTGGGTAGCCCTCCGCTTGATGTGTTCCCTAGTACAGGATGTGGCACTCAAAAGGTTAAAAATAGTAATATCTCTGCAAGAATGAACCACATCGAGGGCCTGGTGCCAATCTAGCTTTTGCAGTAAAAGCTCCCTTAAGCCCTGCCCCTTGGCATAAGGAAGCCCTCCTCACTCCCCATTGCCCCCCACCCCTCCTGCCCACCCCTCCTCCTTGGCATTAGGAAGCCCTCCTCACTCCCCATTGCCCCCCACCCCTCCTGCCCACCCCTCCTCCTTGGCATTAGGAAGCCCTCCTCACTCCCCATTGCCCCCCACCCCTCCTGCCCACCCCTCCTCCTTGGCATTAGGAAGCCCTCCTCACTCCCCATTGCCCCCCACCCCTCCTGCCCACCCCTCCTCCTTGGCATTAGGAAACCCCCCCTCCCTCCCTCCCTCCCCCCCCCTCCTGCCTGCCCCTCCCGCTTCTTGGCATTAGGAGACCCCCCTCACTCCCCACCCCTCCTCCCCTCCTGACGCAGCATTAACATACCTAACCCACTGCCTCCCTGCCGCCCACCCCTTCCTTACCACTTCCTCAAGAAAGCTGAGCAGTTCCCCATGGTGTCTCCATCTGCCAGCAGCTGCGTGATCAGAACATCTTGCTGTTGGGCTATTGTGGCTCCATTGACTGCTGCTTGTGCTATCCTGCTGGAGGAGCTGCTCCTGTCAAGTGGTAGGCCTAGCAGGGGTGCTGGATTGCAATCTGACTGCTGCCTGCTGCCAATGTTGTCTGTGATCAATCCGTCTGCAAGCAGCAAAGACAAGCACAGAACTTGCAAAGCAATTACACCATGAATACATACGCGACTTGTGTTCCATTGTAAGATTTCCCAACTTTCCGCTATATGTTCCCTATTGCTGAGGACTTTGAGGGGCTTATGATATTAAGCGAGATTACAGCAAAGAAGGGACTCGGCCATTGCTGACCACAATATATCCCTCCAAGCCACAGCACACCAAGAGTTACGGAGCAAAAAAAGTCCCTCCCCCCCCCAGGCGTGAGCAGCGCCCGGGCTCCGTCCATCAATTATACATCATCAAGCCTTAAACCAGTCCTACCTGGGCATGGTTTACATGTGCTCTGACCCTCTTCATCCTGGTAGAAGTTCAGAGGGCACAGGGTGGGGATGATCTCACCAGAAGAGGGAACAAAGGTACCTTGGAGAGCCTTGCTGCAGTTCACACTCCCAGAGATCACAGCAAAGGTACCTGAACATACGAGGACAGAGGGCAGCAGCATTCAAGCAAGGATTAGGGCTTAAGGTTTATGGTCCTGAAATCTAAACCCTAATTGACAGCAATACCATGGTCCCAACCAAGCTGGATGAGGCAGTGAGGGGGACACGGCCTCTGCTAGTCTGCTGCAATTCCGTAGACGCAACTGTTAACGACCAGCTCATTAGCTGGCTGCCCTCAATGCGGTAGTACTAAGCCTGCTTATTATTTCCGTACGGGGCCAGTTGTTGGAAAGCGAGCAAGGATTTCAACCTTGTACACAGCTCAAAGCATTGGCTTCTTGCAGAGAGCCCCGGCCAGAGGGACTTTACACTACATACAATCCCTGCTACTGTCAAACACCTAACACAACTGCCCAGCTCGCTCCTGCCCCTGGGTGTCTCACACCGCACCCAATGCCGGACTGAAATCAGAAAGGACATTCCTCAGTTAGATGAGAAGAATTGGAAGACCTGTACCCTAAACCCTGTACATGCAGCAGTGTATGGTCCTGAATAAACCCCCAGGGCTCACTGCACTTACCTAAACCACATGCCACGCACTTCTCCATATCAGCTGCTCTGTGGGTCCCAGGAGGACAGACTGAGCAAGCCTCAAGAACGTAATATTGTGTACTGTTGCTGGTATCGTTGCTGCTGCTCTCACTGTTGAGTTGCAACAGCCTGTTGTTGACGGTGCCAGGTGGACATGTCAAGCAAAATGTTGATCCAGTGGTGTTTGTGTAATCATTGCGGCCTAGGCAGGGCTGGCAGGTGGAGGAGCTGGTGGCTGCTACTGTGGTGCTGAAGGTGTCTGGAGGGAAAGAGAGGGGGGGGGGGCAAGGAGCAGGGAGGCGGAGTTTCAGGGGGAAAATTACGCAGAATCGGTGGTCACCATGCTACCGCAATACGTTCAGCCAGTTACAGTCCATGGATGGTCATGGCCGTAAAGCCTGGGAGAGGCAGGAGAGGGGAGGGGGGGGGGAGGGGAAGGGGAGGGGGGGGGGGAGAGGAGGGGAGGGGAAGGGGAGGGGGACTAGCTGAGCATGACTCAAGCTTAAACTTTGTCCACTAGCTAAGATGACCTTCAGAGTCCAGCACGCAGGCTATGTATCATGCATGACAAGCAAGCGGCCCTGGTGCAAGCAGGTTAGGCCATTAAGATTCTAAGCTAAGGTAGCCCTTTAACCCTACACCACAACATGGACTCAGCTGGTTCCCAATCCCCTGCCTGGCCTTCCTAAACCTTTCTCTGTGCATGTTACTTGTTACCTTGAAGGCGTTGACCCACTGTCAGCATTGCATGCTTCCTGCTATCTAGGACCACTAACACGTACCTGTCTTAATACCACCGCCTGGCCCCTTGTATGCATACATACGAAAGCCTTGCAGGCTTGCTTTTTCATTCTTTTCATTGTATGCTTTTTGCTACCTAGGACGGCTGAGATGTGCCTTACTACCACTTCCTGGCACCTTGTATGCATACACATGATAAGCCCCTGCATGACAGCTGTATGAATGTCACATGACGACGTGCTTTCATTGATCTCACCAAAGGGGCAGTCTGTACATCTTGTAGATCCCTCTTTGTCCCTGCAAGACACAAGACACAACCACATGCCTCAATGAGAGTTTCAGCATCGATGGCAGCACGCACAGCTTGGAGAGCAATAGCTCGTTATTCTACAAGCAATGGGGGCTGGCAATGATGGATAAGTTATGTTATGTTTCTTCTTATTTTAAAAGAAATTCAACCTACAGTGTCATGAATTACCCGGCAGGGCATCACCAATGCTGGAGGGCGGCTCGCTACTGACTAATCTGTAATCTTGCGTTAGTTGCTCCTCTCGTTCAAGTGCCCCCCCTAGTCCCACTTCACATCCTCCTACATACCTCGCCGCCTCCCATGCCGTATGCAGCCACCCCAAAGTCTAACACCATTAGGAAGCCTCACTGAAGTCCTCCCTGAACCTGAGTACTCCTGCTCTGGCCTCGCTGAGGAACTTCTTTTAACTGAGTACTCCTGCCCCGGCGGTGCATATTGCTTGGGTACAATCTCCTTGGTTTGCCACTTCTGTTCAAGTAACTAAGCATGCTTGGAGGCAACTCCCTCAACTGGGTACTCCTGCTCTGGCCAGAGCATGTCGCCTAGGTACAACCTCCTTAACTGGCTTATTCAACTCAGATGGCTAAGCATGTTGGGAGGTGATGACTCCATGCACTATGCCAGCAAGGATCCAGTTTCTTTGCAGCATTTTACGAGTTTGGGCCTGAGTCATCGACACTAACCCACCCAACCGTATTCTGAAACCCTAACCCAATCACCTCTTCCCACCTCTTCCCCCTCCTCCATCATACCCACCCATCAGCAACCCACTCACGTGTAGAAGCCTCCAGGGCATTCAAACAGCTCTGTACTTGTGTTTCCAATCACCGCATATCCTTTAGGTGCCATCTCACATACGCTCATGTTTGCACTCCTGTACTTTCCTGGCCCACAGGGTTCACAGCTGCTCATGTCACCCTCAGAAGCTGGGGCGTAGCCAGGGGGGCTGGACCAAAGGAAAGGGACATACTTTTTTATTATTACATTTTATTATATGCCACGGCAAAAAGCCGTGTGCCATAGGCGCCGCACCTCAAGCTGTGGAACAGAATTCGGGTGACACGGGGTATATGTGACATACACACCAAAGCAGACTTTCAGGGTTCAGGGTGAGCTGGTGGCTATGAAGATATCATCATGCTATAGCCATTTCAAGTACGGTGGTGGAGAGGACGTGATCGCTAGTAAAAAGAGGGAATTGAGAATGGGTGCGTTTTGAACTGGCGACAGAGCTTCAGTTGACTACATGTACGGCACACACTATGGCAGGAGCCAGAGGGCCAGCAGATGTCTCCAGCTCTATTAAAGTTGGCTGACTAAGTAGCTAAGATGGTACATACATAGGTGGTTGTCAAAAGCTTGCCGATCCATGCCCAACTATCTATGTGCATGTGTTGCCCGGTCTGAGCTCGACATACCTTCACCATTACCTTACATCTCTTAGTGTAAAGTATCCAAGCCTGATTCTTTCAGCAACTTTAGGGTTCAAGGTCACTCCATACTTGTACCCTAAAGCGCTGTTAGAAGTGAGGTCAAACCACCAAATCTCCCAGACCCACCACCCCTCCCTTTTTGATCCACCTACCATACGCATGTGTACTCCACCCTGAGCACATCATTCTCTTCCGCCTGTCAGCGCTCATCAGCCAGATCAATGGAGCACTGGGTGCCATTGCTGTTACAGAAGGACACTGTCAACAGCTCCAGAACATCCTGCATTGGCATAGACCACGGTATAAGGGATACACTAGATTTACCCAGCGACAGCAAAAGTGCACAGGCCCCATGTGAGTGTGATGGCTCAAAAAATTTGCAAGTTTTTCAGTCGGTGCACATCTTTGATTTTGGCCACTACCAGTGTGGGGTGTGCCATAGTGTGAGCAGCATAACTCAAAGGAGCCGTGATTAAGGGCAGATGCTACCAGGCCTGCCTCGGAACCTAGTACATGTCCCCACCATAACATCTTATTACAGTTCTTCTTAGTAGCAGGTAGTGTATGTCCCTGATTTAGGGGGGCATGAATGCATCCTCCGTAGTGGAGTAACCCTGCTCAGCCCACAGCCAACACCCCTCCATCCATCAAACCCTTAAAACCCTCTACTGTACCTTGATATCTGTGGCGCTCCCTAACTCAGCAATAGCGATGGCCAGCTGTGCGTTCTGGCTAGGACATCTGATCACGCCTCGAGGGGACCGCACTGATCTCTTGAATATGAGAGAGATGTAGTAACCGCTGCTGGCAAGGGTGCCGTTGGTGCGCACCTCTGGGATGCTGCAGAAACAACAGAAGTATTCATGTGGGACTAGCAGTTAGCCTCTCCCCACTCCTGCTACTATGGGGCTGATTACAGGCAGGGCAGGAGCCGGCCAAGACTGGGCATGGGGTTTGCGCAGTGGCTGTATGGAACAGCATCAAGAGCTCCCTAGATACAGGTGCTGCTGAGATGACAAATCAAACGTGAAAGATACTGCTGAGGTGATAAAGTAAACATCAAAGACACTGCTGAGATGAAACTGAAACATTATGAGTACTGCAGAATTTTAACATGCACGGGCAACAAAGACTCTAACAAGCAGGTCTCATGTTGGGTGCACATTTCCCATCCACGTCCTCCATATACATTCTGTCTGCTGTAATTCGACAGCCTTGGTTCACTGCAACATATTTTCCTGCTTGGCACCGGAATTGGCACCGGAATGTGTCAGTACGGTTTAGGGACAGGACAGGGCTGACGAGTTGCAGTGGACTAGGCCAAGGAGCACCAAGGGCGTTGGAAAAAGTGATGCTATAGCTTTCGTGCGATGCATAGAAAGGTGTTTGCCTTGGTTGTTTGCTTCTCCTGTAGCTGTTGCCCAGCCATGTTATGAAATTTTATTGCAGCCTTTTCTGGAAGGGGCCCAATACTGCTCCTTTCTGGAGCCTATGCATATGGTTGCAATGTAAGGAACAGCATCCACACCATCACTAACTGACTCGCACCCATCTAGCAGCAGGAACGGCAACGCACTCAAACGAGGCTCCACAGCCGTGGCTTTCATTCAAACACAGCCAAAGCACACTGGCTCACTCACCAGGCAAATTGCATGAGACCCAGGTTCTTATTACAATTGAATATGTCCATGATGTTGCACTCTCCTCTGGTCATGTTGCATGCCTTCAGCTTGTCCTCACAGGAAGGACCAAGAGATGGAAGGCCAGCATCCTGCAGCAGACACCACAAACATCAACAGCAGCAGTGAGAACCAGCAGCAGCCATGAAAGGAGCACCGAAGGCCAAGCAGCAGCATCTCCAACCAGATGACAAAAGCGGCAGCAGCAGCAGCAGAAACACCAAAAATCACACAAGCAGAAGCCGCAGCAGCCAGTACCAAAAGCTGCAGCAGGAGCAGCCACAGCCGCAAAACGCCACAGCAGCAGCAGCAGTAGCAGCCACAGCACCAATGGGCAACAGCACCAGCAGCAGTCAAAGCAGAAACAGACACAGAAGCAGGAGCCGAATGACAGCTGAAGCAGCAGCAGCCACATCACGAAGGGAGACAGCATGGATACCACATCCTCAGCAGGAGCAGCAGCAGCCAGAGCCTGCAGGAGCAACAGCAGCCACTGGCACCCTGCGACATGCAAGCTGTCAAGGCAAGGCACCAGGCTTGAACTCATTGCACAGGCTACCAGAGAGGGGGAGAGGGAGAACTACGCAGAGAAGGGGGAAGGGGGGGTATCAATCATCCATTAGACCAGGAGTTGCTAGCTCTCAGCAGCTCACCGTGTAGAGCTTCACGAAAGCATCATGTAGCAGTTGCCTGTACTTGTACTCCTTCTCCCTCAGGACATCAAGGTAGCACTCAGATGCCATCTGGAGACCCGCCTGCAGCCACCAACAACAGCCACCACATGCACAAAGTATTCAGAAAAAGCATGTTTGTTTGTTCTTGGGCTCACATTTCAAAGCCTAGACTGCTCTGCACATGTACCTATGGTGTTGCAGAGCCAGTACAAAAGAGTACTATATTTGGTTCCAAAGTGGCGGGCCCTGCCTTCAGCTCCACTTAGTGTTATGCAAGTGTAGTCCAGTGGAAGCTCATTCAGTGGGTGACATAAGCACATGATCACGCACAAGTGATTTGTCCTACACAGAACAATGCATCTTTGCCACAAGATGATGCCAGAGTCTCTGGAGACATGCTTTTGGGCTGCTGTGAATGGTTGAAACGCCAGCAGGCGCTGAGAGATTAGCCCAATCCCTATCCAGTGCATGGGGAAATCATACTCACTAACTCCAAGGTCAATGGGAATGCTGGCCCTGTTCTGTAACAAATGTTGTGATCTGCACCGCAGACTGCTCCTAGCATATGAGGGTTGCACAGGGCTGAAACCCACTCCACCTCAGTTCTGGCTGCTTAGCTAAGGTGTTAAACATCTCCCGTATGCACTCTACTTTGTATACCTCTGCAATAGCTGCTCGGCTGTAGCTGGCACAAGCCCCAACCCTCCACCCCCCACCCCCCTGCCCAAACCCCCACCCCCCTCCCCATCCCCCCAAACCCCCGTCCCAAACCCCCGCCTGCCCTCCAGTGCCCCAACCTTCACACCCCCTCCCTGTCTCCCCCCAACCCCCGCCCCAGAACCTCCACCCCCCCAACCCCCAATCCTTGCCCCAACCCCCTCTAGAGATGTAGAGCCAAGCCTGTGTCCTTACATTAGGGCTTGCACTGCTGGAGCTGGCCCCATCCGCATAGAAGTTGTACGTATACCCAGACACCTTGCTGCTGTCTCCACTAGGCAACCGAGCAGGGCCACACCAGCGGTTAGGGTACATCCCACCACCACTTGGATCAGCTTGGCCCGGTGACGGCGGATTCGAATTCGTACACACTCCAAACAAATTGGTTTCGTTAACGGGTGTGTGGGGGTCAGTCACGGGGTTTACAAGGGGCCAACTGCTACCGGAAGGGGGTAGCCGGCATAGCACGTCCGGCACGGTCCCATCATATCTCTCTGGGTCTTTGATAGGGTCAAATGGTATGCCTGATAGGGTTTTGTTGTACCAGGGGTACATGCTGCTACAGAAGGGACGTAAGACAGCTGCAGCACATTCAGCAGCTGTGGGCAGCACCCAAGCGGACCAGTTGTTCACAGCTAGCACAGACCTGCGGGGTAAGTACATATATGCACAACAGAGGAGCCAGAAGCTGTTCAGCTATGATGTTATATGGCCACCCCAGAATTCCTGATCACAGTGCCATTTGTAACCTGGAAGCTTGGAGCCAGGTGATTGCACAGAGCTACCAGTGGCATTGTTTCAACATTACATCCACAGTGAATGGCATATAGTATTGAAGTAGGCTTACTGACCATGAGGTAACCCGCCTCCTGAGCAACACCAATGCCATGTCATCCTGGTCCACCACTTCACCACCTAAACCACCTTCTTCCCATACTATCTAGCTGTCAATGAAGAGACAGCACTGAGTTTGTCATTCTTGCCACAACAACGACAGAAGTGGTTTACGTCGCTGATGGCTGCATCTTGTCCGTCAGTGTATGTGAAACAGATGCGAGCTTCCAATAAAGCAACCCTACAACTTGGCAGCTTAGTAACAAGCTTCCACATACGATGCAACTTCATTGTATCCTCCAAGATGTCTGCCCCACGTTGCATTACCCTGCTTCTACTGCACTGCGGTAGGCACGCCATCCCAACACCGCGCCATTGAATGCACAATTACCCCCTAACTCTTGGTTGGCTTGCATCCGAGTTAGATAAAACTCAATCCTGCCAGCAGTTCAACATTACAGGCCAAGCCCCACTTACTTGATGGGTGATGTTGGTGTTTCTGCGTAGTACTCACACGCTCCCCGAGGTACCCAGAAATCCCCAAAGACCTGATGGTTGGGCACATCACTCCAGGGTAGCAGCATGGGGGGCTTCATGGTGGATCAGCATCATAGTGAGTTAGAACTCAAGCTTTGATGGGTTCAGCTTTTAGGGTTTAAGCATGTGAAGCATTGGGCGTCAGGTACGAGGCAGATGGAATGGACAGCAGGCAAAGCATATTTAAGACAGCGTTTACTACTTTAACCACTGCACTGGCCAGCCCCGGTTGACCTACACCAACTTTTGAGTGCAACACTAGATCAAAAAGAAGTACTCCTAGTGAGTGATGTCATAGGATTTGACGGGCAAATAGAATCATCCAGCTCCCATGTACCCCGTACAACAACCAAGGAACGTCACTACAAATGCAGCAAGCAGCAAACTTGGTTCACTTAACATCACATTTCATTGAAGCTGGCACTGGGCCCACCGCACCTTTAAGGCCTTAGCATACGTGCCATTAGGTCCCTGCTTGGTCCCTATATCTGAGATCCGCCTCCATGCGCACATGTCTCCCAACAACCCCTGCCCTTCCCCAGCTACAGCACTGTTAGCGCCCCATTTTGCAGTGTCATAGCAGGGGGACGCCTCGTAACCTTCCAGGAGCAGGGTAGGCAGGCCAAAGAAAGCTGCAAGCACACATAACATAACACCAATTAGCTTGTCAGTGTTTGATTACACTTGTGTGATAAAGTGCAGCTGCGGCAGACAAGAAAGAAGATTGGGTGCCTTTGGCTGGGACACTACCTCCCCGCCCTAGCATAGATAGCAATTGGGCGATGGGGGTCCAAAACTAAACCCTAAACCCAACCCTAAATCCTAAACACTAAACCCTAAATACATGATTGACATGTCCCCAGTAAGCCAGTGAGGCTCTAGATTGATGATGCATGTGAAGCATAAGCAACGTAAACAGTCCATGGGAACAGAAGATACTATGCCGGTAGCCATGCAAAAAGGGATTGCCCCCCTTCTCTGCGTAGTTCTCTCTCTCTCTCTCTTTCTCCTGCCGGTAGCCATGTGTTGAAGAATAGACATGTGTGCAAGCGGTGATATAACGGATGATGACTCCATCCAATAGCGACATGGCGCATCCCTCCCTCTGCCCCACCCTCCCCTCAATGCCCCCCTCATTTTTCCTTCCCTCCCTTCACTCTTCCCCACCTCGCCCTCAAATGCTGACAGTTTCCCCTTCGCCTCCACCTCTCCCGCTTCCCCACCATCCCATCACCCCCTCCCTGCCTACCTGTCTCCCTCCCCCTCATCCCCTCCCATTATTTTCCCACAAAAAGACTACCTCAGCACATCAGGCCCCCCTGAACCAGGCACTTATTACCTGCATTCTTACAAGTGACAGAAGGGTTCGTGGACACCAAAGGTTGTGCTGAGAAGCTCCAGCGTCCCACTGTCCTCTGTTCCCAAGGCCCAATACCAGAGGTGGCTCCTCGGGGGGTGGAGTACAGCGAGGGGGTGGATGCAGGACAGATTGCCCCGCCACCACCATCATCGACATCGCCAGTATTGACGGTCACCTGGATGGAGAATTAATTCAAGGAGAGAGAGAAATGACTTGTGAGGCTTCACTAATAATGTGATTTGCTTACGACTGCAAACGAGTTGGAAATGGCCTTTGGAACGGGACACTGAAAGACACTACCGGTATTCAGAAGTATTTACGCTTTTTGTTTTGACTGCCATAACTCATGGGCCCACACACTGCACTTGGTAACGGGCAAGGCCCATGCCTTCATCCCCCCGGCTCCTAATACCCAGCTAGCTTCTTTGATTCACTGTATAATGCTTACCAACACACAAGCTGGAATTTAAGGCAGAACCCGGAAACCGCAGTGCCAAAAGAGGTTAACCGCCCTGGGTGGGCGGAAGCCCAACCACTCCTTCAAATCTATGGTAGGAGTTTGAATGTACTTGTACAAAACGGCCCCTCCCTCAACCCCACGCAGAAGGGCAATCCAAGCCCTTCTGGCGTAGACCTCTCTCTCTCTCTGTAATGCATCCTTGCCTCTCTCTTCCCAAACATACAGGCTACTAACCCGTGCCCCTGACGCACCAGCTAGCGCCCCCCCTCCCCACCCTACCGGCCCTCAGAGGCCGGCTTCCTGCCAACCGCCTAACATGCGTCTTCTTTCCTAGTCATCATTGAAGACTGGCACAATGCCCACTCACTCCTCACTTTGACGGGCTGGCATAATTGTTCCTCCCCCCGGGCCACCCTCCATACTCCTCTCCCTCCAAAGCAACTGGCACACAACCCTTCTTCCCACAAGCGAGCACCCCCCTTCCCTTCTTCCTTTCCGCAGGCTAGCGCAACTACCGCCCCCCTTCCCCCGACAAGCTAGACCCATTCCCCTTTCATCCATTAGCACAGACATGCCTCCTTTTGGTCCGGTCAAGCCGTTCTTTGCCCTCCTCCCCACAATCACACATGCACACTTCCATGCCAGCAGACTCCCCCCCCCCCCTTCTCACCTGACAGGCCCCCCGCACCCCCGCCCGCCCACACACACAACACGTACCGTTGCAGCATAGTACAGCTCCTTTGCCGAGTACATGGAACTCATCAGGTTGGAATCATAGCCCATCGTGGGACCATCTCCGCCAGCATACACATCAAACAGCTCTGGTAGCAAGCGGAACTTGCTGGCTGCAGACGCCTTCACACACGCGTAATTCACCTTGAACATCTGCAGTTGTGCCCCAAAGGACTCGGCCATACTGGAAGTGTTGCTGTCAAGTCGGGCTTTACAGCCAAAGATGTACCTGCGGTAATGTGGAATGCCGAAATCTTTGTGTTTCCCACAAAGAGCACTCGATGGGCTCCAAGCCACTCCTGCTTACAACAGGTGTTGTCGATTTGATACTGTAAGGTTGCAAGGAATGCAAGTATTATATGAGGGGGATGTGCATGCCATGTGAGACCGCTATTGAACTGTGTGCTATGTCTTCTTTCAGTGGGGACAGACGTGCTGTCTGGACTTGAGTAGGAAGTCATCACAAGTCCTTAGCTTGCTCGTGCACTAGTCTGCTCAGTTGAAGACGTACTGCTATCTTTGCACGGGTAATCTTGAAGTTACTGCTGCTACTGCTGCTATTCATTGTTGACTGTCTGATAGGGTCACCTCCCTACCCTTCCCCATGGGCCATAGCCATGCCTCCCCTCCATGGCCCCCCCCCCCCCGTTTTCTCCATTCCCCCTGCATGCCATTTATGGTGGTCTGCCTTATCCCCCACCTCAACCCTGCCCCCCCCCCCTGCTTACTGCCTGTACTTCACGGTGCAAGCCTGCACATTTGGCTCACACGGGAACCTTAAACGTGTGGTGGCTTAGTGGTGGCATCATAGATGCAGGGGCCCGGCTGCTGTGACAGCACAGCACTACGCACATAGATGCCATAGCCAGTGGAGGGGCACTGGAGGACAATCTCATCGTAATCCTTGGTGTAAGAGCTCAGCTCCACAATATCTGGGTCGTTTCCCATTGGAGTGTATGTAACAGTGAGGCTGTCAAAGCCAAGGGGGTTAGGGATCTTCAACTTGTCGATGATCTCATCTTTCTTTTCTTCAACGTATGCCTGTAGGTATGCAGAGCGCATGAGGGACTTACTCAGCAGCAATAAGTCCAGAAGCAGAGCACCAATCTGCCTTTCACCGGGGATGCCTGTTGACTATCCAGCAGAATAGAAAATCACTTTTGCAAATGATTTATGACATAAACAAGTAATGGATGTGACCACCATGCATTATGATGTAGCAAGGCAACAAAACAGTATGCCTTTCTGAAGCCAGCAGACCATCCATGACAGAAGCTACTACTCTGAACCTGAGTGACCAGTCATTCACTAAGAGCCGCCAGGGCTTTCCCATTCTGGCTGCAGCCAAAGCAAGTACCTTACCACCTAATCATAAATATGCAAACATACTATCTGCATGTTGGATGATGGATGTTTATCCTCACACACTGGCTTCTTGACCTCATGGCAGTAGCATGATACTTGTGAGGAGCCCTGTTCATGGTCCCCACCCAGAGAGCCATGATAATTGACAAGATGCACACGGCCTCACACACAACAGTGCAGCATGCGGACTTGATGCTGCACTGGTGGTGATGATGCACATGAGGTGATGCTGCCAGATGGTGGATCCGCCTCCGTATCACCTGCCCAGCAAGCTGGGCTAATGACTGAGGAAACAAGGCGTATCCACCCACCTTCATCTCTTCTATTTTGTTGTTCAGAGTATCAAACGGGTTGGGGTTGAAGTTTATTGCATCAAAGTCAATGTTGATGTTGGGCATAAGAATCTTTGGTAACTGCAGGAAAAGCAAACATGACACAAACCTCACAGTTAGCACACATTTTATCCTTAATGCATAGCGCTTGCACAATTGGTACTTCAAATGACACAGAGAGGTAACTATATGAAGACACAGAGTTTTGCCACTAGGTAGCTTTGGAGTCTGTACTTCACTATGGCTGGCAGTGCAGGACCAGATACACCTTTAGCAAAATCGCACAAGCCATGCACTTGGGACACGCTATTGGCAAAAGGTTATATTGCCACAGTTTTCAAGTGTGAACCTTTCCCTCCTTGCCGTATGTGCCATGACTGCCCTCCCTGAGAATGTGGTGCCCTCTTCCTGCCTCCATGGTCTCTATGTCCTCTGTGCCCCCATTGCCCTTCCATATCTACAATCTGAATATTCCACCCACCCTGCCAACAGCCCTGTCCTCCCTGCCCTCTCTGACCACCTGGTGACTTCCCAACCCAGTGTGCCTTAAGTGTGTGTCCCCCTTCCTGAACTTTTCCCCCTCCCTCATTAGCAGCTGAATGGACCTCTCCACCCACCCGCCCTATGCCCTCCCCCCTGCCCTCTTCTGCCCCGCCTCACCACCCGGTCTCCTCGCCCCGCCTTTCCCACTGCCCCATTCTGCCAGATCCTGCCCTTGATTTGCTAATTCCGCCCTTTGATGTACTCCCTGCCACCCTCTACATAGTGATGCTAGTGACGCTGCCACACGATCAGACTGCACTCACCCCGCCTGGCATGTTCTCAAGCAACGCCCAGAGGACCTTCTCCGCAATCTCACTAATAAGACCAAGTCCAAGGCCATTGAGCAAGACCTCTGCTATCTTCACAACCTTCTCAATCTCATCACACGGAACAGCCAAGCCTGCAGGCAAGCCAATGCAGCAGTAGCAACAACAGCCAAGTCAACATAGGCCATGGCTGCTGAGTGAGGAGCAGGCAAATTTGCCACGATGCGTGATTGTGCCTCAGCAGTCACCAATGGGCCAACACCCCATATTACAGCATTCAGCAAGTTAGCCCAGGGCTTGACTCCTCGCTGGTTGTGCTCATGAATAGTGCACCGTCAACACGAGGCCAAAAGAGTGATAACATATAAATGGTATAATGACAACATCCTTTGGCTCACCTGGGGCGCAGAAGTCGACCTTGGAAAAGAGGTTGGCCAGTCTGCAATGAGCAAGGACACGGGAAGCACACGTCAGCAAGATGCTTCTTCAGTCCATTATTGCATGCAAGCTTTGGCTATCTCAGTTTCCAAGTAAGCACCAGTAGCAGATATTGTGAACACAAGGTGGATGCCCCTAAGATGCACCCAAAAGTGCATGCATTGAACGTGCCTCAGTTGAGCCGTCAAGCTTCGATTGAACTACAATAATAATGTCGTGAAAGTGCAGCCAGAGCATGGTGAAACTAAACTTGTCAAAGGTGTGGCCGAAGTCTGGTAGAACTGTGGTCAAAAGATGGTCAAGGTACGCATTGTGACAGACCTCCGCTAACTTAGCCTAAACTCCTGGGTGCATTTTGTCACATCTAATCTACCATCCATGCAAACAAGGTGTTGTTGCACTACTAATCGTGTTGATTTTGCAAAAGTCATTAGTACATCCTGACCTGGAATCCTTTAGTGCTCCCATGAGCCCCTAGCAATGATACTCACATCTGGATGGGAAGCATGACCCCCTCAGGAATCCTCCTGCGGCAGCGGAAGAAAGCAAGACATTGGGAAATGTTATGGCAAAGCACACGTCAAAGGATTCAATGGCCTGTTGCATTCAAGGGCAATAGACCATACAGCCCATCCATGATTCACTAATCATAATGTAGCATGGTTGCAATGCGTGCTCGTACTTTATGACTCAAGCAGAATGCCAGAATAGACAGACTCCTTCAGTCTAATGACACGGTACTTGCAATCTTTCCCTCCAAGATATGCATAACCCAGCCACAAGCGGACTCTGTGCTGCCGCTCTGCCAGAAGTACTGCAGCTGCTCAGCTTCAAGCACTTTCACTTCCTATAATGCCCTATCAACGGCTACACACAAAGGTCAAATATTTTCTGGTCTAGCTGCTGGCGCTGCTGCTGCTGATCCATGCTGTCTCTACTATTCCAGCATGTGGTGCTGTAGCTGAACCTTCAGCTATGAATATTCTCTGGCTCTGTGAGAGACAGAGAGAGATCTACGCCAAAAGGGCTTGGATTGCCCTTCTGCGTGGGGTTGAGGGAGGGCCGTTTTGTCCTGGCAGATCTGTGACAATGTATGGTAGCGCTACGGCGTGCCACTAAGCCTCGCTTCAGCGGTACTGCTCTGGTCCCCCATACAGTGGGTGCCTTCTTGGATAAGCATGCCCCGTGTATGTGGCAATACTTGTACCACCCTTTCATGGCAAGAACCTTGTAGGGCAGAACAGGCTGCATACTTACATGCGGAAGTCATCAAACTCTGTGAAAATGTCTCGCAGGTCCGAGAGGAATGTTGTCACGTTCTGGATTGCATCAAATGTTGGTTCAAGCTCGGCTAATACCCCCTCAGTCCAATTGTCCACTGCTTCTAAAGCTCCACTTACTGCCTTTAGAGCCTGCAGTTAGATGGGAGACTAAGCTTATTATACTGTGGGATGTCAGTACTATATGTACCCAAGCAGACAGAGAGAGAGACCAGATCTACGCGAGGAGACCGTGTATCATTCTCCAGCGTGGGATTGTGGGAAGGGTTCCTTGGTGTAAAGATTACACGGATCCCTTACCAAAGTACCCAAGCATCTGAGACAAACAACGTCTGCTTCAGAATCTCCAAGGCAATGAAATTACCAGCGCAATAGGTTGCCAACAACTTTTGATGCTATCCAGTATATTACTACCCAGCTTAGCTAATGGTAGGTCAGCTCAGAATTGCCCCACTAACATGACTGTGCTGCTGTTGCACACCACTAACTCTCTGCTCTGCTGAGGCCATGCCCTCTTGTATCAACAAAGCAAGTGCGAGAAATCGGCTTAAAATGGATGAGATCCTTAAAATCAAAAAGACCAGGCAGCAAACTTGATGTGCAAACATGTGTGGGCCCACCTGGTAGACTCTGCCACATGCTATTCCCCTACGAACATCAACAAGGTTTGGGCAAGACCGATGGCTTGCTGTTCACTGGTTTTCCAGTATTATATCACTAGTGCTGCTCACCGCCGTCGTCGCATCCACTTTACTCATCATTGAAGATACATCCACAATTGGCAGCTGGACGGTGCTCTGCAGATTTCGCCGCTTCCCATTATTGTTCGAACTCTGCAGCAAGGGAAATAGAGGGCGGCACTGTTTTCCTTTTCAGTAAGCTCCTCCTTAACAAGATCCTTCAAGTAGGGCCTCTATATCAAAAATGCCATTGTACTGCATGAGTGTGTGGCTCCCTCCAAGAAAGAGGGGTGACACTATAATGACCTCACAAGTTTCCCACCTGCACAGAACCTGTTTCCCACCTGCACATATCAGGTTCTGTTGTTGACACCTCAGTGCATAGGATAGTGTTATGCCAGTATAATGCATGCTGACATTTTAGATAGAGCCAGCAATAATTGGCTGGTAAACACCCTGGCCACCTCTACTGCATGATGTACGCGGTAACAATCTACCGTTGTTCAACAATGCAATAAAGCAATCTATAGATTTGGTAGCTGCATCCAAGGGCAACAATGCATCTACTGGACGCCTTTTTTTTGCTTGGCGGCAGTCCATTTCCCTACCCAGAACAAGAAGAGGCAAGACCATGCCCTAATGGGCGCAGGATTGAGCAGACAATACATAATATGCACACCATCCCTTATTTAGTCAATGTGTGGTGGCATAAGAAGCATTGCTGGTAGGCCATTCGAAATGCATGGGGTACTATTGACTTGCCTGGGATTGAGCGGTGTTGTATATGTTCTCTGCTTGCGTTGCCTGCAGTCAGTCAGAAGACATCCAGAACAAAAGGCGGAGGGCGGTTATGTGCTAAAAGTACAGGAAGCTAGATTTAAGTGATCATGCCAACACTGCATAACACAGCTCTAAGCAGCCCTGACAGCATGCATGTACGTGGGCAGAGAATGACAGAGCATCGGAACTTGTCCTGACATACATGTGCTTGTGCCCCAACTGTTCATATGGGGGGGGGGTGGAGGGAAGGGGGGGAAGCAAGGGGAAGGGGGGGGTAGTGGGGGAGAGGGCGGAGAAGGGAGGGAGCGGGAGCAGAGAGGGAAGGAAAGGGGAGGGGCGGGGGGGGGGGGGAGGGGGGAAGAGGGGGGAGGAGGAGCAGGGGGTTGGGGGGGAGAGGGGCGGGAGAGAGGGGGGGGGGTGAAGGGGAGCAATAGCAGTGGGGTGCAGGGGGGAAGAGAGGAGAGGGGGCAGAGGCAGGGGAAGGGGCGGGAGGGAAGGGGGAGATGGGGTTTGGGGCCGGAGAAGGCCACTAATGTGATGGTCAAGCCCAGCAGACATTAGCCATAACAAAACTTCACAAGAATAACATATGGCATTTCATGAGAAAAAACATTAGAGCACCCTGCTCACACGCACACCAAGCAATAATGCTGAGACTGAATCCTCTCCCTTGAGTCTAATACTATACATGAGGGCAACTCATCGATAGCTCGCTCTTTCTCTTTTGAGTAAACCCTTTCCTCCTCACTCTCTCTATCTCACCAGGTCATTGGCAAGTCCACACATGATGTAGCTGGTTGGCACAAAGATGACCTGGTCCACAATGGTGAAAACGTCCGCAACAAACTGAATCGTACTTAACACACTTTCTTGAGCTCGTTTTGCCTTAAGTGCCTGCATGCATAAACAAAAGTAAAACAGAAAGGGTGACATCCATGCTTTCAACGAGGGCTACTTCACCAGATGGCAGCAGCTTATGATTCTTGCCCAAAAGGGATTCCACTCCTGGGCCCAATAAACTTTGATCATAGGCGCGTTTGGCCCAGACTAACACACCTGGTTCAATGCAAAACTTTGCCCTTTCTAGCAGGGGGAAGCGTTGTTTGAGCAGGGTGTAGGGTAGGTACACGGGGTCAACAGCAGCATATTCTGTAGTGTAAATCATTCAGCACTTTATGGACTAAATGAGGTGCCATGCAAATTGGAACCTGATGTAAGTTCATGCATTAGAATACACTCATAGGGCCAGCAGATAGAGCAATAGCATGCATTGCTGGTTTTCATGAGCCTCCATAGAGTCATACGCCAGGTGATAAAGCAATGTTACCTAAGCCAGCGCCATTCTAGCAGAAAACGAGTGTTTTTCTGAAGGGTGGCACTAAAGAAAGGAGTTTACTACTTGTGGACGCTGCAACAGATAATGATCGATGGCACTAAAGTAGTGACTTGTGGAGTAGCAAGCAGCACAGGTTGATGCCAAAAATGAGTCAATTTGTTGACTCTCCACACCCTACTGCAGCATCTATAGACCAAGATGACATACAATTTGTGAAGCTCGATCAGCAACCAGCTCCAGACTGACACATCAATAATTGCTATAAAGAGGAAGTGTATGCTCTGGCTATGTCTTCCCTTGAACCTACACAGGTACTCCCATGACCATCTGCCCCTTTATCTTCTCTTCTTTAGAATCCTGGCAACATGCATCCGTGAAAAATGGATTGACCTAAAGAAAACCACACATGGACGGCATTCGCGAATTCTGGCAATGTGACTGTAGAAGTGACCTATGCCTATCCAGCAACAATGCCACGGCTGAGCTCAATCAACGAAGTTCTAGATGTAGTAATCAGACTAGCCAGCAAAGCGACCTACGTACCGGTGGACATGTAACATCACATTGCTTGGTTGTGGTCTCAGCCGCTCTTTTAGGTAAGCCTGTGAACTTATCCAGAAACCCTCCAACTTTACCCCTGCAGGCATTGGGAGTGGTGATGGGTTACAGTGAGCAAATTTAGACCCCAACAGCAGCCACAAGCATGCACAACAATCAACAAAACGCATTGGCTGGGTCGGTCACATGTATGCACCCGTGTCTGTGCGTGGCATACAATGCAGGACAGAAGTAGGCGTTCTGAGGTATGACCACATTCTTAGGCAGTATAAGCATACAACAAATACTGCCAATACATTAGTACTTGCACAGCTAGCAGATGCTTGATGCCCTTGCTTGCCTGTACCATCAAGTGCCCTGAACTATCGGAAGAGCAGTGAGGGTGAAAGAGGTAGGGGGAGAAAATGTTAATGGGAAATTGCAAGCAAGAGAAGAGAGTCCAAGTGTGGGCTCGAGAGGCTGAGAAACGAAAGGCTGACTCAATGGAAAGGGGAGATTGCATGGAGGAGCCTGGGTATCAATGACAAGTGAGAGAGTGAGCCCGCTAGGTTAAGGTGCAGAGCAATCTAGAGCAGAGTGTCCATTGACATCCTGCCTGCCCTGGCCACAATTTGGGCCATGGACACAACATCTGGACCCCCTCCGATCTTGCTACGGATACATCCTATCAGGCATTTTGGAGCAAAGGCCTGCGTTAAACCAACATCAGTGTTCTGGTCGATGTCCGCACATTTCACCCCAACATCGTGCATCGACCCAGGAGATAAAGAGGGGAGAGAGTACGCTGACTTGTTGAGTAACCAAATGGGTGAGCAGGCGAAATTTAAGCTAAACACTATGCGCTGACTAGGAGCTGCTACTCCTTGAGAGGACAAAGGCCGATCTGCTTGTCTCAGGGCATCACACTACACTGCTCAAGTATAATTCTTTTTTTTCACTTCATACTCACACAATGTTATTCTTGCCAAAGATCTTGCACATGCGCGCCATTGAATTGATAGGGGCGATGAATTTCGACAGCGCCCTGCAAGGCAAAGCACACACAGCAATAAGAGATCTTAAGAAAGATATTGATAATGCCATTGGCTATCTGACCCTTGTACGCTAGTACCCTTACATTGTGCAGAAGTCATTTGTTTAATAGACTGTGTTTACACCGCTTTCAAAGCTGTGTTTGGTACACACCCACTTAACACCCACATGCCATCACGGCTTTTTGATATGAAGGGCAGTACGTGACAGTGTATCAAACGCTGACTGAAACGATAGAGAGAGAGAGAGATCTATGCACGGAGATTGTGTATTGTATGCAGCGTAAGATTGCGGGAAGGGCTGAGATGATAGACCAAAAGTCCGTTTTACTGTGTATTGAGGTCTCATCACCCTAGGCAGATCATAGATGATCAGAGATTTCCCTCACCCTAGCATGACACACCATGACAGTTGGGTTTAGGGGTTGGTGTTAGGTTTAGGGTTGGGCCTTAGGGTCACCAGCTTGCCCGGCATGGTTCCAAAATGGAACTTCAATCAAAAGCTTTCTGAGGGTAGATAGGGCAGTCACAAGCGATGCAATTGATGTAATAGAAAGACATGGGAATCACTGCTACGGCATCTACTCGCAATGCATGGATTCATAAGTACACATGTACAAGGTCGTGTTGTGTCTGTGTCAATACATCAGCACAGCTCACCATACGAGACCCTGGAGAGCCTTGCCACCCCAGTACTTGTTGAGACCAAAGGACCTGTACTTTTTCCCTTGGACCTTCATCCAGATACGGGTAGCTGCGTTGGTGCCCTGCTCAGCCATTGACGGGCCAGCGGACGGCACACTGGTGATGATCATCTTCTTGCCGCCTTCCACTTCGGGCTTATCAAAGGCCACTGAATGACAGACGACCACCTGAAAAGCCCAGACCATGGTTGCTATGACAGTTGACAGAGCTGCAAGCCCACCAAACACGGCGCTGCGATAGAAGATGATACTGTTGACCGTGTTGGACTGAAACAGACTGACATAGTCATTCTGGATCTGGGCTGCTGTCTTTAGATAGTACGCTGCGTCTGTACTGCTCAGTGAGATGTTGTCATATGTTGCACCAGAGGTCCGCGCCTTAATAGCGTCCAGTTTAAACTTGCAGTTGCTCTGGGAGCTCAGACGAAGACCGTTAAAGCCTGCCAGTCATGGTACCACGCAAGAAAGAGCAGTCAGGCAAGGGCCATATTAAACAGTATGCATGCACCCACAAGAACATGCCAGTTGAAACTAATGCTGGTACTTCACTAGTTTAGATCCATGCTGGATCGTGGCCTGCTTGTGGTTTGAGGAATCTGTTAAATGATGATTTTCAGACGTGGGTTCCTAGGGGCGTGGCAACTAGCTCTGCAGGGATGCTCCCTAAAACAGGGACAGCTGTAATGCTACGGTTGCTGCTGCCACACATCTAATGCTGAGTGCACTGTCATCGCTTATTACTTGCCTATTTCCTAGCAACAAAGCAGCCAACCTGGGACAAGCTGGTCTCTGGTAGGGTTTGCTACCTTTGCCGGGGCCAGAGGTAGTAAAACTCTACAGACAGAGACAGAAAACTAATGCACCACATGCTGATGCAGTGCAGTGCCTGTTCTCCAGCATCATGCGCAATGACTAAGCATTCATTTGCATGGGAAAGTCAACCTTATGTGCCACACTGCTGTCGCCATACTGGCAACAAATACTATCTGGGCCTGTTGACCTTATAGGACTTTGTCCCCAGGCTTTGCATGGCCGATTGCATGAATCGTGAGAAATCCACTCAAGCTCTGACGACGATGCACTGAAATTACTGCAAATCTATCACAAGCTTGCCAGCTTGACAGTCAGTTGGCATACCTCCGCACCTGCAAAGTCGCCTGATCCGCCCCATTTCAATGTATCCGGCCCAAAGCCAGCCGCTCCAACCCCTGTTAATCCGCTGCCGATCGATGGGGGTGTTAGCAGCTGTTCGTAGCGCCAGTCCATCTCACTGCCAGTGCATGCGCCATCTGAAGCCAGGATTATCGAAAAACGCGCGTCGTTGGCCGATTCGGACGAATTGTCTGCTGCTGTAACTGTCGCAATACAGGCCCTGCCTGCAACGGAAGCTCTGTGCGTACCGCCTGTCAAAGATCGTTGGTGAGAGGGTGGCCTGCCTGAGCGCAGCCTGGAGTCGAGGTCTACTGGTGACATTATCAAAAGCAACAGCAATACACCTTTGTAAAATACGGACTGCCGTAGCTCATGCATCTTTCACAAGGGGCTAAGATCCTCCCGCACGCAGCTCCTCACTGCACGTGAATGAAAGGGTTTGTGACAGAGCGACACGAGCCCGGCGACACCTGCTCCTGCTACCCCTAGTTAATGTACATGCTGTGCTAGCTGAGTAGCTGGTGCGTATGGAATAAATTCATTTGCAAGCTAGACTATTGACATACCAGGGCAGGTTCAGTGTCCAGTCGACACCAGAACGCGGGGCGTAAACGAATTTGTCAAGGCTGCTTGAGCTGGACAGTCTTACTCCACAGTCACGCCTTTACATTGCCTGTCTCTTCTGGCCAGCTTGCTTCGAGGTTACAAGAGGTCTGCACCGGGGCGGGAGTTACTGGCAGTCACGTGACAAAAGCGGAGATGAAGGATTATCTGCACTGTGCCGTGTATTGCAGTTGTTGCCAGTAGTGCATTACATGTAAGAGGTACTATACGTGGTTCGCTGGCCTGCGATGCTAAGGAGTACTTAAAGCAAGTCGAAATCTGGGGTGTGTGAAAGTGCCGAAAGCCAGTAATGAATTTAAAACTAAAAGTTTATGGGAAGGTCGAGTGTTCATGCATAATCTAAAGGAATGTCACCTGTAGAAGTGCACTCTACGTTAAAGCTCGTACGGTTCTGTTCGGTGACTTCAGTGAACGCACATGGCACAAGGCACATGCTTGTTGCTTGAAGTAACTGAAGCTATCAAAGCCCCCACACCAATTACCCCCACAAAACCGTGCCAATGTTCTAGTTCAAGGACTTCCAGAGTTAGAAGTTCAATAGTACATACCGAATCACAACTCACTTACGGGTGCCATGTTCCTCCAAGCCTGCTGCTTTTGCCAGCTGCAGATGCTGCAGCTGTGCTTTTGTACAACACACCCCCATCTCCTGGATGGCAGGCAGACCGTTCAAAGCCACAGCTACCGGTAGCTGCTTTTAAGCACAGAGTTGAAGTCAAATGTTGGAGGCTGCAGGTGCGGGGTCCATCCAGCATGTCTTTGCGGTTACCCCTGCATGCAGAAGAGCAACATAGGAAAGGGGATTAAGTAGACCAAGCTGACAGTCGCGACTGCAGAGCACAGCATCAGAGCACAGCATCGAGCTGGTGGCAATAAGCGAGCACTCTACCTGACCTACTAGGTGAGGGAGTGACGGTGTCAATAATATGCGTCCTGCATGCTGTTTTTGTTTACATATTCTCATCTACACTCACTCAACGACGAGTAGCGTACAGTTAGGCCTACTGAGTGAGGCTCCCCACCTCCTGCCTGCATGCCATGTGGTCAATATGCTGCTAGGTGTTGACCAAGCCTCTTCAGTAGCAACTGCGGCCCATATCTGTTTGTGAGCATTTCATGGATGTGCATCCTGAGCCAGCATATGTAACACCATTGCGAAGTAGAGCTGCAAGGAAGATATGTTGACGCATTTCAGCCATCATTTACCTGTAGGGAGGAACACTTTGCTCCCCTTGCGTTCACTCTTCAGAGCCCTTCTGCACTCCCTGGCAACCGCTTTGCAAAAGGTGTCAACCAGATACTGCAACTGAATCAGTAGCCAGCATGGAACTGATGAAAGCTAAATGCACTCTGGAGCAGCAGTTTACGCCCAAGTTACAGCCCCGCATGGCTTTCTGACACCAACATTTGTGTCAATACCTGCCTCTGTAAACACACCGTGGGCAGACCATGAGCGAATTAGGGCAAGTAGTGCACTACTGACTTCTTTTGCTATGTGATATGTGCCAAGCAGTGACCAAGCAGCCACGAAGCTACCACATTACAACCAGCTAGGCACACAGGGGCTTACGAGTTCTCACTGCAGCGCGTGCCAGAGTGAGGAGCACTGTGACAGCATCAGGCCGCCACTGTACTGCCAGTAGCAGCTCAACGTCGCGGCCGGTGTCATCCAACATGAACATACACATGAAAAGCATGTCAAGTTGTCAAGCTGTAGCGAGTACACAGCAGCATGCAGTGTCCGTCTTGTGGTCTTCCTACCGGCATGAGTCAGCTCCTCTGCTATGATGTCAGTCCCAGAATTGGATTGTCGCAACTTTTGCAATGATTTTCAGCGGGTGTTAGTTAGTTCTTAGAAAAAAAATGGTAGCGTGAGAGTTTGAAGCATGATGGAGGACAACCAGCCACGCATGGTCACCTGCACAAATAATCCGGTGGATGTTACAGGGTAGGGGAAGCTAACTGCCAGCTGACTGCCACAAAGTTGATTAGCACTTTGTCAGGTAGTGAACACAGTGACCCACCAGCTGTCCTGCAGATGACATCCTTCATGCAGCACCTTGCGCGCATCGGCTGGCAGCTGCTATGCAGTATATGGTCTATCACCTGCCCAGTGTCAGATGCACCAAGAAGGATATCAAAACACTCTGGCGCAATACTCCATTGCTGCAAAATCCCTGAGGAACGAGGGTGTCTATCACAAGGTACCTCTTTCTTGGGGGGCTTAGAGATGCAGAGCCCCCAGCAACGCCCCAGAGGGGACAAAGCAAAGCACTTCTGCTATGCAAGGCACATTTGATTAGGACTTAGACAGATGCTGTAATCAGACTTAGACAGATCCCAGTCGCTGTCAGTCTGAAGTTTGGAGGCACTCGACGCACCCGTGAAGGTACCAACCGGTGACAAGGCAAGGCATGGCGAAAGCCGATGCCGGATGACCGCCCCTCTCAGTACTCGATCTATGCCTCCTACAAGTCTGAAGGGCCTCTTGTCTGCTGCAATTTCCGCCCAGATAATTGATTTGATAGGCACAAGTTTGGTCTGGCGGAGCTGCGCATGGCATCCTCTGCAAAGACTCCCTTTCGATCTTGGATATGCCGAACGACTGTTGTATACATGAAAACCCAGTGCTGAAGCAGAGTATGCTGGGAGCAGCGTAGCAAAGCAGTCAGCACCCTTTGACCCTTCTCCGCTGGGTAAGCGGGAATGGCAGTTGAGCCCGCGTGCACACAGGCGAGTTGAAATGGCCCAGGCAGTTCCTTCTATTTGCTAGTCGATGAAGCTGGCCGTGTTCAGTGTCCCAGTTCCACACCTGTGATCGAGGGCAGCTCCTTCATCTTGCCATGTATGACAACATCCTGCGTCAATAGCAGCTCAGCGTCCCTCTACTTGCCATGCTTCAGGCTATAGACGCTCTCTACATCACAAAGTCCGAAGCCGCGGATTTTCTCCAGATATACGAAAAGAAGGCCAAGGTTGGAATCGTAGGCCCGGACCCCTTGCAGGGTGCTGTGGTCTTCTGGTCTGATGGTCATGGCTGGCATTTAGCTCAGGTCCAACAGACCTTCCTCCCCCTTGCGGCTGCAGGCAAGTCTCGCAGCAAGAAATCATGCAGCAGTAGTTGCCCTCGCCAGTGTTTGCTGTGGATTTTCTTTGTGAGCTATCGTCATGCTCCATTTGTGTATATGATGCACATGATAGTCCTCACTCTGTGCTGCTGTTCTTTGCTCAATAGCAGGACGTGCACGGGCAGCAGATTTACTCCACTGCAACGGATCCTCGTCAGATTGTTAGGTAGCACTGTGACAAGCTAGCAATTGACCAAGTACAGGCTGGGGATGCTGCACTCTGAGGTCACTGTGACAAGCTAGCAATTGACCAAGTACAGGCTGGGGATGCTGCACTCTGAGGTCACACAGGCACAAGTGGCTGACAAAGTAACAGCAGCTATGGCATATGGGCAGTTGCAGCACATAGAGTCTTCTGCTTGCAGTGGCACATTCACTTGCTTCATGCCCATCGAGTCTTAAGGCGTCAATGCTTCTGTCCCTCTGAGTTCATTATTCCATAGCTGTTGCAAAGTGATCGGTTTAAGCCGGTTGCAAACTTGACAGTCTGAGAGAGTACATAAAGACGACCTACCAGCGCTGACCTAAGTTGCCCTTTAACTTGCACTCGGCCCTCTCACTGTCCAGGGCCAATACAGCTCAACCATGTAGTCCTCCTGTTGCACAACCGCCAGACCCTGCTCTGCTCTGCCCTGTGTGATGAACCTCTTACGGGGCAGATGTCTGAGGCTTGGGCAGCTGCACTGGCAGAACTGCAGGAAAAGGAGCTGCTGCACCTAGGCAACACGGAACAGGTAGGCACAGGGCGCCTGTTGAAGCAACACTCTGCTGGCACATTCAAATCCCCTATCAACCGCAGAACCTTAGACCCCTTCCCTGTGGCTCCCCCACATAGTTGCTGTGATGATTGAGTGGTGTCATGCCACCTGGTGCTGCTGGCTGCTGGCTGGTTAATGCAATGCTTCTGTGCCATTACCATTGCACCCAACAGTTTGGTTAAAAGCGAGGTAGCTGCAGTGGGTGACACATGGCGACAGCATCATCGCAGTTCATACCGCCCCACCGCAGCCGGTGGTGGTTCGGGTTGTCAGTGCTTACATCAGCAGTCACTGCTGCTAAAGGAAATCCTTCTTGTGCACAGGTTTGGCAGACCGCCATGAAGCTTGCACAGCTCAAAGCCTCCCAGCAGCCCCTGGAGCAGCTGCAGCAGCGGCTACCCAGCTCAGACCACTGGCCGCAGTACCTCCTATCCCTCCTTCCTGCAGCTATCCGCCTTCCAGCCCAAGGGGACCCCCTGCACTCATATGCTGCAGAGCTTGCAGCAGCAGCGGCCGCGCCTGCGTGTGGCTTGTCACAGGCACAGTGCAAGCAAATATTGCAGCTCTTGCAGGAGCTGATGTCTGCAGGGGTGGTCCCTGGACAGGAGAGCTCTGTCATGACTGTTACCACTGCAGCCCTTTCAGCAGAGGCAGTCAGTGCAGGGACTGAATGCCCAGACCGCCTGGCTGCAAGTAGCAGTACAAGGTTCGGGTTGAGGCAGGGGCAGCAGCAGCTGCTACAGGAGCATGGAGGAGGGAATCCGCTTCCTGTTGTTGCTGGTGCCAGCTGCAATCAAGTGCAGGTGGATGTTATCATGGGAGAGAAGCAGTGCCTGCAGGAGCAGCAGCAGCAGCATCCACTGGAGCCTGTGAAGGAGCAGCCTGTGAGCAGTGCTGTGCAGGGGGAGAAGTACGAACAGACCCCTGGGCAGATGGAGCAGCAAGATGGGCAGTCAAGGGGGTGTGGCAGTATGGGTGGTGGTGATCCTGTTAGTCATGCAGCTGGGGTATCTGCTCCTTGTTCTCATCAGTCAGCACCTACTGCTAGGAGTGGGGCTGGGGCCATTGGGGTTGGAGATATTCCGCAGCTGCAGGAAAATGGGATTGGGAGTGGGTTGGTTGCAGAGGGGGGAGTGAAGGGGCAGGATGAAACGGTGCAGAAGGGCGGGTTGAAGCGGGAGCTAGAGCAGCCTCAGGAGCAGCGGGAAATGAAGCAGCAGTGTGTGGAGCCAAAGCAGGGAATAAGCAGATGCTCCTCACCTATTGAAAGGTCTCAGCAGCCTCAGGAGCAGGATGATGGTGCTCGTGTGAAGCTTGTGGCAGGAGTGTCCACAGCTGCAAACTGCTCCTTGCCTGCTGCTGCTGCTGCTGCTACTGGCAGTCATGGTGATCAGGCTTCCGGCATTCAGACAATGTTGGCATCAATGAAACAGCAAGGAAAGCAGCAGCAGGGCCAGCAATCGCAGCAGCAGGGCCAGCAACCACAGCAGCAGCAGCAGCAGCACAATGGAATGAAGCAGGACTTGAAGGAGGCCATGGAGCAGCAGCAGCAGAACGGGTTGGAGGAGCAGCAGCTGGATGGATTGCAACGGGAACAGCACCACGGTATGCAGCAGCAGAAGGGGTTACAGGATCAGCAGCTGAAGGATTTGCAGCAGGAACAGCAGCGTCAGCACAAGATGGAGCAGCAGCAGCAGCAGAAGCAGCAGGATGTGAAACAGCAGGACTTGCAGCAGCAGAAGACACAGGAGGTGACACAGCAGGAGTTCAAGGAGCGGCAGCAGCAACAGAAGGCGCAAGAGGCGAAACAGCAGGAGTTAAAGGAGCAACAGCAGCAGAAGACGCAGGAGGTGAAACAGCAGGGGTATCAGGAGCAGCAGCAGCATAAGACGCAGAAGGTCAAACAGCAGGGGTCCAAGGAGCAGCAGCAGAAGCCGCTGGAAGCAAACCAGCAGGAGCTAAAGCAGCAGCAACAGCACCAGAAGGCAATGCAGCAGAGGGTGGGCAGGGAGCAGCAGCTTGATAAAGACAGCAAAAAGCATCAGCAGCAGGATCAAAGGCAGAAGCAGGAGGGACAGCAACACAGGGAAGGGCGCCAGCAGCTGGAGCAGCGGCCGCACCAGTCGTCAACCCAAAGCATGACGTTTCCTGAAGGCAATGTCACTATTGCTACCCGCCCGTACAATGGTGTGCAGGCAATGTTCAAAATACTGAAAGCCCGTCTTCTCAGGAAGCTGCCAGAGGAGGAGCGTGATGACCTTAGGGAAGTGTCACTGCTGCTTAGCTTCCTGTACTGCTGCGGCAGGACCCTTGTGGACGAACCAGCGGCACAGAAACTCATGCTACAGCTAGTGCCTCTCTCTCTTCTTCAGCTGCCTTATGCCCTGCTCGATGGGTGGCAGAGAGAGGAGGAGTTGGAGAGCTTGCTGAAGCGCCGGCAGGGGGTGTTAGTGAGGTGTAACGTAGGTGGGGAGGTGCGCTCGCAGGGGAAGTACGTGCGGCTAGCGCCAGGGTATCTCCAGGCGGTTTTGGGGCATGGGTTTTTGAGGGAGAGGGGGGCGGTGGTGGCGCAGCGCTTGGAGGAGCAGCTGGATAGGCGGTTGCGGTTGTATAACAGCAGCAGCCGGGAGTTGGAGATGGAAGACTTGTTCACTGCATTGACGGCCTTTGCGGAGTTTAAGATGTACATAGAGGTGAGAATCGCTGTTTACCAGGGACGTTTAACGGGGTTGGGCCTATAGGCACAATAATGTAGTGCAGTGATCTATCTCATAAATAGTGTAGTGATTGTGATGTATAGCATGTTCATGGATCGTGTCACTTGTCCACCTGCTTAGTGAGGTGCATTGCTAGGAACATAAGTTTCATGTCATGCATTTGGCATGAGGCATCCACAGGTAGTACATAGCAATGCTGCTGAGGTCTACCTCATTGTTGAGTGGCGCGCTGCTGTTAGCATTCTAGCATGCTTTAGCAAAAAGAGGTGTGTGGTGACTCGCAGCTACTGTCTCTATGGCCATATGTCAAGCCTATGTACTGTTTGTGTTGTCTGCTTTTAAGCATCAATGTCCTCTCGTGGTTGCTGCAGCTCTACGCCAGGCCACACCAGTTTGCAGCAGACCTGCTGATAGGCTCCTTACAAGTGCGGAGGGATGCCAGCAGGAACAGCTACATCATGCTGCCACACGATGCTGCTGAGGATGGGCCATTTGGCGAGCTAATGAAGGATTCGTCTAGAGTGCGTCCAACACCAGCAGCAGCAGCTGCTGCTGCTTCATCTGCTGGCAGCGGGAGAGGTACTGCAGCAGCCGGAGTAAGGCGAGCACGTTCAGTCAGTGCATGAGGGGAGGCCACGAGAGGACCAGATAGCATAGGAGGTGCCACATGTGATTGTAATGATAAATGTGGAAGCAGTGAGATCACATGCACCTCGCTCTGGAAAGTACCTGGAAAGATTGGTGACTATAGATATAGAATTTTGGTGACTATAGATATAGAATTTTGTGGGCAAGCAGAAGGTGTATAAGAGGACCATGGGGTGGTGCCTTTCAATACACAAAGCACTCTGATGGGATCTTGCCTGGAAGTTGAATAGCATTTTCTTGTGTTCATCAAGTAGCCGAAACACACGTAGCAGGGGAAGATGAGTGGCTAGGTCCCTTCTTTTGAGTGACGAGGAAATTGCCAGCTTGATATATATCTTTGCCTGCATGTGCTCCTGCTTACGTTGGGTTTGGGCAGTACTAGTGCTCCTGTTGCAGGGAGGGTATTCTGCACACGAGTGCAAAGTCAAAGTAGATGCACTCATCCCACAGGATAGAATGGGAAGCGCAGATCCCTCCCCTGAAGTCAAAGTGGAGTAGCCATGGCTTGGCATTTGCTTCGGTACTGCGAGCAAGTGACCCTTCACACTTAGGGGACCTAGGCAGATGGTTTGGTCCCAGAGGGAGGCAGGGTACCTACATGAGTGTCAAGTCAATGTGTCTGCATATATCCCACCCCAGAGAATTGGGAGTGGGTAACCCCGTGGCGGGGTTTGTCCTCATGTACAATGTGCAGTTGCAGTAATTGGTTACGCTATGGAAGTCTCAGCATGCAGCAGGAGGTATACCGTTGCCCACCAGTTTGGAAAGGGCTGTCCCAGGTACCACTGTGCTTTGATCTTTGCTTTGTTGGCCGGCACTTTGACACAGCAAGAAACTGTTTTTATTACTTAAACTTTTGCAGATTGTCCATGCTGCCAGCAATCTATGGTTCTGTGTTTGCTTGTGTACATACTGTACCAATAGCGAGTTGGTGGGCCGTCATGTTTTCTTTTGATCGAAGCACAGAAGGTGCACCATTGTTTTGTTTGATGAGCCCTGCTTTTCTGCGATCCATTGCATGACGGCCTTGCCTACAGCACTCTCCCCTGCTTTCGGCACTATTGAAAATGGTGCGTTGTCGCTGTGCAAGGGTGGCTTTCATGCAATTGTGTGCCATTTGGACTCTTCAGTCAGCATGTTAAACAATTCTTGCAAAGTGGCAGCTGTGTACAACTTTCTGCTTGGCTGAAAATGTTTTGCATGAGGTTCTGGGCACACCGACAGCGGGGTTCTTCAAGGGGCGTGTCTTTGGGTGGAAGTGTAATGTGCAAGGGCCCTCTCCGTGCTCAGTACTGCTAGTTTGTTGTTGTGTGTCGCACTGGCTGTAGAATATGCTGTTGCACATGCGTTACCGTATACAGCCATAGCCACTTTCTGGCAACATAAACTACTATTTAAGAGAGCAGGCCAACAAGGCCTCGCGGATCTCACTTGCTTGTTCGTCTGGGTGAGGCCATCATGCCCATGCAAGGGTGTAGTTCAGCAGCACAGAATGTGTGTCACCTGGGGTTTAGCAGTTGGTCAGATGGGTTCTATCTGGAACTAACTGTCTGTGTGATTTTGATTTTATGTAGTTGTGGCTGTTGCCTTCCATGTGGGGGAGAGCAAATGCCATCCAGCTGGTCTAGGTTCAGCCAACCGCCATGTAGCTAGGGTGGCACCCAGTTGGGAGCTTACAGACATGAGGTGCTTTGAAGATGCCATTGGCACTGCCGCAACCAGGGCCCAACCTGGTGCGGCCATCTGGTATTGGGGATTGGTATACATACCCGCTTTTTGATTGGGCCTTTTCGTATTCTGTATGTGGTATATATACTCCAGAGCACACAGTAAGGCTGCTCAAGTGAGGGCGCCCCCGGTCTGGGGCCAACTTGTAATCTGTAATCAAGTGAGCAATTGCAAGGACCAGCAGGGGTTCTACCTGATCTGGTCGCTTGTCATGTGTATGCTTCTTCGGTGCCTGAATATTCTGGGCACCTGCTTGTTGCACATACATGTGGTATGTAGGGAAGTTAGCCAGGACATGGACCATTGCTTTCAGCAGGCCCTGCTTCTGGGATGCTTCTGTGATTGATCCAGCACTGCAGACATATGGGGAATGCTGCAAAGGAAGTGATGGAAAGGACCATGGGTATAGCATTAATACTTCAGCTGTGCATAGTGGGAGAATTCGATGGATTGCAGAACATGTATACATGACTGGTGCATGCCTGTTGCCTTGGATTTCTGTCAGATTGGGAGGGCATGATTTAGAGCCCTATAAGCAGACATATGCAGTGATAAATCTCATACTGACATAAACAGTGTGTGAAGACGATCTTGCATAGTTCAAGCAATTGTGAAGGGATGCTTGTGGTGCATACGCTGTGGAAAGTGAGTGTCGCCTTTGAGATCATTCACGACGTCGTGAATGATCTCAAAGGCGCCACTATCGAGCTCTGTATGGCAGGTTGGTTGCGAGTCAGTTGTAGGGGACATGCCAGGCAGAGGTGACTGCTTGCTTAGTGCTTGCTGCTACGTGTGCACCTGCGTGAGAACCGTAACTACAGCAACTAAGTGACAGGGGCCACCAGCTTCATAGCCACCACGTCCACATCCGGCAGGCTCACATTAGGAGGACTCCACTCCAGAGCCAGCAGCAGGGCTCCCGTCTGCTGCTTGCCAGTCACGGATTTCACTGCGCAGGACTGGGCCTATAACGATCTCCTACTGTCTACATGCTAGCTCGGGCGATGCGGCCCCTGACGGTTTGACATCAAGTTTGAAGTACAAGTGACTGAGCAGCAGTACAACCTTTAGCAAAGCTAGTGGTCGGTGGTCTGTCTGCAGAGGGGACACCTTAGCGCTGCAACTGAAGGTCTAGCAAGGTCCGGCAGTGTGTATTGGTGCATACTTCATAGGCCTCTCGCTGCAGGTGCATGAGTCTGCCGAAGCTGAACAGGTCGCAATGATTTGCCAACTCGCATGAGGCAATCAATCAATGCATCGTGTTCGATACATTATTACCTAGTACTCTTTCTGAGTCTGATTTGAATTAGTGGGTTTGTAGGCGTTCCGTGCGTCGTAGATGTGCAGGGCCGGTGCTTCCTATTAAAGCGATGGACAACATCCAACACAGCGACCACAATATGCCTAATGTCACACAGGATTCCGCCTTGTGCTGCATGTCGAATTTGCAGGCCTTGTACGTGACCCAAGCAGAGGTTCGCTCCCTGGTCCAGACATGGACGGTTCTGCAAAAGTTGGGTATAGATTACGAAGACCCATTGTCAGGAGCCATCGTGGCAAAGGCCATGTTTGACGGTGGTATAAAGCTTCTGTGTGTTCAGCGATGTGCGGTCGACCAAGACGGTGAGCAAAAAACTAGCTGTTAAGTCAGGTTCCTCAAGTACTATTCTAGCAAGTCCGCATAATGGCTCTGATGAAGCACATGCAGCAAGGCCGTATCACGCCATTTACATGCAGCTGCGCGTTCTTCTGTCCGTTACTCGAAGCTGCTGCCAGACAAAACACATGGACAACCAGCACAGCCCCTCACTCCTACCCAGGTCCACACCCAGGCCCATCAATCATCATCGCTAGATGGCTATGGTAGTGTCTTGTCAGCTTCAAGACATGGTTCTGATATTACTGGTGTAAAAAATGTCCTGCAGAGTCCACAGACTGCTGATGCTAGCATAGGATCACACATTGACGGTGCTCACGCAATCTTCAATGTTTTCACTGTGCAGGTAGCCATAAGCGCCACTTTCCGAGTTCTAAACAACCCATCTGCTAACCACTTCCATCCAAGCTCGCCCTCAATACAATCACCAACTCTGCCTAAATACAAGCTAACATTCATATATCTGTAACGTTGCCCTCTTGACCCTGCAACCTTCCACCTTCTGGTGTCTGCAGGGATCCGTTGTCAGCTCCATGTGCACCCCGGTGACCCTTTGGGTTGCGATGAGCTCAGCGACGCCCCTTGGGACAAGCTGCATGGGGACTGCAAGGGCACACTGCTGACGTCCCTGAAGGAGTTCAAGGAGCAGGCAGTGGCAGGCCAGGTGTCCCTAGGCAGCGATGTGGAGGTAAGTGGGTGTGCTGTTACCAGTAGTGGCTGTGGGGTGGATGCCAATGCCACTAGGCTCGGCTCTGCCCAATAAAAAGTTGTATATGTGGGCTCAATAGCAAACAAAGTTGCAGGACAGCAGAGAGCAAGGCAGGGCAAGTGTCCGTAGGTAGCAATGTGGAGGTAAGTGGGTGTGCTGCAACCAGCACTGGCTATGGATGCCATTATCACTGGGGTTGGCTCTGCCATACTAAATAGTGTACATGGGATCCATTGTAGCAGATAAAGTTGCAGGATAGCAGGCAGGAAGACAAGTGCAGTCGAGGAAGCAAGTCAGCTGAATGATAAGCGCCTCCAACTGTTGTACTGCAAGCTGGCAGTGGGTTGTTTACATTTCGTGATATGCCATGGCAAAACTGCCATAGGGCCAAAAGGAGGGAGCGTGACATAATGCATTGGTGTGCATGATTTGTTGCACCAGTGCCATGTTAACATTAGGATGTGGAATGCTGCATCAGAAGCAGCAAAAGCAGCCGTAGGTCTCAGCTGCATTCCTTCTTGTGAAGCGGGCAGCACTAAGTTACCAGAGAGGGTTGGGCACATGGCAATAAAGATCAGACAACCATGCAAAGCAAGGGCAAGGAGCAGTTTACGAGTTGTCTGGAGTGCCTCAGCGGTCTGCAACAGGGTGTTTGTATCCTATTATATAATGGCATGATCCCAGGTATATTCTGTCCACTTGTCCTATCGCCTCCTCTCAACAGGTGCTTTCCACTCAACTGAAGTTAGCCCGCCTGTGGCAGCTGGTTGGGCCCTGTCAACAACTCCTGTCAACACTTAGCAGCCACGAACTGCCTCTATCAGCAGCAGCAGGCATACTACAGCAACTCGTGCCAGCTGATGATGGTGCTGAATCCCCCTCCACCCCTCCCACCCCTCTTTGCTCTCCCCAACTATGCCAACAGCTCTCGCAGCAGCTGCAGGTCATACTGGACTGTCTGTTCCAGGGGCTGCAGGCGGAGGGGGTCGCAGAGCAGCTACAGCAGGTTGTAGGTTCGGAAGTCCTTGATCAAGTCGTGGTGGAGCATGAGCACGAGGTAGGAGGGATGCAGGAGCAGCAAGACATGGTTTTTTTTGCAAAGCAAGCGACAGCAGACAGAGGGAATGAGCGGCAGGGACGTCAGGTGTTAGCAGGGGATGGCGTGACGTCTGTCGGAGGGACAGCAGCAGGTGGAGGAGGGCTGGTGGCAGCATCTACAGCAGCAAGTCCAACCAAGCGCATGAAGATGACCTTGCCTGCTGATCCAGCATCAGTATTAGGACTTATGGGACCATTGCAAGCAGCAGCAGCTGCCACAGTTGCTGTTACTCCTGCTGCTGTTGCTGATACTCCTTTGGATGCCCCCATTGCTGGGCTTGCACAGCCTAGCGTGAAAGCACAGAAGGCAAGTCCTGTGGCCAAACAGCGGCCGGCGAAGGGTGCTGAGGTGATGGGTGGTAGCTGTAAGCAGCCGAAGCGGGTGCGTAGCCCGACCCTGTGGCCATCAAACAGCCATGAAGCCCTTCCAGCTGCAATACAGGTTGCTGCAGATGCAGGGGGGAATAGTGGGGGTGGTGGCGGTAGTGGCAGTGGTCCGCGGAGGACAGGGCATACACAAATCCAGCTGCCTAAGAATTGGGAAACTTCTGGGAACAAGGGAACAGGGGCTTTTGGTCAGCTTGACATGGGTTTGGATACGCTTGCCAAGCTCAAAAAGGGCGGCAAAGGTGGGAATCCTCAAGTAAAGCAGCCACAGCATCAGAAAGATGGTCCCAGGAATAGGGTACCTCCTGCTAGGATGGCCTTGGAAGGGATGGGAGGTTCAGGGTTTGGGGGTCATGGCAGGGGGTCTGTCGCTGGACAGCAGCAGCAGCAGCAGGGTAGTGTGCAGGGAAGGAGTCTGCTTGATACACCCCGCGATGATGGAGGTAAGGGATTGCCAGCGGGACAGGGAGTAGCAGCAGCAGATGGGGTGGTAGCTATGAGAGACGGCATGGATAGAGGTGTTGGGGAGGGTGGTGGAGTAGGAGTTGGGAGGGAGGGGCCTCCTGGTCCTGGCTGCAGACCCACCCCAGCATTAAGGTGGATGAGCAACGATCAGCAGCAGGCCTTTGTGGTAGAGGTAGCAGCTCTGCTGCGCATTGCTGTTCGAGAGCGACAGGCCAGGGGTCATGGGAACACACATCCACCCATTGTGGAGTTCCTGAAGCTGTGTGAAGAATGCCATCCTAATGTGGGTCGTCTGCTGAGTGGGGGTCACTTCAATAGGGCTGTCGGGTTCTTCTTGTGTCATCCGGAGGTCTTTGAGGTCCAGCAGATGTTACTCAGGGCGCAGCCATGGGATCCTGTACATTGGAAGGCGGGAAGGGAGAGGAGCCCTGATAGATTTTCAGCCCCAAGGGAGCAGAAGCTTGTGGTTGGGTTGAAGCAGGGGGGTCTAGGGGAAATTCGGGCAGGGCTGTATCTGCTATGGGTGAATGAGAGGGGGCAGAGGTTGGGAGAGGAGCTGCAGGAGAGGGTGCTGGGGTTGGTGAAGCAGCGGGGGCTGTGGGAGGGAGCCCTGGAGGAGCAGCGGCAGCAGGGAAGGAGGCCTGGGAGGTTGAGTCTGGAGGAAGTCCTGCAAATGGTGCCGGAAGACATTAAGCATTATGTACAGGTGAGAAAGGGATGCTCAGGATCAGATGGGCTACAAGCTCTGCAAGAAGCTTGTGATATTGTTACCTCTTTATGATGTGCTGTAGCAAAAGTGCCAAAGGCCCTGTACCTCAAACTGATGTGGTGAAGGCTTTTGATCCAACGGATCATAAATGATCATCCTGTGATTTGGCCTACGAGGCACGTGTATGCATGATGGGTGCACACCTTTGCAAGGACAGGCATAGCAATAAGAGGCAAAGAAAGGGGGAGTATGCATGCTGGACCCTCAGCACTGAATGAAGTCTGGCATGTTGAGCAGAAGCAGGGGATGGCACGTGGTATCGTTTCTTGTGATATGCATCATTCATCGAAATGCAGCAGCAAGAGGTCTTGTGCACTTGTCTTGTAGGCTACATTTGTGTGGCAGGATGCCTGGACAGCTTGCAATTGTTATTTAAAGAGCAACTTGTAGTAAGACAAATGGATCCAAGTCCACAAATCTTTGTCATTCTTTTGTCCTATCGTCCTACAGTACCAACTATGCAAGGCCCTGCAATGAAAGCAAGGTCGAGTTCTATTTGAGGCATCCGTTTACATGACCATTCAACAGCCTACAGGTTCGATCTGTGAAGTGCTGCTGATGAATAGCTTGCTTGTAAGGTTCCCACTGCTGTGCTACCACCAGTTGTCAGTCATTCTGGAGTTTCTGCTGATGTTATGATTGCTGGCGCTGCTGCTTGCTGCAGGTCTTTAACAATGCTGAGGACTTTGTGGTGACCCTGCTACGCAATTGCTCTGTAAGCTGGACAAAGCCGCCTGGTTGCAACACTGCTCCTCGGGACTAGTTCATAATGAAAGTCAGGTGTGAGAGCAACAGGGAGCCGCGGGGCCGGCAGCAGTTTCTTCAGAAAGCGGGGTCTCTGGGAAGGGTTGCAACATTGGCCACTCTAGAAGAGGGACAGATAGTTGAGCCGGGGGATAAGCAGGGGGGTAGGGTTAGTGTATTTGACCGGTTGCATGGAGCAGATCCAACAGCTGCTGCTGCTGTTGCTGTTGATGCTGCTGCTGGTGGTGGTGGTGGTGGTGGTGGTGGTAGTGGTGGTGATGGTGATGGGTTGAATCCAGGTCCAATCAGCTGGCTTTGTCCACAGGGATCTACAGTAAGCAGCCTCAGGTTGGACCGGCGTGGATCAGCAGCGGCTTCAGGGGGATGCAGCTCTTGGAGCCAGCAGAAGCCTGTCAGCAGCAGCGGGCCTGCAGTTGCTCCGGGGAGGTCCACGGCAAGGGAGGAGGAGCCTTGGGATGGGCAGGGCGCTTCCGGTGGGTATGGCTATGGTAAGGGGCCGCAGCCGCGCATGTTGAACGATGAGGGCTTGGGCTTTGTTGAGGAGGGGTTCCCGCCAGATCTTGTAGCTGCAACAGCAGAGGCCTTGCGGGGTATTATCATTACCAGGATGAAGAATTTGGGGGTACCACGACTGAAGTTTGCAGAATTGGAAGCGCTCCAGAGCAAGGTGCTCTCAGATGAGATGCAAGAGGTTGTGAAGGTGAGGTGGGGATGGGGAGCATGCATAGGATGTTAATCAGCTGCAGACATGCGCTACAGTTCATCAGTTTCTAATACAACTTCGTGACAACAAAGACGGAGCCAATGATGCAGGCAATGATGCAGCCAATGATGGAGCATTTGCAGCGGCAGTTTCAATTACAAAAAGACTAGTAGTACCCATTACAGAATGATCACAGCGAGGCGGCACTGCTGGTGTGGAAAGGCGCCAGCTTTTAGTAAAAGCTCTGCACAGCTCCATTCTCATGAACTGATTCTGGATTAGGCAGCTATTTGTCTCTCCACTTCTCTTGTTATCCACACCCAATTAAATGAGTGATTGGAGTCATGCTTGGGTGCTGCACAGCCCGGAGGGCTGTGAGTGGTCTCTGTGAAAAACTGATTCTTGTATGGGCAACTTCTGCAGAGTTGGATGTGAGAATTTTTTTGCTGCACCCTGGTCAAACTAAATCATAGTCACTAGTTTCCTCACGTTATTTCTAGCGTGACGCTCCCTGCATTTCAAGACTCTCAGGGAAATACGCCAAACAGTTTACTGAGTCCTCAAATCACTGTTCTCTTTGCTATTACGCAGGGGTTTGGCGGCATAAGGCGTTTCTGTCGGGAGCAGCTATCAGCTCAGTTGGACCTAACAGATGACCCGCAGTGCCGTGGCAGGACGGTTGAGCTGCGATCAGGGGCAGGAGCAAATTATGGCTATAGGCCACAGATCTGTGAGGTGTTTTGTCCTCACGGCTGCAGTAATTGGCGAGCATGCCGTTTTGGGAGTGAATGCCGGCATATCCATCAGAAGCAACCCCAGGGCCTCCACATCTTTTGATGGTGCTCATATCATTTTGTTGTACCTGTCATGTAAGACATCAACAATGAAACCTGGGGCAAGCTCAAGGAAGGCAATGGGGTGCTTGGCAGCCTCTGAGGGCATGCTGACCACACATGTGCATAATGGGGTAGCTACAGGAGGCTTGTGGGGAGCCAGGGGTGCTATGCTGTGAGGGGGGGCTAAGCTGTAACTGCTGGGTTGGGGCATGGATGTCTCAGACTTTTCAGGTCATTCATGGCTGCCCGGTGTGTTTGGTCGTTTCGACCTAGCTGCCTTGGTGCAGCCACACCTTAAATTTTTGTTTGTTTGTTTGTTTAACACTTGTGCTAAGGTTTGGTCAACTGCTAGTCTGCAACGTCCTTGGGGTACCATGTACGACTCGCCGGGGCCTCCATTATCAACGCACTTGTTGGCGCTGTCGTTCTGAAGCTGTTGATGGCAGTTACTGCTGGTACCACCTGTGGCCGCCGGCGCTGTTTTATATGAGGTACCAGCTACCTTGGCTCCCGGAAGGTCAGTAAATGGACTATGCTGATTCGGAGTCTGATCTTGATAATCTGCTCATGACGAATTGGTTGATGCTACCTAGATGAATAGTACATGCTTGGTTCGGGTTGTCTGGACTCAATGCTTTTGTGGTCCATCCAACGGTGTGCAATGCCCCCAGTCTGATGGTACTGCTGCAGCCGTGGTGGATTTACCAGACGTCTCGCCCGGACAATCAGTATTTGCATATGATTGATTTGGAGTCTAACCTATCCGGTGATTTAGTTTGTCTGGTAACGCACTGGGCGGGTTCAGTTCCTATACGTACGGATATTCGTACGGATAGATTCGGTAGATGGATATGTGCTTGGGCATCTTTGTTGGTTGGTGGCCGAATCCATTGCCTTGAGACCCATTCAATGGTGTGTTTTGGGATTATATTCAAAAAAGCTACGCAATAAAGTTTGTCGCAAGTCCTTAGACGTCTTGGCCACATTTTGTGCGTCGTGCGCTTGCTTTGCTTTGCTTTCTGATAGCCCAGCACCCCTTGCATGCATGTGAATAGCTTAGAATAGTGTCCAGACGCAGTGTCAGCATGCGAGGGGGCTCGAAAATGCTTAAACATCTGGCGCATGCATGTGGTTTGGTAGTGAATGAAGCAGATACTGGGACCGCTGGACACTTGTATCTCCTGAACACAAAGCGTCGTAATGCTATGCCCTTATAGTGTAGCAGCACCGAAGCGGCCAGCTAGTCCTGGCATGCGGTGGGAACGACATACAGCTTCTCTTTCCAACATTGAGGCTTAGGCTAAAGAGGGTCCATTCATGTGTCTTAAGACTTTAGGCGTGGACTCTGGAGCATGCGATCAGCACTAGCCACGTCATGTATGTCTGCAGGACAATGATTCCTCTAGCAATTTCTGCAGGTAAGTTCTGGGAGCTGTTGCTTAGCAGGTTATCCTTCTAGGTGAGCATCTTTGTCTGGGATGCAAAGACAAAGATGCTTGCCATGGACTACATGCCTGAGGCAGTAGTCCATGGCCAGGGTAACCAGCAGGCGTACTCTTGAACTGCTTTGAAAAAAATATGACAAATGGGGAAACCATATGGAAGTAGTTGTACATCAAGCTGCATAGCAGGGGATGCATTGTAGACAAGCCTACAAGTTAACACCTGGTACCTGCTAGATTGCTACAGGCTGGGCTGTGGCAAATACACCATACTTTTGTAATGCAAACCTGTCAAGGGTCTTTGCATGGGGGCAGCACATAGTGGTATCTTTCTGGAACAAGTACATCTTGGCCATGATGTTGTCTGTTCTACTGTTCATGGACTCTGCTACGGTTCTAGCAGCTGGCACCATAGGCTTTGAAGGCCTGTAGATGCAATTGGAATGAGGTCGGGCCAGCCGAGCTCACTGCAACCCTTGGAATAGGAGAAGAGTACTTGGTGCCTCAATGCATCACATTTTTCTCTCTCGTACTGGTTAGGGGCATGCACAAGGGCATACTTACTACAATGAGGTGCCCAATCCCATGCCTCCTCCTTGTAATGCACGGTCCAGGCATCTGCATGGTGAACACGTCAGGTCATCTCGTTATACACTCTTTGATGCTTCCGGTCTTGGACCCGGACGTTAAAATTGGTTTGTTTTTGTTTTGATCTGGCAGCTGCAGCAGTGGGCTGACAGAATATGGTTGGAGCCATGGTGCATGCCATGTGCTTTAATTCACTGACAAAGGAGTCCTAGGATAACCAGCTTTAACAGACTTTGCCCAGTAAAAGATTATGCCGGTTCGATCTCCTGGCATGTTCTCCCTCGGTTCCCCCCCCTTCCCCCCAAAAAACAGAATATCGTTGGAAGGCAGGTGGGAGTCATGCAGCCGGCGCTGCATCGCTGCAAAGCTGTGCACTGATTTACCTTATAGGGTAGAAAGTAGTTGTTGAGGAAGGACCCTTGCTTGGAATGCATGGAGCGTGTACTATGTTAGAAAGGACTGGGCCATGCCCTGGCCACTCACATTGAGTGCAGTCATGAGTCCATCAAGTCCCTGGCATTGTGGTGGGTATCCAATCCATGACTTGGAGGTGGCTGCATCCATCCATGCTACCTTCATATACATAATCCTGCATCCTGGCAAATTGAAGTCCCAAATACACTGATGCTGTTGTTAAACAGCATTGCCCTATGCTCATTATACTGTGTCTGAATCCCATACTTAAAGCACATGCATGCTGGAGACGGCAGTGTGCAATGGTGTATGACCTGTATGGATGATGCGCCGTCTGTGTTTAATAGTGGCTATCCGCACAAAATAAATTGCAATCTACCGTATTTGAATTGCAATCTATCTTTCTTGACCAGCAGCTAGTGTGCAACGGAGGGGCTTGCACTGCTACCACTGCGGCCCCTCCATTGCTCGTCTTGTGGAGAGTTTGACTGCTCTGGCTGTTATTGCCGCTACTTAGTGCATTTGTGCACTCACAAAACATATTGCAGTCTACCGTAAGTACAATGCAATTTATCTCTCTTGACCAGCAGCTACTGTGCAATGGAGAGGCTTGCACTGCTACCACTGCGGCCCTCTTATTGCCCTTATTCTGGAGAGTTTGACTGCTCTGGCTGTTATTGCTTATTTCTGCCACCCTTGCTTCTTCCTACCATACCGACGTTGCTGTGCATCATGCAACCTGGGGTTTACCATTGGCATAGGCTCCATTTCCTGCTGCTTGTAATGCTGTTCCCACTGTTTGCAATCAGCCATACTGCTTATGTAAAGCTGATCTTTACTTGCTGCCTGCCAACATACGGATACCCCTGGATCAATAGCTCTTGCAGCTTTACTCGCTGCCAACAAAGTGCCTTAGTATAACTTAGTCATGCTATTGCTTGTCCGGATGTGCGCGATAGCTGATCAGAGTCCTTGCCCTGCAGCTGCTGTTGCTGCTGCTCATACTAATGCTGCTACTAATTACTAGCTACTGATCCTCAGGCCAATTCCAAGCCGCTACCATAACATTGCTCCGGCTGATGAGCGCTGTTGCCATTGCTGCAGGTTTCAACGTTTAAAGCGTAATGAGCAGGATCTCACTCGTTGGCACACCATCTGCGCAGTCTCATCGGCTGGGCTTAGCCTCGGCCATGTTCAGTGAACCTAATAATAATGACCTGTTGAGACTGTACAGGCTGTGTGTATAAGGACAGGAAGACTGCCCCTGCTATGTTGATCAAAGGTTGCATGTGTTTGTCCTGGGTGTACCATCAACGTGCCTGTATTATCTTTCATTTCTACAAAGCTTTTGGTTCTCATAATGCTACTACAACCTACAATGTTACCACCGTAAGGCACGTGGGGACTGGCTACTATGATTTTCCCTGTTGACTGCTAATCAGGGTGCTTCATCAATGCCACACCTGGCTTTATCTCGCCACCCCTGTCCCACCCCAGAGACCCCACACCCACCTGCGTGCTTCACCGATGTCCAAGCAGGTCCCATGACGACATGTACCATCTAGTCCTTCGATAATGTAACACGTAACATGCACTTCTTCCATCTAGGCTTCTCTCCCTATGCAGAGCTCATGCCAAGCTCCCGGCAGACTCAACCCCCGTTGCAGAAGCTGTGGGCCCTACTGTGGCGTTGGCAGCTAGGTCATGGGATTGGTTATAACTTTGTAAATGAACTGCGGATGGCCCCGAATGAGAGTCGCTTGCCAAGCAGGAGAAGGCCCCTGGCCGAGTGCGGGCATCGTGGATGCGACAGCGGGAACATGGACGCTGGCACCCATAAGATCCTATCGGCGACTTCCTATTCTTGATGTCAGGATGCTAACAAGCCGGCTGCAAGCGGTAGAAACAGCCCTGACAGGCCACGCGAGGCATATCAGCATTTCCCCCGGGGGTTACAACTTGCGTCTGGACATTGCATTTTCCGGAAGGTTTCTCAGGATATCAGGGGCCGTGGTCTGACACTCAACACTGGCTCGGTGAAGTGTTGGCCTGCCGATTCTTGAATCGGCAGTGCCTAGGGGGAGCGTTTCCGTCGTCATTTTTTTTTTCGAGTCACTCAGGTCGACCTCCGACGCTCCATTCCAGACGTTCGCCAAGCAAGCTCAACCCCTGCCGGATGCCCCAGATGCCAACCCCGATGTTTAAGACATGCTGCAGAAGCCACGTTTTAGGCGTGCCTTGCAACCTCCAAGCCCTATGTCAGCTTGGGTATTTAGCTTGGGTATTTTGCTCGCCGGCCCCAATCTCAAGCTCGCCAACCCCAATCTCAAGCTACCCAACACCCACATGCCCAACCCCATGCAGCTCAACAACCCAACCCAAGACCCTGAAGAATCTAACATCCAAGCTTCCCAAGCTGCCCAACCCCAACCTGCTCAACAATGAAACCAATCAACCCCAAGACCTAGTAAAGAATCTGACATCCAAGTTTCCCAAGTGCCCAACCCCAACCTGCTCAACAAACCAACCATAAGAGCCTGAAGAATCTGACATCCAACTACCCAACACCCACATGCCCGACCCCAAGCTGCTCAACAACCCAACCCCAAGACCCTGAAGAATAGTGACATCCAAGCTTCCCAAGCTGCCCAACCCCAACCTGCTCAACAAACCAATCAACCCCAAGACCCTGTAAAGAATCTGACATCCAAGTTTCCCAAGTGCCCAACCCCACGCTGCTCAACAAACCAACCATAAGACTCCCTGAAGAATCTGACATCCAAGCTTCCCAAGCTGCCCAACAACAACAACAACAAACATTTAAGGTGTGGCAACCGCAAAGGGCTGCTAGGTCGAAACGACCAAACACACCATCGGATGGATCCAAACACAATGGCTTCCAGACCACCAACCAAGCAGTACTGATACCGAAACATGTATCCAGGCAAGACAGAGCCCATGATCAAGAACACCACCCACTCCTCCATCGGTTGCAATGGCATGGCAAACAATGACGATTACCACGGGCTGGAGATGTACAAGAACCATGCAAAGGACTCAACCACAGAGGGATATATGCAACCAGACCCAACCACCATGGAATGTGGCCACCATGGAATGTGGCCGAATCAATCCCTCAAAGTTAAGGCAACGCTCCTATCGACACAGAGCCCAACCCCAACCTGCTCAACAAACCAATCAACCCCAAGACCCTGTAAAGAATCTGACACCCAAGCTTCCCAAGTGCCCAACCCCAAGCTGCTCAACAAACCAACCATAACAAACAAACAAAAATTTAAGGTGCGGCAACCGCAAAGGGCTGCTAGGTCGAAACGACCAAACACACCATCGGATGGGTCCAAAAACAATGGAATCCATACCACCAAGCAAGAGGAATACCCAAGCAGACATCCAACTACGGACACGGCAAACAAAGCACCAGCAGGAGACTGATGGGTGTATCCAAAGCAAACACAATCCAGAGCACCAACCAAGCAGGATGTCCAGTAAGTCCACCGCATATGTACCACCCAAGACGTCCAGCACACCAACCAAGGCTAATACCCAAACATGTAGCTATCTAGACTTCAACCAGTTCCTCATCAGACGAATCACTAGGAACATCTGTCTCCGACTCCGAATCAAACATATCCAAATATTGACCTGCCGGGAGCAAGATATCCGGTAAGTCCACCACATCAGTACCACCTGACTGATGGCAGTACCAACAGCCACGAACACACACGGCCACATACTTGACCAAGGCCGAGAGAGGGACACAGCCAGTGGCTGACAGTGCCCAGAAATCAGCATACCTGAGCGAGGACAACGCGGCCACGGGGGGAACCACAGCTGCCAGAAACAAATCTCTAGCCTCAACAATTGTGGGGTAAGACCCTGAAGACCCTGAAGAATCTGACATCCAAGTTTCCCAAGCTGCCCAACCCCAACCTGCTCAAACAAACAAAACAAACAAACAAAAATTTAAGGTGCGGCAACCGCAAAGGGCTGCTAGGTCGAAACGACCAAACACACCATCGGATGGGTCCAAAAACAATGGAATCCAACAAACCAATCAACCCCAAGACCCTGTAAGGAATCTGACACCCAAGCTTCCCAAGTGCCCAACCCCAAGCTGCTCAACAAACCAACCATAAGACCTTGAAGAATCTGACATACAAGTTTCCCAAGCTTCTCAACAAAGGAACCCTCTGAAGACCCAGAAGAATCTGACATCAAGGGGCTAGCCACTACAGCTACTACATGTCTCACTTTTCAGAGCCGTCCAGATGGTTGTGTAGTTGCTTGTAGTAAGAGCAGAGTCATGGTGCTCATGTCTTGTATGTTCAGGATGCATGTTTTACTACATTTTACTACAAACTACACAGGAAGTTGACTCCCCCAGGGCAATCCTTACTACATACTACTGCAGGTCCAAGGGAATTCTGTAGTAACTGTAGTAAAATTCAATGTTAAAAATTTGTTTTGTAGTAATTCTAGGGTCATTACTGGCAATGATTACTACATTTTACTACAAACTACGAGAGAAAGTGCCCTTTCACAGGCAGATGCTACTACATTGGATGGCAAATCTGATGAGGAGAAGGTGCATAGCATGCTTAATGAAGAGTTCTGGGGTGTAGACGTCGATGAGGAGTCTGGCTTAGTATATGGCCCTTTCAAGCATGCATTTAAGTGTATAGCTAAATATGTTGCAGCTGCTTGGAAGATTAGGAATGCTTATGGTCACCCTTCTGATGTGGCGTGAGGTCCAACCAATGGGGTTTGTTACCAACTATTGCTTGCACCCGGGCTTACAAGCCCTCCTTGCTTTCTTAAGTAGGAGGGAGGCTCTTACCCCCATTGGGGCAGTGGAGGTTTTGGGTGATTTTGACCTAGCTGCTGGACCTCATGTTTAGGCATGCATATATTGTCATACATGTCGAAGTTTACCCGTATTCTGTTCCACCTCGCTGTTCTTTGTGACAGCTTGAGGTGCGGGGCCTATGGCACTTATTGCTATGGCATGTCATGAAATGTAATAATAATACATGCTACAGCCCATTTTGGAAAAAGTGTAGTAAGTGTATGGTCAGGGTAGTTGAGGTGACGTGTCTTGTAGTCCAGCCTTACTACAAGCTACTACATGGGTCTACAGAGCGGCTCTGAATATTGAGACACGTAGTAACTGTAGTGGCTAGCCCCTTCTGACATCCAAGTTTCCCAAGCCGCCCAACCCCAAGCTGCTCAAAAAACCAACCCCAGGACCCTGAAGATATCAACTTCCAAGTTTCAATGCCAAGCTGCCCAATCCCAAGCTGCTCAAAAAGGAACCCAAGAGCCTGAAGAATCCATCCAAGCTGCCCAACCCTGGCAAGCTGCGCAACAAAACAAACAAACGTATGTATTTTAGCGTCCGGGTCCAAGACCAGAAGTCGAAACGACTCATCGGAGGGCCTTGCGGCGATTTGGACTTCGCACGACTGCATAGGGGGCCAGCTTTGTCCACCAACAAGTTCGTGAGAGACCGCCACACAAACCCTCCGCAATGTGTTCACCGCACCGAACATGCATGCTCCTTGCATATGCAACCGCACATTTCACCGGTTCCTTTGCAATCAGTGTGCAACGGGATTTCACCACGCCAACGACCTAGCTCCGAAGGCAGGCGGGTACCCGGGGCTTGCCCCGCTTGTATTACAATGAGTGAACAAAAGATAACTGAACAAAAGAGTGACCACGTGAGGGTTTAGCCACTGCGCGCCTGACATGGTCGACCTTGACGAGGCTACCAGGTGCATGTTTTAGAGATTCATCAAGGTGCACGCGCACATCTGGGTTCAAAGTGTCACGAGCGTGTAAGGAATCCGATTTGCAGCACAGGGAAGCAGGTCCAAGCTGTATCCGAATGGGGTACGGTCACTTGCCTACCGCTTTGCAGGGCTTGACATGGGAAGCAGATAGCAGAATCGTTACCTGTTTGGGTCTACCATGCCAGGAAAGGCACCACGGGCTCACCTGCCCACCAATCACCCACTGCAGAGCATTTATCGAGTGACCCGAGAGCTCAAGCGAGAACAGAACAGCTTGTTCAACTGCCTCAGTTCAGTTTACCACGATGCTGCTTTTGTAAACGAAATTGGCCTGCTATATCCCGGCATCCCATTGCTTGCGAACCTGCGTTGTGGTCTCTGGTACACTCCCGCTCCAAAGGACACCTGCTACTTCAAGTCTACAGATGGACATACCGGGAATTGGAGCTTCAGCACTACCCGCCTCAATTGGCATGTCGCGGAGTTGGCAGCAGAGCAGGGAGGCTGCATCATCGTGGATGCCACTCGGAAAGGAAAGCGTTTTCCGGTGAGTGACGGCCATCTCCTATCCTCCTACTGCCATGCCATTAGATGATTGTATGCTCTTGCAAAGCGATTTGTGCACATCGCATGTGCACGGTCCAGTTTGCAAGCACACAGAAGACCCCAGCAGTGCATGCATACAGCTTTTTGTGGGACTCAGGTTTTCCTTATGCTGCTGCTGCTGTGTCCACAGGATGCGCTAACCAAGACTATCCCAATTTGGGCGGCAGTACTAAACAGGGCAGTGGCACGTGTGCGCCTCCATGATCAGCGAAAAGCACAGCGTAAACGCTCTTACAGCGCAGCTGATGGCACAGTCCTAGCTCCAGTTGCAGACACACAGACAGAGATATCTGTACGCCCCACCCCTCCTGCAACTCCAGAGCCCTTAGCACCTACAGCAGCACAACCACAGCAGAATGGCAACAGCAGCAGCAGCAGCACAAAGCCTGCAGTCACAGGAGCCAGTCATCAACAGCAGCAGCAGCAGCAAGCAATGTCTAAGTCACCGCCTTTTGCTTCCGCAACTTGTCCATGCCAAGCACTACCTCCTACTTCAGGCTTAAGTATCAACACCGCAACAGCAGCAGCAGCAGCGCATGCTCACCAGCAGCATGCCAGCAGCGTATCTCCTTCTGTCAGCCCGACCAAGATCAGCAGCCCCACCCTTTTCCGCAGCAGGTCAGTGCAGCTGTCCCCTCAGCCCTCATTACATGAGTGGCTAGATGACGAGGAGAACTACAAAGGCTGTCGCTCCCCAGTGCGTCGTGCAGTGCACCGCATCAGCACCTGCAGCAGCGATGGATCCTTTATGTTTGGGGTGCAGTCTGCTCCTGCAGCAGCAGCACCTATTGCAGAGGTCCTGCTGCTGGAAGAACAGGCAGCAATGCTGGTTCAGCAGCAGCAGCAGCTCCCGCAGGAGGTAGTGGTGGTGGAGGGGGGGCAATGGTGTTACTATGAGCAGCATTGTCAGCAGCAGCTGCAGAAGCTCCAGCAACTGCAAGAGCAGCAGCACTTAAGCCAGGCAGTCCTTGTAAATGATCCCAATCCACTTGCTCTCCCTTCTGCTGCTGCTGGGGGTGCAATTGTACAACAGCATCCAGTGGCAGCAGCAGCAGCAGGCGCAGTAGCAGGTGAAGTGGTTCTGATGACACTAGCAGCAGGTCACGCACTGAGTTCAATCAGTAGCAGCAGCAGCAGGCCCATAGCAGACTTGGATGAGTCCTGGGGCCCCAGCACTCCTCGTATAGGCAGTAGTAGCAACAGCAACAGCTGCAGCGACCCTCCACAGGGCCACCAGGACCTGCAGGGGTGGTCTGCCTCCAGCACAGGTGACGGTATTTCAGAACCTAAGTTTGACAAACAGCAGCAGCAGCAGCAGGAGGAAGAGCACTTGGCAGATATGCAGAAGCAGTCACAGCAGGCTTGTTTGGGCAGGCTGAGTATGAGCTGTTGGTGCGGGGCATCACCTGGGGCTAGGTTTGATGGAGCAGTAGGTGGTGCCACCCCGGAGGGTGCTGGTAGTAGTTGTGGTGTGCCTTGGCCGCCAGCTGCTGCTGCTGTTGCTGGGCTAGACACCCCCTGTACCTTTGCGTTTCCTTCCCCTGAGGTCCTGGCGCTTCAGGCTAGCTCCACATCACCAGATGCAACGGCCTCAGTAGACTCAGGTGCGTATGGTGGAGAGTCAATTAGGCTGCACTTTTGGATTGGAAAAGGGTTTGGCCGAGTTGTCATTGCTGCAACTAATGCTAGTGGTGGTGTATGCTGCTGGTAGAAAGTGGGGAGCAGCAGGTGCCCCAGGTAGGATTGCTTGGGTGAGGATAGATGTGAATCTTTGGAGTGTTTTTGCTGTGTTTTATGGTCTCCTATGCGCCAGCGTGCCCTCAAAAGTCTGGAGCTTTATGTATCTCGGAATGCATGCATTTGTTGTCCTTCAGGATATGCATCAGTGCTTTGATGCTAAAGCCAACTTGATTGTTGGTCCTGTTGTCTCAGTTGGCAGTACTCAGCTAAATGCCCTCAGTGTCTTGAGCTCACTACGTGAGCTCTGCGTGAGCTAAAGGCATTGCCCATACCAACAAACAAATAACAGTCATGCCGCATGCGCTGCACAGTTTAGGAACTGTCCAGTCATCTGTCTCATATTTTGACGGTGTGCTTTTGAGATCACAAGTCAGAAGCAGATTGGTCTAGGTGATCATCAACTCTTAGTCAAATAAGAGAATGCTTTTGCAAGTGGGATGAAGTCTACCTGTTGACTACAATCAATCAATCAACCAACCAATCAATCAATCAATCAATCAATCAATCAAAACGCAAGACCAGCTATGCCAGTGGCCAATAACTGTTGACGCCATGTGTTGCTAAGTTGTGCATGGCGTGTTCTTCGCCTCCCTACAGGTGACGGCTCTGATTCTGGCCAGCTGGCTGTGCCCGACATCCCGGTGGTGGTCCTCAATGGCCGTAGCCACCAGCCAGCAGTAGCTACAAGCATCCTGGACATCTGGCGTGCTGCTGACCTAGAAGATGTCTCAGACCTGCCACGATTGGAGGAGCTCAACCCAGGCTACCTGCACCTACCCCCTGCACAGCTAGAGAAGCAGACTAGTGTGGAAGAGGAGCTTTTTGCAGCAGCAGGGCTGGGGAGTGGCGGGGGCATGGGGGGCAGTGGGATGGGTTGGAGCGCGCCTGAGGGTTTAGGGCAACCGTTGGAGGTGGAGCCTGAGGAGCAACTGGTGTCTGTTTTATTAGGGGCGGAGGCACGGAGGGAAAGTGGGGTGGGGAATGGGTGCAGGAGTAGGCTGGGGGGTGGAGGTGGAGGAAGTGCATTAGCAGCGAGAAGGATGGGCCGACAGTCAGGGCTAGGCAGGCAGCAGCAGCAGCAGGAGCCAGGGTTGCAGCAGATAGTAGGGAAGGACCATGCAGCAGCTGCGGCAGCAGCAGCGAGGGAAGGAGGAGGAGGTCAGCGGCATCTTCAAGCGTTGGCTGATAGCTTGCTACCTGATGAGCTCGTGCTGCTGGAATCAGTCAGCGCCAGCTGCAATGAGAATGGTAACAGCAACGGTGGCTGCATTGGCTGCAATGACAGCACTGCCAGTGGTACTGGCAATGGAGGCAGCTTGAAGTGTCCTGCCGCGCCTGGGCATCGTCGCAGTGGCAGCTTGGGCAGCTGGGCTCCTTGGGGCCCTGATGAGGAAGCTGTGGGGAGTGGGAGTTTAGGTAGTGATGGCAGCTGTGGTAGCTGGGGTGGTAGTGAGGCCCAGAAGCAGCAGGAGCACGAGCAGCAGCAGCAGCAGAGTAATGGGAGCAGCTGGTTGACTGCATGTAGCAGTGGCAGCCCTGATAGAGAGAGCGAGTTGTCAAGGAAGATGGGAGGGGATGGTGGAGCGAGGCTTAGCCAGCAGCAGGAGCAGGGTGAGGGGGCCGGGAGCAGTGGTGCAGAAGGGGGTGATGGAGTGGTGCCCTGGGATGTTGAATTGCACTTGCCATTGTGGGTGGCGGATCAGGAGCGGCAGCAGATAGAGGCACAGATTGATGGTTGGGTTGAGAAGCTGCTGGCAGTGGGGGCAGATGTGAGGGGGTTGGCGGCAGTGCTGCGGAAGCCCTTGCGCCCACTGTGGGTGTCACAGTCTAGCTTGATTTGGACAAATCAGGTAGGGGGGCAAGGTGGTGGAATGGGGACAAACAGGCAAATTTGAGGATAGGGGAACCAGTCAAGGTCGTCTGGATAGTAATGGCCGGCTTTGACCAAATAGTCAATGGCAGTTAGATGTTTGGTTTGATTGGTTTTGTCCATGGAGCGTGTAGGGTCGGCGTCATGCTGTGGGTGGGGTTGAGGTGTTTGCAGGGTGGCACTGTTTCAGGAGTTGGCTGCATATACTGTGGTATAGGGTGATATACGGGAGGTTGAAGGGGTGAAGGTTGTGCCAGAGATTTTATAACTAAGGGGTGATGGTAAAGAATATATGGCGGAGAGCTTACGGTAATGGGGTTGTGGCAAGTACAATCTTCATAAGCTTGTGTTTCCACTTGATTGCTCCCTTGGTAGAGGCTGGCATTCCAACGACTGGCATGATGGAGCTGGTGAAGCTGCATGTGCAGTATGGAGGTGGTTCAATCTGAGCATTAGGGCTGGTTGCTGCAAGACACACTTCTGTGAGGATCTCAGTGAGTGTCAAGGCATGCTGCTTACATGCAGCTCTGGTCTGGCATCTGTCAAATGGCCTAAACCTGCCCCTGGTTGCCCCCGTTGGGGAGCATGAATCCCTCCTAACCATTTCACTGGCCCTCAGTCTTTTGGGGGGCCCCTGATAGTTTCCCCGTTATGCTTGGGCACATCCCTACGCAAGGAGGATCCATACATGATGACTGCTTGTCCTTCTAAACAGTCACTTCTGTGTGTGCTTGTGTCCTGCCAGGTTGCCCAGCCCAGTAGCTTGGACTTCACCCCCTTGCTGCTGGTGACTGCCTCAGAGCAGCAGGCTTACACGCGCCATGCTTGCAGGCTGGGATCACTGGGAGCAGATGGCAACACACAGCAGCCGAGTGACTGGTCCTATGTGTATGTGCCAGGTGAGGCTCTGAGAGAGTGGTGCTCAATGTCCTTTGTCGGAAGGGTGGTCGGCCCATTGCAGGATTTGGCTGTGATATCCGCTGTCCCACAATGGACCAACTGTTTATATCAGCTGATCTTAATGATGCTGAATGATGGTCACTCAGTGGGATGAAGTTCCTTCATCTTCGAGACTTGGATTGTTTCTCGAGCGAGGACATATGCTTGACGACGGAGCCATGCATGAATGAAGTATTTGGTGCGATAGGGAGCAGCAGGTGGTCTGTTGCGTTCCTCAGATTTGCCTCAGCTTATGTGAGATGCTTTGCCAACCGTAACTGCCCAATAGTGTGCTGGCTTTGGGAGCATTCTACCTGTGAATGGTAATCTCACACATCACTAAAGAACTCGGAGGTAATAAACCCCTAAAGAATATGTAGGAATTATTACCTTCGAAGGAACCCATTTAGTTGCCCAGCCCCTTCTGAGGAACTGGACATAAGCTCCTAAGCAGTAGCTGCGTGCCTGGGTGCCTTGAGACAGATTCCCCACTTACTGAGTCGCAACTAAGGCTCTTGATACAGATCAGTAGCCGCTGTTGGTTGACTGGAAGGTCCTTTCTTCATGGGCACAGAGGCCAAGACACACTGCTTCTATATGTGGGTGCTATATATGCGCTGCTCGGCATCCCCCTGCTAGCCTCCTAATCCACCCTATCCTAAGGACTGTCTGTATCTTTACAATATAGGTGCTGGTGATGATGAGGAGAGTTGGGCCTGTGGATTGACCCCCTCCCTCTTTTGGGAGCATCACGAGCCCCTGCTACGAGCGGGACCAGATGGTGTAGAGCCAGCAGTCAAAGCGCTGCTGATGCAACAGCGGCTTCAACTTGGCGCCCAAGCAGCAGCAGCAGGTGGCGGGGGTGGTGGGGTGCGGGCTAAGGGCCTCCGGAGGCCTCTGCGGTCAAGACGGGGGTCATCTGGGACTCCGGAATCGCCCACGGCTTGCGCAGCAGCTAGGGAAAGTGGCTGGCAGGGGGTGCAGCGGGACAAGCATCACCCAGCTCCAAAGGGGTGTGTAGGTAATGCTACATATCAGCAGCAGCAGCAGGTGTTGCCAGGTGTGTTTTGGTTGGGTGGGCTGCAGGTAGCGGTGGGGTGCTTGGCAGTGGGTGTTGGTCCTCCGCAGGTGTGGCAGCAGGTTGATGCGGTGCTAGTGTGTGGCAGCGTGTTACACCCTGCCCTGCAGCAAGATTGGGCTGCACAGCAATCAGCGGCTGTGGATAGGTGTGTTAGCGCGCCACTGGTTGGAGTGCTCAGCCGGTCGCTTGGGAGTTTACAAGGTGGTGGTGGTGGTGATGATTCTGAGGGGGTTAATGGTGACATACGGCTGAGTAGTAGCTTAGGTAGGGGGAGAAAGGAGGGGGTTGGACATGAGATGGCTGCTGATGCTGTGCAGTCATGTGAGCCTGCTGAGGAGCTGGTGTTCTGCAAAGAGGAGGTAGTGGAGGGCAGTGAGGGATTTGCATGTGGTGCTGGTGGCGGCCATGTTGGCAGGAACAGCAGCAGCTGCAGCAGGAGCAGGAGCGGCAGCCCTGGTAGGAAGAGTGGCATGCTGTCGGAGTTGCTGAAATGTCCTGCCGGCAGTGTATTAACAGGGCTTACAGGAGCAGCAGCAGCCGTGGGTGGGAGGTCTTGCTGTGATAGCATGTGCGCTGGATACCCCTGTCATGTTAGCTGTAACGGGATCATGCGTGGAGCTGCTCAACCTCAGCAGATGCAGAGGAGCAGTAGCAGCTTGGATAGACAGAGTGTCTGCAGTGTGTTGAGCAATGGCGGTGGTGGTGGCGGTGGGAGGGACGCTGTACGGCAGCAGCAGCGGTTGCTGTGGTTGCCAGTGCAGAGCAGCAAGGTCGAGCGGGGGAGTTTGAAGCAGCATCTGCAGACAGCTCTGGAGTTTTTGTCAGACCATGTGTCTTTGGGGCATAGGGTTTTGATTACAGACATGGATGGTGAGTTGGGGGTGGGTTGAGGGCCTGGGTGGGGCCTGGGAGGGTAAAAGTTGACGTGAGGTTTGACAAATATACAGGCATGTGTGCAGCATGCCCTGCTGTGATTGCGTTCTGCTGTTGTGGCTATGCTCAGCAAGCTGCCCTTCTGCATCCTTGTGTCAAGGTAGACGTCTCGGTGGGGGTCCATTTTGGGTTCGGACTTTCAAGGGTGAGGCAGGGAGCTTCTGCTAGCTTCAATCAGCTTTAGAGTTTAGGGTGTGAGGTGCACCCAGGATGCCACGAAGCATGCTGTGTCTACAGGATACAGCAGCTAGATATAATTGTACGATTGGATGATCTGGCAATCCTCATTCCCTAGCATTCTCTGCTCTCTGTCTTGATTACTGCTTTTCGCACACTAACAATCTGGTTGGATTCATGTCATGGGTGCTACATGGCCTACTAGTTGTGTTGTTATTTAACTTGAAATAATATCATAGCAAGGGAGTGCACTTCAGTGATGTGGTGCACATCTCTCTTTCTCAAACGTCTATGTTTTGATGTTATGCCAATGCTCATACAGGTGTGGATGTTCTGAGAACCCGATGTGCATGTGTCTTGCGGAGGAGAGGGCTTCTAGGGTGTTCTGTGCTTGCTTACATGGCGGTTACTCCCTCAAGAATGTATGAACACTTGTGATTTCCTGCACACCTGTCCTTTGCCTATAGGTGCTGATGCTGCTGTCTGCACGGCTGTGGCCCTGCTGGAGGCTTGTTACAGCACTGGAAACCTTGATGCTGGACAAGGGCCTGAGCTGGCACAGGCATGGAGCACAGACAGCTGCCCACCCGCTATGGTGACCAAGCAAAGTGTACGACAGAGATTGGCTTTAGTAAGCTCGTGTTACCCAGCTGCTTGCCCTACTAGAGGGATGCTGAAGCAGGTGTACAACTTCTTCGAGGAGAGAAGGCGATCAGGCAGTGCTAGGGGCGGGAGTGAGGATGAGTGTTGAGCGGGCACCGGGTTGTCCTTGACGACAACTGCAATTTTGCATGTGTTCATGGTGAGGGGCATATCTTGTACTCTTGAAATGATTGTGGTCGAAACCTTTTTGAGAGAGGCGGAGGCTGAAACCAGTTTTATGCAGCTGTTCTGGCGATTTTGGGGCTAGGTGCTGGCTTAGCAGGCTATGGCAAGCTTGGAATTTTGACGTTTTGGTTTTGTGAGCTGCTTCTCCTGTTTGCATCTGTTTGCGTCCGGATTGCACAATGATGACGCAGGTGGGCCGCGCTATACTGATGCTTGTTGTAACGCGTTCTTTCGCAGCGGTCAAAGCAGCCCGCTGAAGGGATCAATGTGCTGGGCCAAAGTATACTGATGCATATTACTGAGCCTGACTGGGCAGATTACGTTCCCGTTCTCTGGACATCTAAGACCTGTTATGGTCCATTCAAAACCGTCTGCGCGCTTCGTAACAGTGGCCTATCGGCCTCTGCAGTGGGCAGAAGCACTCGGTCAGGCCCGCATGGCAGCAAGTAGCGGCTCACCATGCTAAGCCATGCTTCTGGTCAGCCCGTTATTCCTGCTCACTGAACTAGAATTACCCTTCCAGCAGGGACTTCTTCAAAGAGGACGCCAGGAATATGACATGGAGGGTTCTTCTGCCTTGCAAACTACTTAAGCCCTTGCAGATCACTGCAGTGGAACAGTCGACTGTTCCACTGCCAGGTGATCTGCTCCTAATTGATGCCAGTGGACCTCAGAGGTCCTTCGAGCTGGCTAGCCGCGCACGATTCACTGGAATCTGTCACCCGGAGTGTAGCCCCTGAAGCTGTGAACGAATCTTAACTGAAGTTGCTGCCTTTGCCGGTGGCCAGTTGTACTCCACAGGGCATGCATTTGTCTCCGGCATAGTGTTTTAGCCCTGCATGGACGGAGGCCAATTGCATGCATGATAGTGCGGAGTATTTGACCCCTTAAACTCGTTGGGAAGGCCGAGGAGACTGTGGACTGTGCATGTCCGTCGGCCTGTACTGTGCCACATCTGGTCTTTGCTGCTGTGTCCGATAACAGTGTTCAGCAAGTGTCAGCTAGAATAAGGCAGCTGGTGCGTGGGGTTTCCACCACTGCCTTGAGGCCTCAGCCCTTGGAGTACGAATGAGGGTAGGTGGCTTCGCATGGTCGTTTCGATGTGTGGTACCTGCCGTACCGTCATTCTTGAGGCAAAGTCAGTTGACTGAGACAGCTTTCACTTCCATAAAATGACATACTGGCATGCATGGTCATAATGGACATACTGCCGTGTCCACAGGTTTCTTCCAGCTGAGGTTGCCAGAGCGGAGGAGCAGTTCGGCCCCTGTTGATGTGGGCTTCGACGCTAACAGGGGCTAGCATACCAGCAAAAGCAGCACATCTGGCGCACAGTCATGTATCCAGAGTGGTAGGTTTCAGTCAAGCCGGTCGTTCTCCCTGTCCACCATCCTTCCAGCTCTCTCCTTCATCCATGACCTGAGCCCCTTTGCTCTTTCTAAGCCATGTGGGTGTTGCGGGTTCGCAGGGAGGCTGGTGCTGGCCACAAGCAGTGGGACCAAGCCACCCGAAGTCATGCAAGGCTTGCTGCTGCCAAAGGGAGCATGGGGCCCAGGTGCGCGGCTGCTTGGTTTTCTGGATTGAGCTGCTTTCTTCGCCCCATATTTTAAGGCACACTATAAGGCATAAGCCATGTTCCTGCGTTGTTCGTGTCTCAGTGTAGCTGCTCGTCTGTCTCACCTCTTGGAGTAGGGACAGCTTTAAGGGGTCTTTTCTGATGGGATTGTTCCAGTAGCAGGAGTGGGCGGAATGCAGCAGTGATTTGATGTACTGGTATAAGGCAGTTGCAAGTCCTGCATGGTGTTGGTCTGCATCTGCATGTGCTCAAGCCTTCCTCACAGGCTCATTGCATGCCTTGCAGGGTGTGGTAAGCTGTGCTCTGGCGTCAGGGTCAGAACTTGGCCTTCATCAGGAGACAGTGGTGTTCCGTTTCCATAGTGGAAATGGCCACCACCACCAGCACCACAGTCCCCAGCACCAGAAGCAACCACCAAAACAACCAGAGCAGCTGCAGCAGCATGTGCCTAGTCCACAGATAGAGCTTGAAGAAGACCTAACGCATCGACAGCCCCAGCAGGAGTCGCAGCAAAAGTCGAAAGCTCACCATTATCCAGCTGGGTTAAAGCACCAGTCACAGCAGAAGAAGCAGAAGCAGGAAGAGGTGAACTGTCTGGAAGAACAGCAGCAGCAGCAGCAGGCAGGCCAAGAGCCTCCAGGTCCACCTGATGGCAACAATGATAACCCTCTGGACCCTTATACTCTTGCACCAGCCATATCTAAGTGCTGGAGCGTTGAGGAGCTGCAGCAGGTCCATGAGCAGCGGTCAGAGCAGTTCAATGCTGTGCATTGCTCGGCTTTCTTAGTCAAGCTGGCACACATAGCTGCTGCACCTGCTAGCAACACGAGCAGCAGCTTGGGGCCGGCAAGGGCTCCCACAGGCAGCAGCAGCAGCAGAAGTAGTGTCGTAGTGGGCTTGGCGCAGAAGGTGGCAGGGGCTCTCATGCCGCTCCTGCCCAGTTGCTACCGCGCTCGGCAGTTTGCTAATGCGACATGGGCTTTGGCGAGGTTGCAGGTAGCTCCTCCCCTGGGGTATCTGGAGCAAGTTGAAGAGCTTCTGGTGGAGAAGTCTGGGAAGAGGTTGAATAAGGCTCCACCTCAGGAGATAGCAAACCTGGTGTGGGCGTTTGGGCAGCTTGGGTTAGCTGCTGATAGCCGTCTGTGGGAGCAGCTGCTGGTTCGGGCGGCGGAGGGTATGGAGGGGTTTAAGCTGCAGGAGGTGGCATGTTTGATGTGTGGGGTGGCGCTGCGGCAGCAGGGGGTGGTTGCGGCAGCTTCTCCACTGCACCAGCAGTACCAGCAGTACCACCAGCAGCAGCAGAACCAGCAGCAGCAGCAGCAGGGTTGGCAGCAGCAGGGGCAGGAGCAGCGTGAGGCGTATGCTTCACACCTTCTGCAGTTGCAGCAGGAGGATAGAAGACGGAGCCATGCTTTTGCAACACCTTCATCACCTCTTTCCTCAAGCAGAGGTCCAAGCAGCGGCAGCAGTAGCAGTACATGGGCTGGCCAGCATGTTGGTGCTAGTGCGCAATTTCAGCAGCAGCAGCAGCAGAGCACAGCAATGTCGAAGCTGCTCCCGAAGGTGGGGTCTTACATACGGCAGCGAGCGTCCCGACTTGGGTCAAGGGAGTTGAGCAATGTCTTGTGGGCTTATGCTGTGCTAGGCCACCGGGATGTGGCTGTGCTCTCAGCAGTAGCAGATCAGCTGCAACACAAGGTGCTGCAGCAACAACGGCAGCAGCAGCAGGAGCGGCGGCCAAAGCAGGGGGGGCAGTGGCAGCAGCAGCGAGAAGCAGCGGGGCCAGACCAGGAGCAGCAGCAGGAGCAGCAGGGCTTATGGCGGAAGCAAGGAGCTTCAGCAGCAGCAGCAGCAGATGTTAGCAATGCTGTATGGGCGCTAGGGAAGCTGCAGGTGTCCCACCAGGGTTTAGTGAGTGCAGTGGAGGCTAGTCGGGGTTTCTGGTTGGCAGGGGCTTCACATGGGGAGTTGGCGGTTACTCTGTGGGGCTTGGAGGCGATGGGGGCAGAGGCTGGGGTTCTATTGCAGGAAGGATGGCAGAGGGCTGTGGAAGTGCTGCCGCAGTTAAGTGCCACTGATGCAGCTACTCTAGCAGATGCTGCCGGTGGGGTGTGTGAGAGGCATCATGTGAGCATCTATCAGCAGCGGCAGCAGCGGCGGCGGAGGGGTTGGAACAACAACCTGCCTGCTGGGGAGCAGCAGCAGCAGAGCAGAGTGAGGTTGAGTCGGGGGCAGCTGTTCAACACAGCAATGGAGCCCTTGAGGGGGGATGCTGTATCGCTTGAGGCAGCTGGGAGCAGCAGCAGAGGGGAGACAGGGGAGGATGGTGGGGACGCAGCATTCGGCAATGGCAGCAGCAGCAGCAGTGGACTGAGTCCTAGCCTAAGTGGGGGTCGAGGTGTGACGTCTGTGCCAGTGGCTGTAGGGATGGCTGTGGAGTTTCTGCAGGCCCTGCAACAGCAGTGCAGCAGCAGTAGCACTAGTACTACCGCCAGCAGCAGCGGCAAAGGTGCTACCACCACCAGCAGCAGTGGCATCGCTAGGGGCAGCAGCAGCAGTGTTTACGCCGTTCTACCGCCCTGGTCTGCTAGAGAGCATGTGCAGGTCTTACGGGCCTACATCCTGGCTCGCGTGCCTTTGTCTACCCCGATGCGTAATGCTCTCTTCTCCTCCTTGGAGAAAGCGCTCCCTTCCTGCCTCCCCAATCAGATGACCATCACTGCTTGGGCCCTTGCCAAGCTGCGGCCTGAGACGCCAACTCCCTTAGTAGACCTTCTAGCACAGCAGGCTGCCGCTCGCATCTGGCAGTTTAAACCCCACGAGCTATCTGTGCTGGCATGGGCTTTTGGGCGCTTGCTGCACACTGACGCCTTGCTGTTTGACTGCATTGCGATGGCAGTTGTGCCTGTGGTATCCCGCCTCACCCCGCAGTCAGTTGCAAACCTCACATGGGCGTATGGCCGCGTGTGTCATTACAACAGCGCGTTGCTTACGGCGTTAGCTCAGAGAGCTGCAGCTGTCCTGCCACAGTTCAAACCGGCTGAGCTGGCGTGCATGGTGTGGGGTTTAGCCAGCTTGCGGTATAAGCAGCGGTCACTGCTGGAGCTTGTGGAGGAGCATGTGGTTGCAAACTGCAGTAACTGGAACAGCAAGTCCTTGGCTCGGTTAGCTGTAGCATATGCTATGGTTGACTCCGCTCAGCCTGTGCTGTTTCAGACGTTAGGGGATGTGCTAGCCTCTCGGCCGCGCTGCTTGTCTGGGTTGACCCCCCATGAGCTTGCGGAGTTGGGTTGGGGCTATGCTGTGCAGAGGCAGCGGCACCAGGGGTTGTGTAGAGCGCTGGCAGCAGAAGGGGCTCGGAGGGGGCAGCAGCTGTGTTTGAAGGACTTAGTGCAGCTGGTATGGGCGCTGGTGGTGTTGAGGCAGCCGTGTCGGGGGTTGTTGGATGCTGCTGCGGAGGTGCTTATGGAAGGGGAAGCTGAGAAGAAGCTGCAGCAGCTACAGCCGGGGCAGTGGCTGCAGCTGGCGTGGGCATTCGGGAGGCAGAGGCACCCGGCTGCGGCTTGGGTGTTGGAGAGAGCGAGGCAGCAGGAGCCAGTGCAGGAGGACGAGGAGCAGCAGCAGCTGTTATGGCCCTCAGCAGAACAGCAGTGGCAGCAGCAGTCGGGGTGGCGGGAAGAACAGGCTGGGGGAGGAGTTCTGCGGCGGCGGCTGGCTTGCAGTGTTCCGCAGGTTATGGGTGAGGGCCTTGAGAGGGTGGAAGATTGGGCAGACGAGCAGGGGCTGGAGAAGGATGACAGGTACTCTGGACATCAGGAGGCAGCAAGGAGCAGCTATCACCACCACCAGCAGCAGCGGCAGCAGGACCAGGAGCGGCAGCAGGAGCAGCGGCAGGATCAGGTGCACTGGCAAGGAGGGGTGAAGCCGGTTGAGGCGGCCGGTAACTCCCACGGTGGTGGGTATAGAAATAACCTGGGGACTTATACCAGCAGTAAGCTGGCAGCTCGGCCAGTTCATGTACAGCAGCGTGTATTTGTACAGCAGACACAGGACCAAGGAGAGCAGCAGGGGGGGCAGCGGGGGGATGTTGATGAGGGCAGCAGTAGTGGGGTGATGGGGATTGGTCACACTAATACTAGGCAGCAGCAGCAGCAGAACGAGGAGGAGGAGTTTGAGTTGTTATCGTCGCCAGGGAGCAGCAGTACTGCGCATGATGATGCTCTTATGCAACAGCAGCTGCCAGCTCTAGCAGCTGTAAGCTCTTATGGGCAGCTGTCCATACCTTGGGAGGGAGTAGCAGTGGCTGCAGTTGGAGAGCCTGCACCACTGAGAAGGGTCGTCAGACCCACTACCAGAGGCAGTAGCAGCTGCCTGCCAGTGATGGTGCAGCAGCAGCAGCATTGTGCAGTTGGGCGCCTTCAAGTTATGTCCTCTGGCAGCCAAGCAGCCGTTTGCAGGGACTTTGGACACCCAAGCTAGCAGGCAATAGCCTTTTGTCGTGGTCCTTGTCGAAGTCTGGCGGTATGCTATCCCTGTCTAGTGGTGCAGTGGTTGGCGTTGGTTCGTTGCCACCGTGATGTTCCTGTTGACTGAGGGTGGATTGTTGATTTAGATTGCTTCTGGGTGAGCTGAAAGGTTGGGTGAGTGTTCAGATACGTACGAAGTACAATTATAATCATAATTGCAGACTGAGAGCGGCCAGTCAGACACCTGCTATTTCAATATCCACCCGCATGCTCGTATGACCTGCCATCAGCTCGCTTGAGTGTTTTACCTGTATTTGCGCGAGTGTGCCTGCTTGTCACCTAGGTCCTTTTGCTTGTTCGTATAGATCAGCCTCTGCAGTGGCTGACCTGTGCATTCGGCGGAACCGTTCAGGTCAAGGGGGAGGCAGGGAAGGAACGTGCCAACGGCCAGGCATACCGCATACGAGTGAAAGTGCTTTCAGAGTCAGCAGTGTAAGACAGTTCTCAGGTCTACTTGTCTCAGCTTCACTAAAATTCGCAGCCCTCTGCCCCTCTATCGGTCGCACTTACTCACCCCACATGACCGTAACAAACTGGTTAATGGAGGGCATGCTTGGGTGCTGCATGGCCCGGAAGGCTGTGCAGTGGTCTCTCTTAACAAAATCCACCCGCACAACAAAATTACATAAAAGACTCATGAGCACGCCGTGCACTCCGCTGCGATGGCGGAGACGGAACTGCCCATGACGCCCAAGACGGCCGTTGGCCTATCGGCCCTCCGGAGTTTTTGAGTAAATCGTCTAGTGTGAACTATCATATGAGATCCTAGCTCTTGATAGTCCGTTTACAATGCCGGGCCCATTGTGAAAAAACAGTCCACGGCACGAGCTATCAATCGCATACGATGTCGGCACAGAAGACCCTGCATGATCATACGCAAGCGGAATCCCATGAGAAGGTACAGCATACTGCTGCAGAGCAATCATGGGTAAACCAATATGAGATGCACGCATACATACACCCAGTGCAGTGCATGCACGCATACACAACGCAACCTGCATGATATCGCGCTAATTAACATCAGCATTGACACCCCTGTGAGGCCCCAGAAATGCCATCAGCTGAGCCACTATGCAGCAATGCATATCGGGCCTTCAAACATGCCGCTCAGCCAGACTCTCGGCACACATCGATCAACATAATGCATTGCAAAGAACAAACAAACATGTAAGGTAAGGTTAGACAACACACTTGCACATTCCATGGACGAAGCACCCTCAGCTCAAATTGCCATGCGCCCTATGCACCCATCAGACTGCCCACCATGACATAGTAAGAGCCTGGTCTGACATCTTACTCTGCTGATACAGTCACAGCCAGGGGGCCCCTCATAAAAGCAATGTGTCTATGATGGCACTCCCCCACCGTTTAGAATTCCTGTAATCTTGTTTGCATGCACTGGCAAATCCCTAGAGCGCACACCTCCGTCCATGGAATACTTCCAACTTTGCCACAATCCCTCGTCAACAACGGATACCAACGGATACCGCCAAATCCTACAGGGATCTACACCAAGTTATCCCCACAAAAGCAATACAGCACACTAAACATGCATGCAGTACAGCACGATAAGCCCATGTGCACACTCCAGGCCCAACCCCACCTGCTAGGTACTTGATCAAGGCATCATACATTGACAGGTAAAGACCCTTCCCAGACCGATCTGTACACAGGAAAAACCCCCATATGTAGGTTCATGTATCAGCATGGTATTATATGTGAACAACACTAGTAAAGTCATGTGCTAGGGTTCCAACAAGGCCCCACAAATGCATGAGTAAGCCGCCACCCACGTCAACGAGTGTACTGTGCGCCTGCAAGACCAACCCCCTTGCTTGCAAGAGTGCAAAAAGCACCAAGCCCTGACAGAAAGCAGTTACCTCCCAGATAAGCCAAGCTGGGCACCATACGAGCATTATGATCGTTGCTGCAGGCCATTGTCATTCCAACAGAGCAGCAGCTCATCAATTCAGGCGGCTGCACCCCGCAGCCCACCAGCACCTGCAAATTCCCGTGAGGAGAAGGCCTGAGCAATCAGACTACAAGCTGAAGGCCTTGGGCAAGTACTACCAACCAAATGCGGTCATATCAACGAACCACGAAGCTCCACATGCTGCAAAGAAATGACACTTTATCTCCCGGAAAGAGCCCCAGAGGCCCTAACAAAAGGCGGGGCTCGTCGTATGAATGTCCAATGACTAGACGATATGATGTCACCCCAGTCATGCACTACGGCTGTTGGTGCATCCTCAAGAGCCCCAGAAAGATCTCACTGGCTTGCGGACATCGATAAGGTTTAGGTTCTGCATTATGGGAATCTACATCCAAAAGCACAACCCTATAAGTGTGCCCTTCCCGCACAAAAGACATATCCTAGAAAAATCAGACACCAGTCAGCCTCCAGATAACAAGCTTACTCCACAAGCATGACTACTCGGCATCCATGGATAGCGGCACCACCACCATATTTGCCGAGAACTGCGCCACAAACCACCTTTCCATGAACCTAGGACATGATGCCTTCCCAACTTGACCCATACGAAGTGCCGTGGGACACAGCAGAACAGACCATGGGACAGACATTCTGAGATCAAGGTGTTCAAAATGCAGCACCCTTACAAACCTACCAACAACAACCCTTCCATAATGTTCTCGGCAGCACCTTATGCTGTGACAAACCATCCAGCAGTTGCACCTAGCACAAGCAACACCGTGTTATCTGCTCTACTCCAGGAAGAGGAATGCATGCAGCCATGTGACGACCCTGATGACAACACTACTAATTTATTGCTCTCTCTTTAGTACCTGAAATCAGGGCACTTCAAACTGGACCTGCAAAGATGTCCTGACGTATGAAAGTTCCCAACACAGAGGATATTGCGGCTTGCACTGAGCACAGCTACCGGAGGTGGAGAAGCACCAAGTAAGCCCCCCGAAAGCAGCAATCGCGAACAAACGACACTGGGTCGCATATACCCCCCAAGAGTACACCCCCTCCCATTTCAAATAGACAGGAAAGACGGCGAGGTTGCCATGCATACCCAGCAAGCGACAGCAACCAGCCCTCTTAACACAGATATAATGAGCTGAATTCTGAACCCCCACATAAATTACATAATTCCATGCCACGGCCAGATTCTCCTTTTTGCCCCACATCCTTCCTTGACCCTGTTGAACAGCCCACTGATTGCTGCTTACTGGACCCTAAACAGCACCTCCAAAGGGCAAACCACTTGTTCTGCCAGAGATTCCCACCAAACCATGCATTAAATGCAACTCTTCAGTGCCAGAAGCCCCCTTGCTAAAAGAGCCCTGCCCCACAGTCTCCATGTTCCTCCTATCAACCCCACCACTGTCAGCAATGAAGCTTTGCTTTTTCACATGAGGACCAAGAGTCACACTTACAAGCACACAGACCCACAAAGGCCTGGCTGCGTGGAATGGACTGCAGGAGGGCTGATTTGTACACTGAGGGATGCCATACAGAAACCTGGTGCAAAACCCGGTGCGAAGCTACCAGAAACATGACGTATGAACAATAACATGACTGCATGCACAAGACTCTTGCCCAGCTGGTAAATTCCAGCTGTGGCGGCGTGACGGCTGCTGGTGGTGAAAACAAATACCCTGCTTTGCTGTTAAATGAACGTAGTGATATGGCTAATCAGCAACAAAGTGGGAAATGACGAGGGACCTCACATACTACAAGGACAGGCAAAAACGAGGCACACCATGTAACAGGAACAATGCATCATATGTTTATACCCTTGTATCCTAGAGACCACAAAACCCCTTGCTCAATCTCCAGCACCTGTGAAGCACGTAGATACACACAACCATTGCAAGGATAAAGGCAAAGCAAACACAAGGATTTTTCAGCACGTATTTGAGCAAGGTGAGCAGCGAGCTCCTAAGTGATGTCTCTCTCAAAAAAACCTGCGGCTCCCCTACGTGCTGACATAGGTGCGTAGAACAAGGCATGCATATGGTTTTACCTGTCTCCTGAACTCAATCCTATTACATGGCCCTGCTTGACTGGTCAATATCCTGCCGTCCCCAATGAACAAACACATGAGCACAAGCCACTGCAAACCAACCATGCACTGCAGGTGTCACATGTCTTTCTTTGTGGAGCACCACAAATGCTGTAGCCTCAAGAGATCCCCTGACATCCATCGTGCAGGTCAGGATTAGTCTCTTAATCGAGTGTTCCAAAAGCAACCAACGGACGCCACCTGCATGCATTATGCCAGATCTGCCTCCTGGCCAACCTGTACCCGCTTGTGCAAACGAAGGTCCCACCCTCCTTACAGGCTCAACCCGGCTCAAATGGCCAGCTCTTGCTGAGGCTTCATGAGGACAACATATCTGACCATGACACTAGCAGACAGACCAAATCCCAATGCCCAAGTTCCTCCAAGGGAGCCCCTCTTGGATCCCCGCACTTTCCTTTGCATGTCTTAATCATATGACGTGTGCAGCAACACCAGAGCAGCGTGGCTTGTGCAGTAATTACTGACAGCGCTGTTGGATAAAATACAAGGATGGGGCGGCCTCCAAAGCAAGCTCACTGTGCTCATCGCCAACATGCAGGACCACCAAAACCAGACACTAAGTACCAAGTACGGTGTGCCAACAGGGCACAAGGCAATGATGAACTCCGTAGATCATCTTTTCTGCTCCCCACTGCAAGGTCCTTTAGGCCACAGGCAATGCTCCTTGCCATCAGATACAGTGTTCCTAAAGGGCTGGAACATAAGCAAAAGCATGCACTACATGTAAAAGGAGGCATTCAGGCAATCTTTGGCTTACCGTCAAGGTCTTCTCACCCCACCCCTGCTGTAATGTCATGAAGCACACATGTGCCCTCATAACAAAACCACTGGACCACAAATGCCTTCCCCGTGCACATCATTGAAGAAGTACTAAGGCACTACTGACACTAGCCTAGAGGTAACTTTCACTGCTGGCTGCTGCTGCCCCACCAAAACAACTTGCCACCATAAATTAAGGAGGAGAGAGCATGGCAAGTTGCAGGATGCTCAGGGGGACAGAGGACATTGAATGTCCTGCCCCGGAGCCAGAAGCAGCAGGCAGCACAGCACACATATAAAAAAAAGCTCAATTCACAAGTCACCTCTTGTCATGGTGACCTCAACTCACAGTACTAAAGTTCAAAGTCTAACGACGCAACATCCAAAAAGAACATGGCTTTGAGCTCGTTGCAGGCATGTGGTCCTGCAGCCTCCTGGCCAGATTTACCAGACAATTACCACCTGCAAATCTATTGGAGGCTGCTCGCCAGCACCACAAAGGATTAGGGGCTACAGCTACAGGCCAGCTCGCCTCCAACACAATGCTAACTGATGAAGCCATGCACAAGAACCGTGCTACAGCACTACAGCAATGTCATCTCATGCTCCACACAAGCAAAAGCACATGGTACTGGCAAGTATTTTGTACATACTGGACGCACATGAAGTTATGCTAATCTCACATGATCCAACCCGAAGGGTGATAGCAGTTCTCTGGCCTATTTCACAGCAACCTCTTGTGAAGCAAACACTTCCTGCATACTTGTGTTTCACTGAGCAAGGGTAGGCCCAACCACAAACAATAGATGCCTTCCCTATCCCACCAAGATCTATACTTCAGGACAAATCATGGCTACACAGCCACCACTCTTGCACAGCCGAACCCTTTCAAGGTGTAAACCCCCACAGCCCTTGATAGAAAGTCTCAACATCCACAGTGCGGCCTAACTTGGTTCCTCCTGCACACCCCGTGATAATGGAAAAAGCTAGCTAGCTGAACATGGCCTGGAGTTACCATGTAATCCATAGTCCATCCCTTGCTTCCTAATTCCCACATATCGCTGCTGGTCTGAGGCTATAGGGCGACCTTAATCAACCTACTAGTACCTTTGCTGTAACCACTAAAGGCTAGGTTGCATACAGGCCCAGCTGTTGCCTGTATGCAACCTTTAGCTACTCCCCACAATCAAGCATACAGTCCGATGGCCATGGTGCCAAGGCCCAAAACACTGGACTTTGCTTGGCATGGAAGGAAGGGGCCTGCACACCTGTTTGTGCCCAGCATGCCAACAGCAAGTTTACAGGCAGCTCAAGATGCAGCAGCTGGTACAACTTCCCAAACTGATGCCACATGCAGAACATGTATGCATACATGCGCCCCTCAAACGCCCTGCCCCTTCTGCTACTTCGCAATGTCCCTCCCACATGTTTGCAGAGGTTTCACCTTCAACTGCTAACAGGTCATGCTCTCGTTCTACAATTAGGAACAGCAGAGACATCAGCGCAACTTGATATGCTAGGTATTCTCCTTCAGAGGGTGCTACATGCTCTCTTTCAACCAGAGAGAATAAGCCAAATAAGTTAATGCGACATGCTCCGTTTCCAACAGAGAAGCATCAATCGATAACTTCAGCGACATGCAAATACCAGAAGTTGAAGCATGCAGTAATTATTTAAACACAGACTGATTCAACCTCAAGTTACAAAGCACAAGGGCTACCCCAGCCCCATAAGTTAACCTAGCTCCAAAAGGATAAAAAACTACGATGGCATGTGACCCTTGATCACATGTAATGTAAATCCATGGACCACCATCCATGGACCACATAGTTGCATTGACTGCCCCACATCGGCAGTATACCCCCAGTATCATCATGTAATCATTCATCCGCCAATAAATCATTCGCCCACCAGTGTACTATCTTGCTCGCATCACTCTCCCGTGCTTTCTTACCTGTACCGAACCTCCAAGGACTATACACCAAGGATATATTGCCATGGCACCCCATGCAACCTAAGATCATCTCATGGATCTGAACTTCCTCACACGCGTCCTGCAGCAGAAGATGACTTTTCGAAGCTCCTTACATGCTGTGGAGCTTCAGCACCGCCTCCTCCAGCTCAGGTGAAGCTCCTGCCTGCATCAAACGCTGCAGCATAGTCAGCTGTTGGTGCTGCTGGTGCTGCTGCTGTTGAGCCTGCACAGCAAGCTGGTCACTGCGCGCCCTCATCCCATCCTGCACACCCACTAGTTGCACCAGCTGTACCCCCTGCTGCCGCTGCAGCTGCGGCTCATCTTCAGAGCCATTCTTAGCCATTACCCAAGCATACGCCTCCTCCAGAGTCTGTGGTGTGTTTTGTACTGCCACCTGCTGTACTCCCACCTGCTGCTGCTCCTGGACCCCAGCCACAGGGCCCCTCAGCCCAGTCGGCTGCAAAGACCATACTCCCATGCCACTCCCCTGCATGAGCTCCTGAGGTGGCCCCTGCCTAAGACCCTCCATGGATGCCCCTTGCAGCTGCAGCAGCTGATGGTGCTGCATAGCCTGCTGATGCTGTGCTACTTGGATCTGCTGCACCTTCACCTGCTGCAGCTGCTGCTGCTGGGAGAGGTCCACCAGCTGCATGGGCTGCAGCTGCAACAGCTCCTCATTAGAAGCATCCAGCGCCTGCATGTGCATCAGCTGGGCCTGCTCTGCTTGCTGCACCATAACCTGCTGTTGCTTCTGCTGCTGGCTGTGCTGGTGCTGCTCAATCTGATGCTTTTGCAGCAGCTCCAGAAGCTGCTGCTGTTGCATGACCTGGTGCTGCTGCTGGTGCTGCTTCCATGCTTGGTAGTCTGTAGATCCCACCTGCTTGGGTGGGGGTGGGGGTGGCTGTGGAAGGATACCTTCCCGCTGCAAATCCACCACCTGCTGCGTGGTTAGTGCTGTCGCAACCACTCCTCCAGGAGCCACATGGGGTTTTGCAGCCAGCCTGTAGGGACTGCTGTAACTCCCCACAAAGCTCCCGCAGCCGCTGGACATGCCAGACAAGGTACTGCTGATGTTGCTGAGGGTGCGGGACCACTCTGAAGAGCTGCGGGTCTGCAGGTGGGAGGGGGTGTCCGGGTGGTAGGCAGAGGAGGTTACCAAGCTGCCGCAGCTCTGCAGAACATGCTCATCCTCTTCCTTGGTCAGCATCATGGGGGGCAGCTGCTGCTGGTGCATCCACTGCGCGCTGCCAGGTTCCGATGCTACTGCTGCTTGCAGGGGGATGAGCTGTACAGCACCTGAGCTAGCTGGCATACCCCCCAGCACATTCACAGCTTGCTGACTCTGCTGCACGAACTGCTGCAGACTCATGGCATCCTGTGACTGAAGCCGGCGGGGAGGGGGGCCTGGAGGGGGTGGTGGGGGCGCCCCCACGGGCATGCTGCTGCTCAGCAAGCTGGAGCTACGGAGAGGCGGTGGTGGCTGCCCCAGTGCTGCTGCTGCTTGCGCTACCCCCACCTGCTCTGCTGCCTTTTTGGGTGGTGGTGGTGGTGGAACCATAGGTAAGCTGGGGGACATGCTCTTTGCTAGCTGGTGCAGCTGCTCAACTGCTTGCTCCTCTGCCTGCTGCTGCTGCTGAGCCTGGTTGCCGCCTGCAGCTGCCTGCTCTGCCTCCAGCTGTTGCAGCACCTCCTGGAGAAGGTTTCCAGGCACTGCCTCCTGAGACTCTGGCACAGCTTGCAGACGACCACGCAGCTGCCGCAGGAAAAGAGCACACAAAAACATCAGCACACCATTTGCACAACTTGCAGCACAACATGTACGTACTTTGGCGGCTATGCTAAAACTTGAAGCAGTACATCAAATGTGCGTCCACCACCGATTATGCCATCCACAAGACAAGGAGATCGGCGAAGGTTGGTCGCCGCAGGATGGATACATAACAATAGATAAGTCCACTACTTCCACAGACAAACAATGCCAGCTGGAACCATCTACAAGGCCCTTCCTCCATCATCTTCTGCAGACCAACTTGTAGTGACTCCGTAATGGCAACAGGAACAGGTGCCGCTTACCAGCAGCTCGGTTGCCTTCTGCGCTCCAGGCTTGTAACCCCTCAGTGCTGGCGGTGGCCATGTGAGCTGCCGTGTGGCCAAGCCAGCTCCAACCACTGCAACTGCCTTGATAGGGCTGCTGCTGGTGGCTCGGCTGATCTCGCTTGGCAGGCCCAACCCTGCTGCATCTGCTGGAGCAACTGATACACTCAGTGCTGCAGCTGCAGACGATGTAGCTGCTGGTGAGGCAGGTGCCTGGGAGGACCCATCCTGGGGTGCTGGAGTTGCTGTGCTACTTCCAGGAGCTGCTGCAGCATCTGCCAAGGGCACAGCAGCAGTGGCAGAGCTGCTAGTCACCACCAGGCAGGGTAGAAGCTCATTTGTGGCAGAACGCAGCGAGGATGAGAAGCCAGGCAGCAGTGTGCCACAGGCAGACATGCTGCTGCCAGCATCTGCAGCTGATGCCAGGGTGCTGCGAAGGCACAGGGAGGAGGCAGATATCAGCAACAGTGGTACTCACTACAATGTGCATGCGTGTGAAAGCCTCACATCCTGGAGCTGCGCAGCTTTGGCCCATAACCCCTTCATGGCTGCTAGGACAAGGTAGACTCCCAGCATACATATATGCTATACTACCATAAGAGCAGTGCCATGTTCAAGAAGTCACAGAATGACATTCCAGCTGCCTCTTTGTAATTGTAAAAGCACATATACATGAAGGGAGAGCCCACAGCCCTGCCATTGACAGCGCACCTGCACCCTTCACTGCTGGAAGATGGCTCGCCGCCAGTTGCCCGCTGGATGCTCACTACCAAGTTATCTTGCACCACCGCAAGTGCTGATGCTGCACGGGCACGCTGATCAAAGAGAGGAGCGTCCTCCAGCAGATCATGCTTCAGCTTGGCCAGGGCATGCACCTGTGCATACAGAAGCTCCCATTGTAAAGGAAACCAAAAGCATGCAGTACTAATTGCCAATCACATCCTGCACGTTAACTTTTGCAAAGCAAATGGCATGCTCCATGCTGCATGCCAGTGATGCAGTCTATGTGTACATCCATGTGTATGGACTGGTACACAGAAAATTACACACTCAGCAAGCAGACTGGGACCACCGAGCAAGTTGGTAGTACAGCCCCACCTCGGCAATCAGCTGTTCTTGGACGTCTTCTAAAGTGCCGATGTCCTGCAGTAAGCGGGTTTTCCTCTCCTTAAGGGCGCCCAGTTCATGATCGGTTGCGGCTGAGCGGGCGTTGGCGAGCTTGTCCTTCACCACATTCTCTAGCTGCAGACTGCCTAGAACCTCGGGACTCTTCGACGCAAGCTTCAAGGCTGCATCTGGGCCTTGTTGTGTGATATCCATAAGATCCTGGAGCTGCGTTGCAACGCTAGGGAGCTGTTGCCGCTCTTCGCCAACTCCGTGGAGCAGGTCCGGGATTGAAGACGGCACCGCGAGAGGCAAAGATTGCAGGTCAACAGGCGTTCCCTCTGCTGTTCTGAGGTGTACAGGCTGTGCGTTTATTCGTTCAGAGGATGCTGAGGAAACTAGAGTACCTATAAGACATGGAGAGCACCTGGTTATAAAATAATATTAAAAAGAACAAAACTAGCTTCTTGGGAACCACAGTACAAGCATGTGGCAACCACTTGGCTGCTTCAAGGATCTTATAGTCTTGCCTTCCGATGAAATCCGGCTCAAACGTTCACTGCTCTCGCACAGATGCAGGGGGCCACCGTACTCACCCAAGAGATCCACGCCAGGATGGCCACCCTTGGGAGCATTCATCCAAGGCTGAACTATGTGTGTACAGGCCTTAATTCAACTCCCAAGCTATTTGCAAACGCGGTGTACGACAAGGGGTGGGTGGGCTGTCCAAAGGAGTGCGCTTCCTCGCGTCTTCAGCGGTAAGGTAACCGCATGTAAACCACCCCTTGTTCAGCGTTGGATGCTCGTTAATTCCTTTCAAGGTGGTCTGGCAAGCTTATCTGTTGTTCACAGTTAAGCAGCCAGAAGCACATGGTGCCCAAGGCAATCGTTGCACATCTCTAGGAGGAGGGACAGTCACACTATAGTGGTGGTTGTGATCCAAGCATATGCTCCTGTGCCAAGCCCTCTGTTTAAGTGCTGGTACACCTCTTCTTGATGCCGATTACGAATTGAATTGGACTCAGCGGGGGACTAGCAACTGGGGTAAACTCCCTCCGGAAATTCCCTGGCAGATCATTTCGCATTCAAAGGGCACCTAGCCGGGCGTTTGCAGATGCAGACTGCCTGTGCCAATACATTATGGTCTGACTGGTACCCGACAAGGTGCTAGCCTAGAGGAGTCATGCGCTCGGAGGTTGCGTTCATACGAATAAAGAATGAATATAGGAATCAGCCGTCAAATCTAGCCTCTACAATTTGTTAATTTCCTGGTCACCCGGGTGCCTCAGCTTCACCTCATTTAAGGAGCACCTAAAAAGTATTGTTTGTCCAGGCCTGTGTAACTGTGTAAGCGGCAGAAATGGATTGCAGACCTACTTGAACAATACATAGCCCCTGGGAGAATGTTGCCAACTTGTGATTTGGAAGCGGCATGAGTTTGGGCTTGACGGAATTGTGCAATTTTTTGCACTGACTCCTTGCATTGCCTTAGCACTTAATTTGCACTTGCACTTGCAGGTGCACTTGCACTGCCCTAGCCTTAGTTTGCTAGCCGCGTACTCCTACCGTGTTGTATGGACCAATCTGAGAAGCTGAGCGTTCAAATCGCTTTGGAGGAGGTGCTCCACCATGACCCTTATCAAGCCGATCTCCAGCTGTCTGCACTTGCAGCAGCTGCCCAGAGCTACCGCAAAGCATCAGGTACCTTGGCTACGATGTTTACCGTAGGAGTTTGGCTGTCCCCCATCGTTTGCGTTCTCTTTGTGGAGGCAGTTTTGTTTGGCGCTGATGCTTCATGTGTGCTCCCACTGTTGCAGTGTGCAATCCTTTTCCACCTGGGGCTCTGGCCCATCTCAACAACGGGCAGAAATGCTACCAGACCCTGAGCAAGCTGTTGTCCCAACTACCACCAGCACCAGTGCTGAGACAGAGCATAGAGAAGCTGGACATCGAGCACTTGCGGTTGTTGCAGTGGCTTTTTCTTACAACGAAGAGGGTGCTTGACCCTTGTGGCTGTGTGGGGACAGATGAGCTGATAACATCACTGCGACCCTCGTTTGACTTTGGACAGTCCCTAGAGCGTGCTGCTGCTGCAGCCAGCACAATCTTCCTGGTTAGCAGTGACTCTGGCAGAGGCCAGCCAACGAGCAGCCTGCCAGGCACTGCATATAAGCATGGCTTCCATGGGACGGCCTTTCATAACCTCCATTCTATTCTGCACAATGGCTTGTTGAACTTCTCTGGAATGAAGATGCAGAGAAATGGGGCTCTTTACGGCCAGGGAGTCTACCTTTCTGAGGACTTCGATGTTGCCTTCAGCTTCTGTAGTGGTGCCAAAGGCTTGGACAACAGCATAATTGGCACCCGCCTCCGGGTGCTGCTGGTCTGTGAAGTGCCGGAGGAGCTGCACCAAAGAGTGGCAAGCAAGAGAAGGTGAGCTGACATGCTAGGATGCTAATGGACAGACCGTGCTTGGACAAGCGAGCACACACGCCATGAGTGTAGGAGCACCCCAAGTATCCTTATATATCTGGACAGTGTTGATTGCCACCAAGAGCATGGGTGCTGCAGTTGTGGGCATGCCTCAGACGGGTAGTAATAAACAAAACAAACAAAAATTTAAGGTGATAACACGCAGTGATCTATCTCATATAATAACATGCTGGCAGCAGTAAACCATTGTCTTGTCTAAAGCGTGTTCAGGTTTGGCTGTTTCAACTTCTCTGCGAGTCAGCCAAGGATCGGCCTTGTATCCTAATTTTATGACAGCATGCATGTGATGCAGTGTCGGTGGAGCTGCTCGAAACTATTCGAGCTTGGGCAAGAGGGCGAGAAGTGCGTTTTTGGGCTCTTTAGACTTGCTTGAGGCCATGTACAGGATGCCTTCCATGCTGCATTTCTCAGTGTCTGAGCTGCTTATTGTAATCCTTCTTTGGACTTCGAGACGCCAAGAGCCTTGCAAAGCACTGGCTTGCTCTTTGCCGGTTAGAGGCAGGCCAGCAATTGTGGGCAGAGCTAATATGCAATGCATATTAGACATGGGCACTCGTACTATATCAATGTATATATGGCAGGACAGGGTGCTAGAATACTCCTTTATGGGACCTACAGTCCATGGCGACATCGTCTACACCGGTCTCCTGGGAGGCTTGGACAGCAATCAGCTGACACGTGTACATATAGGATTAAGCAGTTCAGCATGTCCCTGCTGCTGGTATTGCTAAGTATGAACTAGTGCCGTTGCTGGGCTGCTAACATGCTGCTTATTTCTATTGGCCGCTTGTCTTTGCAGGTTACCAGACAAGTACATTGTAGTGCCTCAACCAGCCATGGTCAAAGTCAAAGCTCTGCTGGTATACAGTGACGATGCCCTTGTTGGGCAATCCCAAAGCCCTTTGCAGCTTGCTGCTCATTGCAGTAGGGATGCAGTTGCACCAGGGGTGGGAGCAGGCAGTGCTGAGCAGGCTGTTGAGATTGCTCCTGGTTCACAACAGCTGCATGTTGGGGCACAGAGTAGCCAGCAGCGACTGAACCGGTTTGGTCATGGATTAAGCAGGCGACATATACATGGAGCACAGCAGTTGTGCTGGTGGTTGGCTGTGGTGTATGGGGTTGGCCTGTGTGGATTATGGTTGTGGAGGCAACTGGCGCTGCAGCACGGGTATATACGTGGTAACTGGTAGGCTAATATCTCCTATCGATATGGTGATCTTGCGGGACATCCTTGATAAGATGTTCTCAACATCTCTGGTGGGTGGTTGTGGTCTGATGCAGAAGGTCTATTGGTCTGGTGCTCGTCGTATGGTTGTAAAGAAGGGGCTTGGTGATCGTTCCATACTGAAGGTGGACATATGGCGAACCACGGCGCAGGAGATAGCGGGCAAAGGCACCGGTGGTCTGCTGGAGTGAGCTGGGTTCCTCCTACTCTAGTGTCCATGACTGACCCCCCCATGACATACCTTGCATCAATAGCACTTAATCTTAAGTTCGCTGGGTAGTCGGGGTTTCAACAAGACAGCGCCCGCTTCTTCTGTGGGAACGCTTTGCTGCTGACACTTGCGCGCTGACGCGCTGTGAAGTTAACACTCGATGCTCTACCGCGCTTAACGCTCTTGGTGGACGCTGCCTTGTGCATATTTTGAAGCTCTTTGCACAGATGCAAACTTCTCAGGTGAACTTAGAGCGTCCTGGTATAAGACACCTAACGCAACAGAGCCCATACAACGCTCTGCTCCGAGCTGCGACCGTGCGTTGTCATGGAGTACACAATGATGGCTCCTTTGCTTCAAAGGCCTTCTCAGCAGTCTTGGCTACAATCATGGCAACGTCGGCTCTACCAGCAGCAGCAGCAGCAGCTCCCTGGTCTAGCCACTTGGCCTCCGAGCAGCTGTACGAGCAACAAGTGCAAAGACACAAGCCAGGCCCCTCAAGTCGCCTGCCAACATCCAGAGAAGCAGAAGCCATGTTATCATACGACCAGGACCTATTCACTGATGAAGCATGGCAAGGCATGGTCAAGTATGTTGCTAGAAAGTCAAGGCTCCAACCCAGCACCCTACTTCAGGCCAAGAACATACCTGTTTGGCATCAACTACTACCGAGCAAGGGGATAGGTTGCTGGCAAAGGCTTCATCATATAAATGTCGCTGCTTTATGCAGCTTTGCAGAGAAGCACCTGCAGAGAGGACATGCTAAGTTTGCAGGTGACAGAACCTAGAACCTACGTGATAAGATGCAGGCCCACTCATGATCTCTATGCCCGATGCAGGCTGCAGCAGTACGCCAAGTATGTGGAAGGCTTAGATGCTAGTGGGCTTGAGGATCAGCCTGGATGTGAAACGTGCACAGCCAACCGCCTGATGCTGGAGAAGGCATGGCAGACTGTGGCAAATGAGTTCTATGACCCCACGGGCAGCTTCAACCAGGCAAAATGGGCAGAGAGCTTGCTACACACCCTTCAGGTAACCAGGGAGACATTGCTGCAGATGTCTGCACACCCTCAGATAGCACAGGCCACCCTATCAGCACAATGTGAGTGGCCTTAAGTTACGGGCTTTGGCGTTTGCCTTCGTTTAAGCAGCATATCAGAGCGATCTTTCATATGCAATGGATGCCTTGTTGCAGCTGCCATCACCATGTAAACAATGTATTATGGTCAGCTGCATGATCTAAAATGTTGCAGTGTGTGAGTGAGGGTGTGCCGATTTTAGAGTCATTTTTTTACTCCTTGCCAGTGAAGGTTGAGGGATGGGCATGCAGATGCGTTTAACATGAGATGCAGCACCTAGTCCTGGGCAGGAACACATCAGCAGGTGGTTTCTCAGCATCGTTGAAGGAGCCTTACATGGTTGGAAAATCTCTTTATGAATAGAGACCCGCATTTTATGAAGATCGTAATCGTTATGAAACAGAAGAGGCGCTTGAAGACAGTAGACCCCTGGCACTGCCTGCCCTGAGAATGGCCATTTGTTTTTGGTCTTTCTCACAGGCACATAAGGGCGCTCTTCACAGCAAGGCAGAGACGTATACAGCACTGAAAGAGCTGGTGGCAGGCCTAAATGACCGTTACAGCAACTTCTTGCCGCCCAGTCAATTTAGGCAGGCGCTGAGGCGACCATCACCTGCTGAAAGGAATTACCTGGAGGCGCAGTTTGTAGGTGAGCTGTGCCTTCAATGGTTTGCTTGGCATGGCGTGTTTGTGGCTTAAGGTTATGCTGTCCTAGTGTGCGGATGCTTGGTATGGTGCTGGGAAAGCTCTTGTGCACGGTCTCGTGTCAGACATGAGGCCATGGGGGTTCAAGGTAAAAGCAGCAGCCTCAGAACTCAGCAGCAGCAGCAATGTAAAAGCAGCAGCAGCCTCAGAAGTTGTGCTGCGGGGCAGTGACCTTGCACATGCTTGGCAATCTGGAGCGTGGTACCTACATACGCATGGCTGGAACTTGCGATGAATGCCAGATGTCACTATGCACCGGTCGTGCTATTGATCTGCACAAGAAGCCTGTGGTGTATCCTCTTTGATGCAGCCCCTCACAAGGTTTGTGATTTAGGGATATTCGCTTTGTCATTCCTTTCTAAACTGCTTTACCCCTATCAGCCTCGTTTGATTAAAATGCAAGCAGTGGGGTCCTGGTAGTGCTGAAGCTCTTGGCTAGGATGATCAGCATATTGACACCTCCTCCTGCCTGCCCTCGCCCTCCTCTTCTCTCACAGGGGTTGGTATCCACTTTGGAGCTCTCACACCATCTGGTGGCCGCATTGTGGAGGCCCCTCTGGCCGGCTCCCCAGCTGAAGCGGCCGGCATCATGGCAGGAGATGTAATCATGGACATCGATGGCATGCCCGCCGACCAACTAACTCTGGACGAGATCACTACATTGCTCCGTGGCCCGGCCGGCTCCACTGTCACCCTCACCTTAGCCCCACGTGCTGCTGCCACAAGCAGAGGAATAGGAGGCTTTGGTCTTGGGAGTGTCAGCTGGGGAGGTGGGGGGATCAGTGGTGGCTCGCCTCGAGTGGTGGAGCTGGAACGAGCACGGTTGCCGCAGCCGGCGGTGCGGGGGGCACGGCTGGCGCTGCCGGACGGGCGGCGGGTGAGCTATTTACGCGTGCACTATTTCAGTCAGGAGACGACGGCCAGCTTGCGGCAGTTGATGACAGAGGCTGAGATGGATGGGGTGGCAGGTTATGTGCTGGATCTGCGGAATGACCCAGGTGAGGGCAATATGAGAAGGGGGCAGGAGGGGTGACAGGATAGCAGGTGAGGGAGTGCAGGTGCAGCAGTGCAGGTGCAGGTAGGGTTCTTTCCATTTTAGGACAGGGGTCCCTTTGTGTTTGCCTCCGCTGGCCTTTGGGAGGTGTGGCCATACATGCGGCAGCGTCATGCTGTTGTAATTGACGGCTACTGGGCCCAGCCCTCATTGACAACATCTTTCTGGAGCTACACCTTGTTGTTATCAACAGCTTGCATTATCTGCATGCATGCACCAGTGGAAGTGTGGGATCTGGAGGTAAGGTGAATGCCCCTTCCACGAACCACTTGTCCTGTTGCTCCAGGTGGCATCTTTGAGGAAGCAGTGGCCATCTCCTCCTTATTCCTGGAGCCCGCTACCCGTGTAGCTCAGACAGTCAGGACAGGTGTAACCGGGCCGCCCCTGGTAGATGCCACGTGGAGCTCAGGCAGCGGCATGGTGGGGGTGGCTTACCCCACAGGAGGCATGTCAGGGGATGCCCTAGCAGCTGGGCCCTTGACAACACGCCCGGTGGCACTGCTGGTGAACCGCAGTACTGCTAGTGCTAGTGAGGTGCTGGCTGGTGAGTGTGGCAGGGGGATGCAGGGGTGGGTGACATTCGGTACATTGGCGCAAATGCCGGGTTTTGCTAGGTGGTGGGGAGGATGCTAAAGCCAATTGGGCTTAATGGGGCACGCTGGGTGGTAGACATTGAACAGGGAGGCATATGTGCATGGGTTGCTGCGAAAGCTGTGGCAGAGTTGGAGCTTAGCTGGGATACAAAGGCCGTAGTTCAATGATGGATGCGTGTTAGGTTGTGTGCTGTTTGGACTATTTCTGCACTAGTGATATGTAACCCTGACTGGTCAATGGTCCCTAGTTGACTTGAGTGCAAGACTTGTACAGGCACATCGCTACAGATATGATTATGCATGGATGAAGTCCACTCTCTTCACGGGCACCTGTGGAGTGATGTCTTCCATTCCTTGCGTATCCTGCCTATACCTCCCATTTAGAAACTGCTTTGCAGCTTCTGTTTGACTGGCTTTCGCATTCTTCTACCCACTGCAGGGGCCCTGCATGACAATAATCGCGCCGTGATATATGGGGAGCGCACTTTTGGCAAAGGAGTGGTGCAGTGCTTCTTCCCCCTGGGTGATGGCAGCGGTCTGAAGCTCACCGTGGCTAAATACCTGACCCCCAGTCAGTATGACATCTCCCGCAATGGGGGCTTGGCGCCTGACATCCCGTGCAGGGATTACCCCCATGGTGTGTTCACTAAGGGAAGAGCAGATATGTGTGTGCTGGGGGCATTGAACTACTTGCAGACGGCGCACACTGGTATTGACTTGAGCCATGTGGACCCCTTGTATGCCAGCACAGCAGGGCAAGCGCGGCTCAAAAGCATGAAGTAGTCCATTTTCGTGAGCGATGTTTGGGCAGCTTCGAGCCATGTAACAGTACGAAATACGGTGGGATTGTTTAATTCTACAGGGTACATGCCCCCATCGGGGCAAAGAGCTTCCAAGTGTTTGTACGTCCGTGTTGCTGCTTACATCCCAAGTCGGATGTAGTGGCAATGTGACCAAGGCAATGGTTGTTTGGGGCAGGGGTTGTCCTTCTTTTAGCAAGTGTGTTTGATCCGAGGGGAAGGTTTCACTTGAATTCAGCAGCTGTGACATAGATGCAGGGCCAATTGCGATAAGCCCTGTGTGTTTTATTGGTGAGCCTGCTGATGGGTGCTTTGAAGCAGCACCCAGGTGTGATGGAGGCTCTTGTACTACTACTTGGTTGTACCAACAAGCTATGGCAAGTAAGTGTACAGTATACCTGAGAGCATCTGGTTGTAGAACTTGGGCATTCTTTCTCTTCTTTTGTGGGTTCTGTGGCAGGCGTTCCATGGAACATCCCTGCTGCAGCACAGTGTTGAGAGATAAGTAGGATGCTGCTATGAGGGACTGGGTGTTCCGGGGTAGGTGTTCTTTTGTGTCAGGCTGTTAAATGGATAGGTATGGTGTTGCTATTGCTTGCCTGTAGTTGAAAGTGGAGTGGTCTTTGTTGTTGCACTGGACCTCTCATGGGCCATTATGTTCACAGTATCGCCTGCCCTACTAGGAGTGCTGCAGGTTGTATGAAACATAGAGTTTTGAAGACTTCTTGTTTAGCCATGTTGTTGCCACCGCCCTGTGTTTAGGAAGGTGTGCTGGAGGCAGTTTATCATATTACCGATTGGGCCCATCACAGTTAAGTTTCATGGCCAACTGGACCTTAAATGTTTTTTTGTTTGTTTTTTTGTTTCAGATGGGCTAAATGTGGTCCAAAACAAACTGCAGGCATGATCTGTCGATGAAGCTGAATGACCTACCAGTGCGTAGGCGAAGCCTGAAATTGTGATGTCCAGTTTGCAATGACGAATCATATGCGCCATTCATGATCTCTGGTGCCGACTATCCGTGCAATGCCGTATCCTCACTCTTACCATCCCATGCATCATATAAGGTCCCAAGCTCCGGAGAGAAAGACCATCAAGATTTTCGGCATGAACAGAGAGACAGAGGAGGCACTCAATCGTTCAGAAGGAATACTGAGCCCTCACGAGCAATCGAGTGGCATGTCACTTCGGGGTCACCAGGTGTCACTTCGTCCAATGTAGGAGCACGCGCCAGCGGTAAGCTACTACACTGGGCACAACTTCGACTGAGGTCATATTCTCGGACAATTAGCCCATGCATGCAACGGGTGAGCATTGCCGGGATCTCTCTTGCTATGTACTGCTCTTCCCTTGATCAAGGGGCGTCATCCTTCCTCTGCCCCTCACTCCGCACGCACGGTTCTCAACCTCCAGAGGAACACTCATTGCCTCGCTCACAGTCTTTCAATGGTCTCCCAGGATCAAAGCGCCGTTGGCATAGCTTTCGGGCTCGTCTGCCTGGCCGGGGCCTGTGCTCCTCTGGGTGCTTTCATAGTCCTGTTCTTGAAGCGAACAGTGAAGAATCTGCTGGCTGGATGCCTCTCTCTCGCTGGCGGCGTGATGGTGAGCATCCATTTGCAAAACCCACTAGCATAATGGCATTGCTGCGACCCGTGGGAAGCATGCTCACTGCGTGCACCTTAGCGGCTCAAAGTTGCTACCTACACCTAAAAACAACTTAGGATTGGAATGGTGATCAGACCATTGGGATCATAATCAAACCAGGCTGTCAAAGAGCTATCTTACGGTGCACTGCAGGTGTTTGTATCTCTCATGGAGGTCCTACCCAGCAGCGTCAATGATCTCCACCGAGGAGGCCTGACCCCAGTGATGAGCACCTTAGTCAGTTACCTCTGCTTCTTCGCTGGTATTGCCCTCTGCTATGCTCTGGACCTGATAACTGACAGCATACTAGCTTGTGGCAAGCACAGAAAGGGCAGCAGCGGTGGAAGCAGCAGCAGCAGCAGCAGCAGGTCAGGACCCCTAAGTGTCAGCCCCAGCGACGTAGTCATCGAGCTTGATAGCCAACCCTACCGTTTCAACAATGACAAAGACGCTCTCTTACAGGACTCATTCAGATCCTCTGACAATTCATCAACAGCTAATCACCTGCCCACATCAGCAGTGGTATCCCGGACTGTAACTGATCGGCATGCCCTAAGCCCCAGGGGGCCCCAGTCCTCAACAACTCCTCCCTCCTCAGCGGCAGCAGCTGTTGAAGCTGCATTACAAGAGGAAGCAGATCATTATAGCCAACTCATGCGTACCAGCTGGCTTGTCGCCATGGCTATCACCCTCCACAACCTACCCGAGGGTTTAGCCACTTTTGTGGGTTACATGTCAAACCCTAAAACCGGCATCTCCATTGCTATCTCCATTGCCCTACATAACATCCCAGAGGGAATAGTCATTGGCGTCCCAGTGTTCTACGCCACAGGGAGCAGATTGAAAGCCATTTCATGGGCTGCTTTGAGTGGAGTGGCTGAGCCTCTAGGGGCTTTGATCGGCCTAGCAGTGGTGCTTTCGGGGCACATGAGCCATGTTGCTATGGGGGTAATCATGGCTCTGGTAGCAGGCATTATGACTGGGATTACTTTTCAGGAGTTGATACCCAGGTCTATGCAGTATGACCCCAGCAATCGTTGGACAATCAATGGCCTGTTTGCTGGCATGGCTATCATGGCTGTGTCGTTGGTTATGATGCAGGCATTTGTGTGAGGGCTTCATGTATGAAAACTATGAGCATTTTACTGGGTATTAATGCGGAAGGTGCAGAGGTGACACGTCTCTGTGGGTGCATCTTAGAGGGATTACGTCTGAGCTAGAGTTTGCTCCTTCCTACTAGGAAGTACTATGTGAGTTGAGACTGGCACTGGCTTGCTTGCAAGCCGGTGACTACCCGCCAGATCCAACAGGCCTGGAACGCCGGCCCTCACGGGTCGTGGGCGATGCCGCTGTTCTGGTGGTGGTGCCGCCTCCTTACCTCCAGAAAAAAAAAGGAAGTACGGTTCGTGCTAGTATCACTAAATACTGAAACTGGGCTGGTCTGATATATATTTGATGGCAAGGGATTAGGAGAGGGCTGCTGGCAGCTAATGTGAGACTTTTGGACAGACACTTTGGGGATGCTTTGAAGGCTAAATTGGCTCCTTGTGGGTGGCGCGGCCCCCACCAGCGCCCTGTTTTGATGGGGCCATCCAATAATCTGTAAATGATATGTAATCTGTATATAGCAAGGTGTGTGGAAAAGTGGTGTACAGGGTACATGAAGGCCCCTGGGGTTCCAGGCAGGCCCTGGGGTCCCCAGGGAATCCCCAGTAGATTAGATTGCCAGCAGCTTTCCAAAGTTTTTCTTTGCAAGCCAGTTGGGGGTCATATACCACAGCTTGTAAACCCCTGGGGGATTTGGGGGGCGGGGGGGGGGGGGGGCGGGGGCGGGGGGCAGAAAACTGGTATGTCACAGGCACTCAGGAGGAACGTACAAGGTCCTGAGCATTACTGACTGCTTGGCTTGCTGGTAACTGGTCACGGGTCAACTGGTCAGGGGGCAGCAGGTCAAACTGGGCTGGTCTGACATACATTGTTTGACTTTGTTTGTTTGCAGCGACTGAGTGGACGCCGGGCGTTAGCCTGCGTTGTTTGAAGGAAGAGGCGGTACTAGCACATGTGGTGCGTCCCCCTCTACCCTGTTGTTTGTTTGCATCACATGGGCTAGCAACGTATCAAGGATGGGCTGGTGGCGCACAGAGTGAGACTTCGCCGCATTGGACAGGACTATTTTGAGGGTGCGTTCACGTACGCCATATTCAGTGAAGATCTTCTCTGAATTTATTCACTTGTACTGTGAATGTAAAGTTGTGGATACCGTATGAGCCCTGAGCAAGGCATTAAACTGCTTGCCTTGCTGTTGACTGGGTCAACTGGTCAGCACATGGCCTGACACACATTGGCTAGCAAGGGATCTAGGGTGGGCTGGTGGCAGCCATAGTGTGAGTTAGTTAGTTGGGCAGTCACACCTTCAATTCTTGTTTGTTTGTTTGCATAGGGACTTAAGTATGCCGTTGGAGCCTAAGTTGGCTCCTTGTGGGTGGCGCTGCCCCCACCGGCGCCCCGCTTTGACGGGGCCATTTGGTGATTGGTCAATCAATCAATCAAAACGCAAGACCAGCAATGCCAATGGCCAAACAAACCTAGGCCACAAACACAAGGCTCCTGATCACAATCACGAAGCCACACAACCGATGGTGGATTTGCCACACACAAGCTGAGGCTAGATGCAACGGCGTGCACACCAAGGGGAAACAAACACCACCACTAAAACCCAAAACCTGCTCCACTTCCATCACACATGGGTGGCGGGGAGGCAGCAGGATCAAGCACCACCCTAGTAGGGGCTGGAGGTGGCTCCCACCACCTAGGTACTGGTGAACCACCATCCTCCCAGCCACTGAAAGGCACCACATAGCGCTCCACATGCTTATCAATAGCTTGCTTAGTGCGCCTTCTACACCTCACTAACCGTTGGCTTTCCCAAGGGTGCGTAAGATCCCACAACCTCTTCCTCCAAGCACTCTTAATCTGACATGAAGCCTCCCAGCTCCCCTCATCTTGACCAAGCACCTTCAGATCAGCACACACGCATTTCTCCCAGGTATGGCGAGGCCTACCCACTGGCCTCGTCATGTCACCATGTAATGAAGAGAACAACGCAATATGCGGCAACCTGCCCTCCTCCATGCGGCCCACATGCCCCAGCCACCTCAGCCTATTTGCTGTGATGTATGCTGACAAGGTGGCTACCCCACATGATTTCCTGATATGCTCATTGGTGTGCCGATCTGACAGCCTGACCCCCAGGATGCTCCTAAGGCAGCTAGAGTGCACCCGCTCAAGCTTTTGCGATTGCACTTTGGTCAGGGACCAACACTCACTCCCGAACAGCAGAATTGGCAACACATATGCCTTGTAACACTTCACCTTCGTAGCCAATGACAGATGCTTGGTACCCCACATCTTTTCAAACTGCTTAAACCTCCCCACAGCCTTACCCCTCCTGATATTCAACTCCACATCCAACCTGCCATCAGTCACAAGCACACTTCCCAAGTACTTGAACTGTGACACCTCTTTTACCACACCCTCACTGATAACCACCTCTGGTCCTTGCTGCACTGGCACATCCCCCTCCTTCCAATCCTTGTCAATGGACAGGATCTCAGTCTTGCTTGCATTGATGCGCAACCCAAGACTAGCAGCAACCTTGTCCATCACCTGCAGCATGACCACCAACTCCTCCCTGCTGGGACTTAGCAACACCATATCATCTGCATACAGCAGAACAGACAACAGCTCCACACACCCACCACTACCACACCCATCACGCTCAAGTTTCCCATCTGCATGATAGGCTAGCTTCACCCCACATCCCTCCGGCATCTGAGCCATTGCATGCCGAACCACAAAGTCCATGTAGATGTTGAACAGCAAGGGAGCAATGACACATCCCTGCCGCACCCCGCCATGCACATCAAACCACTCAGACACCACACCACCCATCCTAACAGCAGCCTGTGTGCCAGTATGCAAGTCCATCAGCAACTCTATCAGCTTTGTGTGTACCCCGTACACATGCAGGATGCGCCATAGCGTGTCTCGCGGTACAGAATCATATGCCTTACGCAAATCCACAAAAGCCATGAATAGAGGCTGATCGAATGCTACAGACTTAGAGATGACCTGGCGTATGGTGAACAGAGCATCAGTGAGGCCCCTCCCCTTCCTAAAAGCAGACTGGTTATCAAGCAGTTGTGCATCGATATGAGAACTGATCTTAGCCAAAATGACCAAGACATACACCTTCCCCGGTATACTTAGCAAGCTTATCCCCCTATAGCTATCTCTCACTTTGCGCTCTCCTTTGCCTTTATACAGTGCCACCAACAGTGCACGTTTCCACTCCACTGGCGCTTTCCCTGACTCCCACACCGCCACAATGACCCTGTGCAACCATTTCAGCATGGTCCCACTGAGCTTTAGCATAGGCGCTGCGATACCATCAACCCCAGGAGCTGCCCCATTACGACAGGCAAAGACAGCTTCTTCAACCTCCTGCACAGTAGGTGGCTGAGCTGCTGCTTCACTCTGCTGGTTTGCACCTTGCCCTGCCTCCATCTTCTGCACTAACTCCTCAATGGTCTGCTGCATTTGCTGGTCGAGCTTGGCAGGGCAGTTGAGGACATCAGCAAAGTGCTCAGCAAAGCACTTCACCACCTCCTCCCTGCTTTGGAACAGCTGCTTGCCATCAGCACCCCCTAGCACAGCTGTAGGAGCAGCAGAGCTACTGCCCTGCTGCTCCTTGAAGATCCGCTGGACATGCTTGTGGAACACGGCTAGATTACCAGCTTTTAGAGCATGTTCCGCAAACAGCGCTTGCTGCTTGAAGTACCGCTCCTGATCCTTCTTAACCGCTCGCCTAGCAGCATTATTGGCCTCCCTGTAATCTGCCCTGGTAGCATCATTAGGAGAGGACAGCACCGCTGCACCGCTGTGATTGGTATTTGGAACTATTCACCATGTCCCAGGACCAGAAATGCTGGACATATACACTTCTGCTTGCAAGCCAGATGCAATAATGTGAGTATACATGTAGTAAGCCCAAAATTGTTACATTGAATCAACGCCGAACACTACAGATCTCTCTGGATCTTCCATACATAAGTGCCAATTAGACTGGCTCAATTCCATCACACACTAACTCAAAACCTAAATGCACACGTCAGCTGTACAGCAGTACATACTGAGTGGATGTTGACTGTATCAGAGCTGCAAGCTCCACCGACATACAGCTCTTAGCTGTAGCTACCTTCCCCCCTCACAAAAAGGCAACAGCCACGAAAAAGGGTACTGCTAATCAAGACTACACAACACATCACTAAATTGTTCAACCCACACCCAAAGACTGCTGGCTTAATGGCATACTTCAGCGGGGAACACGGCTGATACATGATGGCAACACTATAAACTAGGCTTTTGCATGCTTCAGCACAAAACTAAAATTGACTGACAAAAAGGCCACCCACAGGGACATTATCGGAATGGCAGGCGCTGTTCGTGCCAATATACCAATGCAGGCAGCAGCCGCAGGCTGCGCCAAGGCTAAACCCTAGGCACTTGAGGCTTAGGCTGTAGTGCCACAGCCGAACATGCACCGCATGCAGCACACACTGTCCGGCATACTACATACAGTCAACCTTCATGCTAGAAGCCACTCATTTCAAAGGGGCACTGTGGAAAGCGAAACTGCTCCACACCTGACAATACATCAGCTCTGTACCACCTCAAGTCAGCGCTCTAATACGTTTTCGCCTGATAATGATGATGATCATATTGATGAGTCTGGCATGGTGTATGATGCCCATGGAGCCTAGTCTGGCTCCGTCACGGGCGCCCCCTTTGTGGGGCCACTTTATAATCTGTAATTGGTACTCATACGCTTGAACAGGAAAAAGCCTACCACGGCCTGTCAACCACATGACCCGCTCTCCAGCTGTCAATAAATATAGACACCGTGACTCAGAAGCAACAGGACATGCCATGGAGGCAACACCTCACCTCTCAGCAATGCAGATGCCGACACTCGCCTGCATCTCAACCACTACATGCCTGCGATCGCCCACCTCTGCGAGAGTTTTTTTGGGGGGGAGGTAGGGAGCCGAGGCGGCACCACCACCAGTGACAGCGGGACTTGCCCACGACCCGTGAGGACCAGCATTCCAGGCCTGTTGAGTCTGGCGGGTCGTCATCGGGTTGCAAGCAAACCAGGGCCAGCCTCAACGCCGCCAGGTGGGCAACGCTAAACCTCTGCAAGGGTTGCCCAGAGGTCGCCAAAGCTAAACCCTAAACGGCCCTAACCTAATGACCCTCCATTCAGCAGCGCTTCACCTAAAACTTACATTTCCATTCTCATCTCTTCATTGTCCTTCATGTTAGATATATCAAACATCAATACCCGTGTGAAACACCCACACTGTCCTACCCTAGGTTTCCAGGTTCATCACTTTGCTGTCCAGGAGGTAGGGGTTTGTAAAGGCAGTATCATCTCCAGGCTTCTTCCCTGGTATGGGCAGCAGCCGGCAAGCAAGAGGCTTCTGCAACCTGCAGAACATCACACAACAAACATAGGAGGGAGAACAATATACATAAGCTTCCATTAAATCAAAGGTTCAACGTCTCTTGACATACTACAGAGAGAGAGAGAGAGAACTACGCAAAGAAGGGGGGAATCCCTTCTTGCATACGTTAAGGGAGTAGGCCCTACATGGGTGACACCCCTTTACACCCCTTTAAGATTTATATCTTAATATACATTAATATTTATACATATAAATAAAAGTAAAGAATTATCAAATTTCTTGTTTATTTGTTTTCATTCTTTTGCTTTGCATTTGTATAGCAAATGCAAAAAAAAAAATTTTAAACAATATATAGTAAAATAAAAGTAAAGAGTTATCAAATTTTTTATTGATCTTTTTAAGATCCAAATTTTATTACTATTTGTTAAAAGCTGAAAAATTCTCACTGAACCAGTGGTTAAATTAAAATAAATATAATTTTCTATTTAAAAATTTTGAAATAAAAAGTATTTGTATATTATAATAAACTATACATTTTAATTTGGTTTATTTTATAGAAGTAATATTTCAATAAATCAAGTAATAGTTCTGTTAACTTTTTTTACTCTGTGCAGTTGCACTTTGTATGCATCATGCTTCATCACAGCAGTCCCTAAGCATACAAATCACATACCCATATGCACTGCTTGTCTGCCATCTGTTGCCGCAGCCTCAAAGCCTGTCTTCAAACAGCAACAGCTTGGCCAGGTTGAGGGTTCAGGAGCATGCAGCATCACATATCCAGCCTATGCAATGGCATCAGCTAGTAATACCCATATTGCAGCAAAGCACATGCCAGCGCCTCCCTTTCCAACTCATTCTTTGCATCTCTTATGATACTTGGGGCACTATCATCCCCTTACACAGCTCTATGCAGATCTTGGGCTAAGCTGCACAGCAGCGGATCCCTCTGCAATCACTTAAAATCACCTCGTCCCCTCATTTGGAAACAGAAACAGCACTAAAGCACAAGCATCCCCTGCTACGTTCTTACCCAGAAAGTAACATCTTTACCTGTATGCTAATGTAGCAGTGTCCAAGATGACTGCTGCAATGCTGTTCCTTAACCCCAAATCATCATTATTACCACTCCCAGAGTCTCTGCTAACCTCAGCACCAGGGCCTTTGCTGCTGCTGCTTACACTGCTCTTGGCAGCCACCACGCTGCTGCTGCTGTTGCCATTGTTGCTGCTGCTATTACCACTACCACAGATACTGCCACTCTCCGCGCCAGGGACCTTGCTGCTGCTGCTGCCACTATAACGACTGCTGTTGCCAGCTACGCTGCTCCTGTCCCTGGTGCTAGGTCCTGCCAATCTAGGTCCAGGCACTGGTACTGTGTCCAGGCCACATCCACATACAGCACTGTACTGCAGCAGCTGGGAGATGTGGAGACGGCCTGCAGCTGCTGCAGCTGCTAAACCCTACACAGGAAAGGAGCACTTAAGTGAGAACAACACTCAGTCATTTCATCCGAACGATATTCATTGGTGAAAGTGACCAGTTCCATTTTGAAGAAGATCACAGCACTTCTTCAGATGCTCCAACACAATTGAAATTTGTAAAAGAAGGCTTGCAAGCTGCAGATCCTGCTCTGGGCAGAGGGAGTTATATGCATGCTTGCTACCGATTGATCAGCTGCTTATGCTAGGGGTTTGCACCTTAGCAGGCCTACAAAGGTGCCCCTGCTTGCCGTGCAGGACGCCATAACACTGGCTTCCTGGAACCGGCACCAGTTATCCTGCACATTCCTTGCATGTATACGGAGGCTTTGTTGAGAACAGGTAGACTTAAAAGGTAAACTCTGCTGCATGTAGCACAGCTAATACCCTGGTGCTGAATGGACAGAACCCCTGTTAGTAATTCTCTAAGCATGCAAAGCTGCACAGACCAGAAGCACAGGCAAGCAGCAAGCCCAAGTCCACACCTAGCTTTGCCTCTTTCATTTAACCTTCCATACTTCATTATAACTTCCTCTTCTTTCTGTGAGGTTCCCCTTGCTGCTCCCTGCCTCCCATGCCCCTTCTAACTCCCATTCTGTATTCCACAACACTTAAAAGTAGAAGGGGGAATGGGAAGTAAGGCACAGCATGGGCGATCTGACACGCTGAACTTCCTCTCTTCCCCCCCTTTCCCAGCCCATCTCCTTCCATTCCCCTTCACTTTCCCCCTCCCTTTCCGGCTTGCCCCCCCCCATTCCCCGCCACCTCTTCGCCCCCCCCCCCTGCACCCCAATCCCCCCCCCCTACCTGATCCTCACACACGGCCAGCATCAAGCCACAATACCCCGTCTTCATCAGCTGCAGCCCCTTCAACACTTTAGTGATCATGGCACTAATGCTCAAGCTCCCAGGAGCCCCAAAGCCCCCCACCCCCAGCAGCTCATATGAAGCTGTGAGAGCAGGAGTATCCAACCCAGGAGCCACGCTGGTGTCAAGACCCAGATACCTAAACCCCAGACCAGCAGGGGAAGCCCGACCATTATGTACACCACCAGCAGCAACAGTAGCAGGAGCATTGGGAGCAGCAGCACTACCGATACATACACCAGCAGGAGCAGAAGCAGCAGCAGAATCTGATGATGAAGTGTTATTAGCACCCATACGTGCAGCAGGAGCTGCCTCTGCTGCTTTTGCTGCTCCAAAATGTTTTGCATTGGTAGGTTCTTCTGCAGCAGCAGGACAAGGAGAATTGCTTTCACCTTCGGTGGTTTGATGACTAGCAGCTGCTGCCGCCACTCCAGCTGCTGCTGCTATACATGTCCGACTGCTGCCAGGCCCACTGACAGAGCCTGTAGTGGGGCCACTAGTAACACCACCGTCAGCCGTAGCACCACCGCCAGAAGCAGCAGCAGCAGTAGCACTGGCAATACCACCATCAGAAGCAGCAGCAGCGCCGGCGCCTGGAGCATCAGCAACAGCAGCTGAGAGTCCCAGTGCTGCCTGCTCCAGAGGCTGCATGTGCCTCAACATCACCTCCTGCAACTGCTGGGCTGCTGCTGCAAGGACACACGGAGGCCCAGAACGCAATGGCATACCCTGCTCCTGGTGCTGCTGTTCACTCAATTTCTGTGCATCTTGTGGCTGCTGCTGCTGCTGTGTACCTTCCAACACTGCTGCTGGATGCTGCTGTTGCTGCTGTTGTTGTTGCACTTGTTGTACTGCTTGCTGGAAGGCCATGTGCAGCAGTCCGTCACATTCAGTGCCCAGTGCAAAGCACCTGTGTATGTGTGGCCCTGCTGTGGCTACTGGGAAGTAAGGGATGCCTGTGGGACAGTTGGCTGACACTGCAAAGCGAAAGTTGCCAGCACCACCTGCAAAACTTGAAGCAGCAGCAGCAGCACCGAGTTGAGCGCACAAGCTACTAGTTACGCTGGCCCACGGTCTATGTTGGTCTCAAAGAAAGGTTTCCATGTCGCCCATTACAGCAGTGGCCTTTCGCAGGTGAGATCTAAGCTCATACCAACGAGATATTCTGTCAGTTCACCACCATGGATAAGGATACGTCAAAAAGCCTTTGGTCGACATTACGACAACAGGGCGTCTGCATCAGTACGCACTCCGCCAAAGGGGTGAGCACTAGCCAAAGGGACCAGCCCACAACACTTGTCCCCAGGTTACAAGGACCCCTGCTGCACCATGAATCTGCAGCATGCTTCTTGTCTGGACCTGGGTTTAGGGCAAAGTAGTTGACCTTCATGGGAGTAAAATGACCCTCATGCAAAGGAAAATGTCAAGAAAAGCTTTGCACTGCTGGATATTGTTTGAAAATTTTATCATGAATGGTGAGTGCAGAGACCGGACTAAAAAGTAAGCTAAGGTGAAGTGTTGCTGATGCATGTTGATCTTGCCTGTGAGTCGTGCCACTTCCACCACTGCTTCAGCTGCTGCCTGTGCTTCCTCCCATGAAGGCTCAGGGCCCAGAGCAAAGCTGCAGCTAGTGGCAGATGTAGCAGCCACCATGGCAGGGATGTAGCGCAGGTGCTGGGGTGTGCTGCTGCTGCCGATGCTAAGGAGAGGGACGCCATTGCACTTGGCAAGGCGCTCTAAGGTGGTAGCGCTAGCCACGAGGTCCTCCTGGTTAGTAGCGGTTAGGTACTGGTCAAAAGGCTGTGTGGCAATGCGGATGGTTTGAACCTCATACCCTGCAGCCACAGGACACACGATGTCAACCAGGGGACCCCATAGAAAAGCAGTTCTTCAGTTTAGGGACATTCTGTGGTACATAGTTGTCATCATTGTTGATGTCATCATCGTACTCTAAATGCAGAAGGAGTCCTGTTCCAAACCGATTTACAAGGTCCCAAGAACTAACAGATACATTATCACCTGTTGTGCTATGCCATAGCAAAAGTGGCCATAGGCCCAAAAACAGGCCACCAGGTGGTAAGCTGGTGAAGCTTGCGTGGCTCAACCGTCTGGAATGACGGCTTTGCCATTGTAACAAGACTCACCTAGGGCTTCAAAATGCTGCTTTGCCTGCCTGAGGAATGCCCCGGCAGACTGAAACTCGAATTCCCACAGATGGGCATTGCTGCTCAGGTTGAGAAAGGCAGTGATAGTCCGTATCCGGAAAGGATGCGTCGATGTAGGGTGTGCCATATCCATAGATGCTAAGACTACTCGTATAAAAGCAACCTTGCGGGGTAGCTCCCTGCTTTGCGTGCCGTGGCCGAGGGGATCTGGATGTGTCTCAAGCAGAACACCAAAGACTAGAACATTGAAGTCCCCAAGCATACACCGAGTGGACGAGTTTAGGGACACGAGCACGTCCTTACTCATGAAAGCAAATGAAGCAAACCAAAGAATGGGATCGACCTGGTGACGAAATGTGCACTACAGGTAGCACCCCACCTGAGGTCAAAAACAGCCGGACGGCCCGGACACTGGCATTTATCATGTACCCATCAGGGAAGCCGTCATGCCAAAGGGGAAAGTGGACGATGTTATACAGTAATACCCTTGCTCACACACCGCAAGAACACTGCAACAGGAATCACATGCATACCAGGCATCCCCGCTGCATAGAACGCAAGCAGTGCCATAAGTATGTACAAACTACAGGCATATACAAGCACTGCTTGTTCCTGCTCATTTAGCACTGACTGCCACTCGGACCCTTGCATGTCTGATCATAACAAGAAGAGCCTGCACTTGCAGATACACACATTACATCCTTAAGCTGAAGCGATCCCAGAAAACTACAACTGTTTTACCATCAGCCGCCACACTTATACACCTCTGCCAAACATCATCCAGGCACTCAAGACTCACAACCACCCCGGTGGGAAGAAAACTACCTTTGTTGCGATGGAAGATGCCCTGCTCCTGCTCCTCTCCCTGGAGCTCCCTCTGCTGTCTCAGCCAGCTTCACCCGTTCCAGCCCAAGTTGCACATCAGCCTCCGCAGCACCATGCACCTTTGCAGCTCCCTCACCGCCGGCTCTGGACCCTTGTAATGACCCCCCTGTCACCCCAGTATGTGCTGGTACCATCCCCCTGGACCTGCTGCTGCTACTGCTCCTCCCGGCAGTGCTGCTGCTGCCCCCTCCTGCACCTGAACTGCTTGCAATGCCTGCACTACTGCTGTTAGCTCCACGCTGCTGCATGCCAGCGGCGTCTGCTGCAGGCCTCAGTGCTGTGTTCACACCTTGCCGTGCAGGCTTTGCCACAGCTGATGAGCTGCGGGAAGCTTCGTTACTGCTGCTGGTGTTGTGGTGGTGGTGCTCCCCAGCTGTTGCAGCACCAATGGGCCGGCTTGTGCTCCTGCTGGCAACACGCAGAAAAATGCTGTGTCAGACCAAGGCTCCCACCAGGTGCACTGCAGGGCTTAGGGCTGCACCGCAGGGGAGGATTAGAAACCTTTAGTCTAAAGAGAACGACCATCGTGGCTTGGAGTGCGTCTGAGAGAAAGTGACCATGGGAGGCTCAGGGGACTTTGAATATGGAGAGGTTCACGCTGAATTCAGATTGCATGGAAAGAGTTAGGTTGTATGCTTCAAATACGCCTGCGAACCCAACACTAGGCACTATCTGCAACTGTATTCTATGGAAGTCTGCTCATACTATAGTCTCTCCAGTGTACTTTGATTTCAAAACAGGTGGTGCACTTGATCCACTACCGTATGTTTTCTACGATTTGAGGTACACCGCCTGTAGCCTACCTAAAGCATTCCACGCTAATGATGCTGACAAGAGAAACAACTAGACAGATGGGCAAGAGAAGCTTGCTCTCACCTCCTAGCTGCAGCTGCATCTGGCTGATGCCCAGCCGTTGTCCCAGAAGTTGTGTGTCTGCTGGACATGGAGGGCTGCACCCTAACACCAGCAGATGCATGTGCCCGGGCTACTGCACCTGCTGCTGCTGATGATGACGAGGTAGTACCAGTCCTGCTGCTAATCCCTCTTGCAGCACTTGCCGTGCTGACTGCCGCTGCTGTCGCTGGAGCACCTGGGTCTGGTTGTTGCCCTCGGCATGAACCCAAACTTGCAGATTGAGCGGGCCTGCCTGCAGGTTGCTGAGATGCGTCTGGATGCTGCTGCTGCAGGGGGTGTCTGCTACTGCTGCTGACCTGCTGCTGTTGTCCCCGCCCTGTTGCAGCAGCTGTGGCAGCCACAGCAGCAGCTGCTATACCACTGTCAATGCTGCTGCTTGTGCTCATACCAGTGGTGTCCCTCGTGTCTGTCCCCGTTGTCCCACCCCCACCACCTGCTGCTGCTGATGTGGTGGTTAACTGATTCATGAGCTGCCTCGTGAGCTTATCAATATCAGCAGGCCCAGTGGCGCCAGCCCTTGCAACTTCTGCAATGAGCTGCCGCAGCTGGTCCTCACTCAATGCACCCATGGGCTGGGAAGGTTGGGGTGGGGGCACCCTGGCACGGTTGGGGTGGAGGAAGGGGTCCTGAAGCAGCTCCTGCAGAATGAGGAAAAGATGCCGCTTCTTTAACCCACAAATAGAGTGAGCCTTGCACAAGCAAATGTGTGCCCCTCTTATGCCCATACCCTAAGAATAGAATGTGGGTGCAGTAGATACGATCAGATGTGTTACAGCTGTAACTAGTGCCCATTCAAACATGCTCCATTTCTTCCACATGCCAGCAATTGTAATCAATCTCCTGTCAAGGAAGACCATGAAAAAGCCCATGTCAGTTGACAGGCCTTCAGCTTCCAGGACTAAGCCTACCCACTGCATGCTGCCTGTGTTGGCCTCTTGACACCCATGGTTCCCATGCATTTTGCATCCTCACCTCCATTGTGATGCGGGTCTTGGGGTCCCTGTCCAAGCACCTCTGAATGACCCGCACCACGTCTGGGTTGCTGCATGCAGGGTACTTGATGGCAAACTTGGCATCACAGATGGCATGCATCTTCTGCAGGAAGGGCAGCTCTGCAAAGGGGGTGCGGCCATACACCATCTGGTACAGGATGCAGCCAAGGGACCAGATGTCTGACGGACGACCCACTTTCATGGGGGGACCGCCCAGGATGTTCTGTGGGCCCCCTAAGATGGCCTCAGGGGACATGTAGTTGAGCGTGCCTACCTGGAGAAGGAGAATCAGATGGGGCGACGCCAAGAAATCAGTGTTGGGTATATGTACTCGTAAAATGAGGCACCATAGACCCTTCACCTGCCAACCAAGTGACAGCTCAATGCCTCGCCAGGACACTCCTGGTGTAACACCTGGCCTTTTTTTATGGAAATCTCCAGCAGGTTATGCCCCTCTAATTTTGAATAAAGTACCACATGGCACTGCTTATGCTTACCAAGCATCACCAAGAGTACAATTGGAAGACGTAACTGCTGCTGTACCATGCACTTGTACAGTACAGGGAAGGACTGCAGGGCATGAACCATGTTGGGCATACAGGGCCAGTAAACCTTTCTTCACGTTTTGGAGTGAAGATGTTACAATGATGGTTTAAGTGCTGTTATGCCTATTCATCCTTAGATGGCGAGTTATCCCTATAACACTCAATCACCCACCACATGTGTGCAAGGAAGTGTTTCATGCTCCTCTAAGGAACAGTAGATATGTACTGCAGGGTGCTGCATGGTCCGAGGGCTGTGCAGTGATATATCTCATATATTTATTGAAGGGTGGCCTCATGCATACCTGTGTCTCTCTGGCAATGGAGGTAGTGTCATTCTGAATGGCCTTGGCAATGCCGAAGTCAATCAGCTTGAGCTGGCCCTCCACCAGCAGGAAGTTGGCTGGCTTGAGGTCAGAGTGCACAATCCGTAAACCATGGACAATGTTGACTGCCTGCGGCACAGCTGGTATGGCTCAATGTTTGCTGGCTCAAAGTAGTTCAGGTGCGAGCAAGCATGGACATTGCATACCCTAGGTATTCTCGCCTGTGCAAGGACCATGTAAAGGGCTTAATTATATTCCCGAGCTGAGCAAAGACACCTTATTTGGTAGTAGCAAACCTGTGAGACAGACAACTATATGGTTTTGACCATGTTCCATACTGTGCTTCGCACCAAAGTGGTGGCATAGGGTTACAAAAGCAGGGTTGCAGCTCCATCGTTGAAGCGTGTGAGAGGCATGCTCCTTAGCTTAGGGACATCCACAACCACCCTCCTACCTTCAGCATCTGCTGCCAGTAGAGCCTGACGAAGTTCTCGTCCATCTCCCCACCACCAACCCCCTGCTGACGAGCAGCTTCATGCTTGGCAAGCAACCTGGCCAGGTCAATCTCCCCATACTCCTGCACCATGTAGATGAGCCCCTCGTTTGTGAACACCTGCAAATGGTGGGCATGCCAATATGTATCACCACAGCTGCAGGCAACAGAGAGGTTCTGACGCCTGCACCCATTCACGATGTCAAATCTGTTCTTTTAGCCACCCAGCCAGTTGCCAATATAAATACAGATGCTCCAAGTTCCAAAGCGGTCAGATGGTTGCAGAAAGGGGATCAATAACACAGTTATGGCACAACATATTGCAAAATGGAAAGTATGGCTCTGGGCACGAGCATCGTCATCTCTCACATCGTCCGTGTCCAGCGGACGTTGGGGTGGGGTTGTCGGGGTAAGGTGGGTAACACTAGGGTCAAATTATAAAACAAAAAACTATCTTACTGCCAACAGCTCAACCGCCAGTATTGCTCTTGGTCCAACGTCGTACCTGTGACTCAATCAGCTGGATGATGTTGGGCTTGTTCACCAACCGTTGCAGTAGCTCAATCTCATCTATGAATCCTGCTGCTGCTTCTGGGTCCCGACCTTGTAGCCTAATCCGTTTGAGAGCATAAATCTTGCAGCTGGGTCCCATCACCTGGGTAAGCAAGCAACAGGAACAGTAAAGTGTCACCTCCAACTCGGGATCAGACACAGCCCCTGGCTGTAAAATCAACCAGTTTGAGGATTAACAGCACAAAGCAGGTTATCGATACATACTTGAGCACACTCTGCAGCTCCTGACACGGGCCTTGAATGTCTTTCAGAGTGCTTGACAAACTACGCGCAAATACATCAATCATCTGAACGTCTCTCTCTGCCCATTGCCGTAAACCCAATTTGTCTGCTTATACTGAAAAATGGAGTGTGCTTCACAAGCATCCGGGTGCCCAGTTGAGGGCTGTTTCGTGGGCAGAAGCACCAAGATGGGAGCAGGAAGAAGAGCAAAAAGGTGGAAGAATATGCCTTCTCCTTTACCTTGAACACCTTGCTGCTACCACCACGGCCCACGCACTCCAGTTTGGTATATCTTGTTCCCTGGACATACACGGTTTGGGCATCCTCCCGTGGTCGTGTCTGCTTAGGAGCTGCTGCTGCTGCTGCCGTCTGCTGCTGCTGTTGTTGTTGTTGTAGCTGCTGCTGCAGAACGACTGCTGCAGGTACTGCCCCTGGCAGAGGCCCATCAGCTGCAGCCCGCAGTACACTACGGGATGGTGCTGCCACTGCTGCTGCTGCTGCAGGCTTTGCAGGAGCCTTCTCAGGTAGGACAGGGGCGGCTCCTGGTTCTGCTGCTGAAGGTGCGATGTTGGTAGGCTGTACAGGCCTGCAGCGCATGAAGCAAGGGGTGGTGCTGGGACTATAGCCTTTCATCCGTGTAATTAACAAGCAGCAGCAGTTGCTAGCCATCGGACATCAAAGCCAGCATAATCATCAATGGCACTTCTTGGCAAAATGCTACTGCGCTGGGAAAGGATGAGGCTTTCAGGTTCCATATTGCAAGTGGCAACTTGTAGATTAGCCTACTGCGTAGGACGTTATTACAGTATGTCATAAGAAATCTTACCGGAATTAATGCTTGCTTGCAGCCATGTGCTGCAGTTCCCTGCACTCACCTTAGCGGTTGGCGCTTGCTGGCTGGCTGACTGGTGGACCTTACCAGCAAGCTCCCAGCCCCAGCCTTAGCCAGCTGGCTGTCAGTGCTGGCAGCATTCTCGTGTGAAGTACTGCTCTTGCCTACTGTGCTCCTCCCAGCATGGCTCTCTAGGAGGCTTGCTGTTGAGGGCTTGGGCCTGCAAGAAAACGAGAAGTTACAGAACATATGTGGGAGGACATTCACCACCAGAGACAGACAGTTTTCAGATTGGGCTTCTGCATCAAAGACGTTTATATCCGCCTGCAGCTCCATGACCCATGGGTATTGGAAGGAAGTCACAGAGAGGCATTCATAGATACAGTCATAGATGCTTGCTCCATGACAGACCAATTAATTCATGCACCATAACACCTGTGTGCCTGTGCTAAAGCACTTCAGCACCAGTGGCCCACTCATGACCAAGACATAAGTAGGTGGCATTATGCCAAGGAAAGGATACCCGAACCTACTATACTCAAATGACCTGAGGTATCCCAGGTGTTTCACAACCTGGTGCAAGCCTGGATACGAGGCACTTACGCTCTGTCTGTTTGCCTAGGATTCAGCACCACAGTAGGAGGTATAGTGAGGCCAGGGGATGCATCGCACCCATGGCCACCAACACCCCCATCCCAGGTGCGCTGTGAAGGTTGCCTTGCTGCTGCTGCTGAGCTGCTGACTAGTTGAGAGCCTGTGCCCAAGGTATCTGGGGTGCTCTGTAGTGAGTTAGGCAGCTGGCCTTCCGCTGGTGAGGGCTGGCTAGATGGCACGAGCACCACTGCAAAAAGCAGTCAGCATTGAGATTAAGCATACATATTTACACTTCTACAGTGGCTCAAAGCACGCAAAGGCGAAGGCTGAACGCGTCTCAACCATAGAGTGAATAAGAGTTCTGCTGTCTGCTAAGGCTTGCAGGCCACTTAGACATGTGCTCAGAGCGTTTTATACAAGGCAGAGCTGACTTCAATAGCATGGTTGAACACTTGTATACGGTGCACACTGCAGAGACAAGTCCTCACCTGTGTCTCTGCTGCACTCACTACCCGTGCTAGGCCGTCTGTTCATAGGTGTGCATCTGTCCATGGCAAGCTTGGCTGCCAGCTTGCTGCACACCAAGGGCACACTATCATCCGTCTCCTCCCCAGCAGGCTTCCCATCAGAGCTTTCTGGTTTGGGAGTTGCTGCTGCTGCCATGGGTGTACCCTCCAAAGGACTGCCTCTGATGCTACTGACATTCTGGAGCTGAGCCTGCATGGGCAATTAGAGCACATTCATATGCTATGCTACGCTATGGTACACAGTTGCACATTGCCTAGCAGACTCAGTGTGACATCCGGGAACAACTGATATGTTCTTGAATGACTGTCTCTAATGGGAACATGCCTCACAGCCTTTCTTTGCCAGACAACTCCAGCACAGCATTGACAAGTCTTTCTAAGGCATAAAGTCTGCAGTGATTTTAGATATTGTACAGAGTGTCCGCCCTCTTAGAGTAGCCCGTGTTGCTGAATGGGCTTCTTATAGTACCCAGACTGCCAGTCGAATACTCTATGCTGCTGTTGGTCTACATCTCAAATGCAGACCGCATGTGCTAATCCGCATCGCATGCGATCTATAGTTTTAGATGGACTGCAAGATCTAGTTAGACTGTGACATCCTACCTGCCCTCCCGGTAAACTCTTCTGCTGCTGGCCGCTCACCAGTGTAGCTGCCAGCTTAGGCGATGAGGCCAGGGCCGGGCTCACACACGGGTCAGGAGCAGCTGCTTGGAGCTCGGGACCCCTCTTGCGGCTCAAACCGGCTGCTGAAACCGCCTGCTGTTCCCTGCTAGGTGCTGCGGGAGTGGAGAAGACCCCAGTGGCCATGGCTGCAGCAGCGGAGTTCTGGCTCGCACCTAGGTCCAATGGCCCGCTGGCACCTCCTACCCTGAGTGCGCGACTCTTGAATCCTGCACACCAATAGCGTGTTATGACCGTTCTGAAATATTTCTGTTTGCCATCAGCTGTTTGCAGATATGGGTGCAGGATGATACTGGCCCTGGATAGTAGGGACCTTGCCCACTGGCAAGCAAGCTTCTTTCAAATAAAATTCCTATCACTTATGTGTCTAAAGGCTGCTGCAGAAGTGATCATGTTAACCACAAAGAAACTTACCAAAGCGACGCAACCCAGCGGTGTTGTTTGCTCCAGCAGCCGCTGACCCTGGTTTGTTCTGCTGAGCTGAATCTGGCACCTGGCTGAGGGCATCACCTGCAGTAGCGGATGGAAAAGGTTGCTCAGAGTGATGGTGGTATTAATTACAGACTAAATAGTCGTCTGGTCTCACGATTGGACCCATTTGCCCGCATGTCCCCCAAACAGTGCCAAGCCAAACAGCTAGTATTATGTGAGTTGCTGCTCAAGGGGACAGACAATGATGCCACATCACTTCTCACCTCTGATCCCAGCTTTACAGGAGATGGTGTCCTCCTCCTGGTGGCTGGCTTGTGAGTGCTCCGTGCTGCTGCTCTTGTAGCTGGCAGCAGGACCTGATGTGAACGGCAGAGTTCCCGTGCCTGCAAGGCATCACCATGTCAATTACTGAATGGCAAAATAGCTGTGTGTAGCACCTAGCGTAAGCCAGGGTCTGGCCTCGCAAGTAAACTGTGCAATATCCTGATAGGGATCAGCAGCTGCTATTGTTGCGTCTACTCCAGCTTGGCACTGTTGAGCAAACAATTTTTACACCAGTTGTGTCCAAGGAACCAGCAGTTAAAAACAGAGGTCACAGCTACCATCCCAACCGAAAGATGTGGCCCATGACACTTTAAAGTATCATACCTGAGCATGTGGAGCGTGAAGATGCGCTGTGAAGTGCGGCAGCTGTCAATATCCCATCTGTTGGTGGTCCAGGGGTTACTGCTGTGTCTGCCCGGGTGTAGCCGCTGCCTGCAATGCACAGCACTTCAATACGAGGTCCAAGCATCCCAAGTGCGGGCAAAGCCAATCCCCATCAACATAAGGGCTGCAGCCAAGCCCCTGCAGTTCCGTTGCTGCAAGCAGATCCAGCCAGACATTCCCAAGCTGCCTCTACTGCATTTAACTGGCGCTAGGACAAGCACGAACACCCCAGATGCTCAAGCCATGTTTCCAAGTCACAACATGCTTGCGTAAGGACTAGTCAGGCCCCAGATGCTTGAGCTATGCTCTTCTTTTCACCGTTGTGGCATAACCTTCTGGTGAGTATTACAACCCAAGCTAATGTTTATGGCTCATGTGGTTTACCTGGGTTGCTGAAGGTCTGGGCTCTGCTGATAGGGTGCCGTGCACCCGTATGCTGCGCAGCTGCCTCATCCACAGCCCTGTCAAAGGTAACATGGTGAGTATTTGCTGTGGTTTTGGCTTTGGGCTGAGCCAAAGCAACTACAGGAGGGGCCTCCTGAGGCGGTGCCATCCTGCTAGCATTCGCTGCTGCCAGTCCCACTGTGATGGTCTCTGTGAACGCATGGGCACCCTTCAGATCAAATGTCCCACTCTGAATCTCCATCTTCTGCTGCTCCAGCAAGCTGCAGACAATGATGAGGTAATTGAGTCGTTGACAAGGTAGCAGAGTCTATTGAGGGGTGCAGAAGAGCTGTTGACTTACGCTGCTGGCTGTGCATTCTCCTTCATGCCCTTTGCCAGTATGCCAAGGGCTTTGCTTGTGTTGCCAACGCTCTGCTCTAGTGCTGCCCACTCCACATAGAGTTCTGCACATCTGTCCCCAATCTGCTGGTTCTTCAGGGTTTTGAAAGTATCCCTGGCATCATCCTGATTCCGTGCCCTGCCAGAAGCAAAGCACTGCTGATTAGTCGCTGGAATTCCATTACTGCAGCAGAATGGCAACCTGCTGGGATCAATCGATCCACAAGATTACCATTGGTGACGTGCATAACCGATCCAGAGCTTGATGTACTCCTCTTTCTGCTGGTTTGAGCTCCGTGGAACCAGCTGTGTGGCCCAGAAGTACAGGTGGTACAAGGTCACGCTTCCAGCTTCATGAATGAGCCTGCCCGGTAGTCCGCTAGTAGCATTTGCCTGGTGCTGCTCCTCAAAGCTCAAGAATGTGTACCATGGCTCAGGACTTTTGGGGCTTGCTTTGATAGCTGCTATGAGTTCTGAACGACGATCGAATGGGGCCCCGTCCTTGTTGGGTGTGAGGCCATGGGATGCCAAATACGCGTCCAGGTCGGTGTACCACGATGGTGCCCGTGCATCCTACGGCGGAATGGCTTAACTCTGGTGATTGCTAGCAGAAGCTCGAACAGCATGCGCTCGGCAACTGGCTTTACCTGCGTGTTACGTGGTGTTGCGAGCATGCTTGACATGATCTAAAGCCGTATTTATGAGCTGGATTGCAAATGTATTCTATCCATGACCAAAACAACGCCCAGCACACAGCAAGCTCTTCGCCCAGTCTGTAAAACACGGGGTACTCATTGCTGTCGCTGATCTTGCAAACCTATGTCTTGGAACCATAGAGCATGTGAATAGTCCGCTGAGTAGCATTGAGGAGCGGCATGCAAGTTCGGCAAGGCAGGACAGGTAGGACAGGTAAGACAGCTGATCCTCATTCGAGTGCTCTGAGTGGCTTGTCATATCCCGTCCGCTAAGCTTCCGACACAACTGCATGTCACAACCTGAATTGGATCTGCTGCAATGCATAAGCGGGTGCCAATTAAATCGTAAGAGTGTTGGGGATTAGAACTCCACTGTGCTACGATCTCTTGATCCAGATTGCGTCCACCAGAGAGCAGATCCGTGCACTATTCCCGGAAGCACTCTGCCTGAGATTTGCCTGGATTACGCTTGGCTAGTAGCTCGCCCGCACTCTCCCCTGGTTAGGCTTGGCTAGTAGCTATGGCTGATGAGGCTCATGACGCCGCAATGTCTTCCGAAGAAGAACATGAAGGAAGCGAAGAAGAGCAGGATGAGCGTGGAGGCCCAAGAGCTGCAAGGGTGCCTGTAATGATGCCTATTGAGTTCCTTCAGCTGCTGGCTGGGCGTCGCTTCGACTTTCCTGAGCGAGAAAACAATGTTGACAACACCGGACTGGTCAGCTCATTGAGGAGAAGCGGAATGCTGACAAGGTGCTTCTACTGTACGATATCAGCGTTCTTCTCGTAGTCATGGTTACGGGCAGCTAGCACGCGGTCGCCATAGCATTTTCCGGCCTGAGTATGTGCAAGTCGATCTGGTCCAGCAGTGTTGCCATATGTTTGATGTAGCTTGGACTGCGCTTGCAGTGACTCCACCTACCGGGCCCTGCTCGAGTGCCCCAGGGCCAGCTTTGTGCCACCACGCTACAAACGGGAGGCCAACTTCGATACTCCTATCAGAGTCACAGAGCATGATTTCAACATCTCCGCGCCACACATGTAAGTGCAATAATAAATCAAGCAGTCCCTGATCATTCGAGCTAGCTGTGGGGCCGTAGTTGCATAGCAGCGGTCGCACTCTTGCAATTTCGACATCCCAGCCCCTTCTGGTAGTTGCACAATGTCTCCATTGTGCTATCTGAAGAGCTCTTGGCACGGTGCATGTGTCTTGCAATGGTGACTTGCGGTGCAGGTGCAGTACTTGTAGCACTTGTTGATCCCCCTTCCCCCAGCATCACTATCACTGTCCAGGTGCTTAGGGTTTCATACGGCCTTGTCCACACCATGTGGGCTTCTGGACACATCAGTGCTATTTTGGCCCGTGGTTAGCCGTCTTTACTTGCAGCTGAAGCTGAGTTTACCCCCCCCCCCCCTCCCATCCCTCCCCGCTTCCCCGTTGCAGGCATGCCCAAATGCTGGATTCAATGGAGCTGCAACCAGGGGACAGGTGAGTTGGAGAGGTTATTGCTTGTGGCTTCAGTTTTATGTGCACTTCGGCGGGATCACGATGGGGGATGGAGAAAGGAATAAGCTATGCCTTGTTGGTGCAGGGTGCTGGATGTGGGCTGTGGTTGTGGCATCCTTGCAGCTTGTGCTGCTTATTTGGTGAGTGCCTTTGGTGTCTGCATCTCTGTAAGGAACATCACATTGCTGTGTGGAAGTCTATGTCATACGATGGGAAGGACACGGGCTGGTTTACTCATGCAAAACAAGACAATCGCGATCCCCGCATAAGCTGAGAGGGCTTGGCTCTCCATGTCTGCATGTAAAGAAGAAGGCAAGGGTACTGCAGTACGGCTGTGCACGCCCTTGCATGTTTAGCCGTGAATGTGCAGCTATGACTACTTCCGAACCTATGGATGCTTCCGACAATGGGCCCCCATGCCAAATCAAGTGACATGCAGCAGTACACGGCTGCTGGCGCATATTGCTTCATCTAAAATGGCAGCAATCCACCAGATAGCTCACTGACCGGTCTGGTGTTCAGGTGGGCAAGGAGGGTGAAGTGCTAGGGGTGGATACCAAGGAGTACTGTGTGGAGCTGTGCAGGAAGAACCTGGACCAGCTCAAAGTGGCCAACCCAACGTGAGTCCCACATACTGCTCGGTCTGTTGCAGCCTTGAGTGCTGGTTTCAGCCAGTATTGGCATCTGCATAAAGCTCTGTGCGTTGCAGCATCAACTGCTGGTTTCAGCCTGGTATTGGCATGAAGCCCATTCCTTTTGTGTATGTGATGCCTCCTGGATAGTACCAGGGGCCAAGTGACCCTTGCCAGTAAGTACCATGGGATATGCTCAATGATGATTTGCATGTGATTATGATTGTAATAATCATGATAAGAGGTGGCTGATCCCCTTTGGAAAGGCTACTGTTCTTGTGAAAGGGCATTGCACATGCTTAGGAATATCAAGCACATGAAAATGGATGTGTTTCTCCTGCAGGTATGCTGCTGCAGCTTGTGAGGTGACCTTCAAGCAGGACAACATCTTCTTGCTGGCGCGCAAGCTCAAGGGCAAGTACAACAAGGTGTGTAGCTTGTGGGGCGTGAACGCAGGAACAAGGCCCTTGGCCCGTGTTTATTACTGCAGGAGGCCTGCATGATTTGTTGTTAGACATGGAGATCTAATTAAGGGTAGTCACTTGCAAGTGGGAAAAGGAGCACCAGACAGTGTTTAGGTAGATTGGGTCCATTTGCAGTTTGCAGTGGAGCTTCAAGCCTGGTAAAGGATGTGAGGCCTTGGCCCAGCGGCCAAGGATGTTCATTCAAGGTTGCGGCTGACATGCCTGGCCTGCTCTGTATATGGATGTGACATCATTACTTCATGGGCACTGCATGCAGCTGCCAGCATCTGCTAACAAGAGGCCAGGGTTTGCATTCTCAGATCTTGTGGGTTGTGCTTGGGTAATGAACGCAACATGTCTGTCTTTTACCCTTCCAGGTGATGGTGGGTGCCACCTGCCCTGAGCAGTGGGTGGCCTGCATGTTTGACATCCTACCAGACACAGGGGGCACACTGATGGTGCCAGTGGACACAGACCTAAGACTATACAGCAAGGGCCGTGATGGCAAGCCCAAGAGCAAGGTGGTGTCAAGTGTGAGGTTCCAAGACCTGGAGGTGAGGGAGGGGGTGGGTGGGTGAGAGGGGTGCAGGTGGTGTCCAGATGTGAGAATTTAGGACATAAAGGTGGAGATGATGGAGAAGCAAGGGGATTAGGGGGACTGGGGAGTAGGAGTAGGGAAGAGGAGGAGAAAAGGAGGTTTTGGAATGGTAGCACGTTCTATGGATAGGAAGGCTGTGGTGCTTATGCCGATAGACGGAACCTGTGCCTTCATAGCATGATGGCAAGTCCAAGAACAAGCTAATGTTGAGGTTTTTGTCCCAGGACTTCAAGGGGTGGCAGGGAGAGCGAGGGGCGGACAGCGTGTGAAAATGATAGAGCCCTGTTGAGCAAAAAGTGGTCAGAACCGTGATTTGAGGGGCCTTGAAATTGGAGTAGGGGTAGGCAGGGAGTAACTTGCTCCCTAAGCACCAGTCAGGCATCTGCGGCAGTGTCTTCAGACGACAAGTGACATCTGCAACTCTACAGAATATTTGGCACAACTGCTTCTCAGCTGTGGCCCTAAGCCAGCATTCAGTCTGCTAAGCAGATGTTTGTGTGATGCCTTCCCTAGGTGCCCAGCCAGTCTGCAGTGCTGATGAGTGCCTTGGCAGAGGAGCAGCAGGTGCGGCTGCAGGTGGAGGTGTCGCCATCAACCATGAAGCAGGACCTTCCTTCACAGGCATCTGAGAGCCCAGGTGAGTGCTGGGGGGGGGGGGTGCAGATATTATCATATTCATGATATGCCATAGCAAAAAGGTCCATATGTCTTTACCTCAAGCTGTCACAAGATAGAGCAAGGAATGTGCAGATAATGTTTGTTGATTTTGGCATTGATGGGGGCTCTCAGCTAATTCGAGAAATTGCATCCTTTGATGAGGATCAGAAATCATGCAGGGCAGAATCTGGTCAAGCAGCTGAAGCGATTGGAAACAGAAAAGGCCAAGGTCTTGTGTGGCGAATAAGCGGCCATCTTTTTGCAGCTGGCTTAGGGCTTCTGGGCTTGTCATGGGCAGTGCTGTATACTTAGTTTTGTTAGCAAGAGGTGTAGGACAGGTTTGAGCAGCCGCTTTTATGTGCTTTAAGGCCCGCTCACTCAACTCTCACTATATCTCTTGAAGAGAGATGAGAGATGTGTTTTGTTTGGTGCAATGCCCGCTCTTTGTCCATTGACATCTTAGGACAGCAGACTCAGCTCCAGGCTGTTCGGCTTCAAGAAATCAGGTTTGGCAGCTTTTCCCGCGCCTGCAGGCCCCATTGATTCTTGCACACTTACCTGTTTGTTTATAATGGTGCATATGCAGGCTGCTCCCCCATTTTCCGCATGTGCGGCAGCTGCTTCTCTCCCTCAGGCGCCCCGGGCTCCCCTCCATTGGACACCATCAGCAGCAGCAGCTTGGCAAGTGTAGGGACCACTGCTGCTGCCCCTGCTGGCCCCTGCAGCTCAGAAGACATGTGTGGTGATGGCAGCAAGGACGTGTTTGATGACATTCAAGGGTCCCTGGACCAGGAGGGGGCCTGGGGCCCATCAGATATGGTGCTGGTGGGCAATGGCTGGAAGCTGGGGGTGCACAAGCAGGTGCTGCGAGGTGAGCAGGGGATAGGACTGGTGGGTTCAACCATTGTTTTCATATTTTCCATGAAGTTTCTCATCACTCAAGGCTCCTGGAGGCCTTGAATTGAAGGTAATTCTAGGAATTCGATGGTGGACATCGAGACCAGGAATGGGTTGTAGTTATGGGAGGCAGAAATGCTGCAGCTAGGGGAGGGGCTGAAAGTGGGACGCGCAAGCAGGGGGGTGGGTAGGGGGCATGGGTATTGAAATGCATTTCCAGTTTCATGCATTTTGTATCCAGACCTATGTGTATAAGTAATGCAAATGCCTAAGAGCTTGCCCAACCGTAAGAAAGAGCCCTGTAGCGCACCTATTGCGCTGCTAGATGCTACACACCAGCCTCATTCAGTTACATGCCTTCTTTGGCATCTACATAAACGGATGTCACTGGCTGGCGCTGCAGCAGTGCAATAGATGAACAACCAAGGGGTCAGTGAGCATTATACGGTGGCGCATCAGGATTGGCTGTTGTAAACACCAATCATTAGTGATCATTGCAGGCAGGACATCAGTGCATGGTTACAAAGCTCTCGTTGGCAATGCAAATCCCACAAGAAATTTGAGCAGTGTCCGCTTGCTGGTTTACTCCCAAGCCTGCCATTACAGGTTGTCTGTAGAGCAGGGTTGTGTCTTTGTTGTTGGATCTTGCGTATGCTGACCATTTTACTCATGTGGTTGCTTTCCTGGTAGGTCGCAGCCAGCATTTCAAGGCCCAGCTGTCAGCGGGTATGCGCGATGCCAATGACCACAGTCACTTGGTCCATGATGACTTCAGCGAGGGGGCCATGCGGGTGTTCCTGAGCTACCTCTACCAGGATGAGCTGTCACAAGACCTGGAGCCAAACATGGTGGTGGAGGTGGCACGTGTGAGCTGCTACTATGGCACGCCAAGGTAGGAAGGGTGGTGTAGTCTTTGGGTGTCTGTTTAGGGGAGGTGTCCAGGATGTGTTTCAAGGTTCTGCCGCTAGCAGGGTTGGCTCTAGTGGTAAAGATGCATTCTCTTTGAGATACCTTGTGACATGGTCATGACCTTGATCAGGCCAGAAATTTCACCTGCTTTCAACACGTTACTATACTACTAGCTGTTAGCTGTGTTTTTGTTTCTTGAAAGGGTTCTGTCATCTCCTTTGCATTATTATGCATGGCTGCTATGACAGGGCCGCGTATGTTTACTGGGCAAACGTGACAGCTTCTATTTGCGCATATTTTTCAGTCAGCGCCCAACCTTCTAGGTTGCTCTGAGCTACTTCCTTTCACCTCCCTGTACCCAATGCGTGCAGGTTGAGTGAGCTATGTGAGAAGCGCCTAGCGGCTGAGCTGCTGCAGCTGGAACCTCCTGAGGGCTGTGCTGAGGCCCCTAGCCTCCTGCAGCTCGCCAGTAACTTAGGCCTGCAGCAGCTAGCACGTGTAGCCGCCTCCTACTGTGCCCAGCACTACGACCAGGTGCGGCAGGCTGAATCTTACAAGGTGCTTAGCCCTGAGGGTGTGGATCTGGTGGCTCAGGAGTTGGACAGGGAGCTGGGATTTTTGAAGCAGCTGGTGACGGGGCCATTGGACGGCAGTGCGCTGCCACACCCGACGGAGGGGAGCAGTGGGATGCGGCTTCTGAGGCGGGTGATGCTGTGAGACCCATTGGCTGGCTCCAAGGGATGTATTTGTATGTGTGTATGTTTTCCGCTGCGGCCGAGAATGAGTACCTGCGACTGCATAAGCAGTGGACGCCATGGTCTGTATGATGACTTGTTGCCAGCGATGCACATTAATCGTGCTCTACAAGATTTCATTGGATGGATGGGGGTGCAGGATCAGTGAAATTGCAGTTGGGGTTATGGTTTAGTTGCCATGTTGATGATGGTTAATCGGATGTTGGAGCAGACAATTGTCTCAAAGGCAACATTTTGGGTCTCTGGGATTGGGTGGGTGGTCCATAAGGTAGTGGTTGCAGATGCACACCAAGCAGGTGATTGCTGGAATATCTACGGCATCCAGTGCAAACCGTCTGATTGGAGCCAAGGGCTAGGTGGGAGGGCAGCTTGCACCTAATCCCCTACGCAAAGAAGTGCAAACTTGAATGGAAGATTTTATGCGTGGCCATGGATATATTGCAGTTTGGAGGTAGGGGGGTGGCTTACCCTATCAAGCAAGATTCTATTTGCTTTACTTTTGTGCTAGGACACTTGCAGAGAGCTTTGGAGTACTGATCAAGGGGATGGAGCGGGTTGGTACGATGGGGGGGCCTGCAGGAGCTTGTGTATGACTAGATGTTTGGGCACAGAGGGTATGTGGGCAAATGACCTTGTAACACAGGGGCTGTACTATATGCTGGAGGGAGAGGGGTCCTTGTTTTGGCATGTAAGAGCAGTGGTGCCAATGACCAGTCTGGATGTATTATACACAGTTCTTCAGGTTTGTCCAGGATGTGGGACCAGGAGGTGACATGTATCCGGCAAGCAAATCTCAAGGATAAGGAACAGTGTGTGGGTGAATATGGAAGAGAAAGCAGTGGGAGTTTGTGCTGATGTATGTGTCACTGTGTCAATTAACTAGAGAAGAGGGAGGTTAGTAGTGTGTGCATGCCTTGGGCAGGATGCTTCTTCGGGGACCCCACGCATGAGAAGTTTTGGCTTGATCATCTATCTTTTGCTTTTCCATTTGTTGCTGCACCTTCGTAGGGTCCATTCTGTCCTTGTTTCTTAGAAAGTTTTGCCCCAGTGTTGGCTCCTTGCTGTGCATGACTGTGAAATTGTTAGTCGATGGGAGCACATCTTTGTGATAGGAAAAGATGTTGCAGATGTGTACATTGATACCTGCAAGGGACCGCCATTGGGTACCAATTGCGGGATTACCGGTATAGTGTCTGGTGTAATTGTGAATGCGTGTATCATACAGGCAAGAAGGCATACATAGGCATGACTTCTTGTTGAGAAAACTTGTGTGAGGGTGTAATGGCTTTCGTTCACTTTTAGAAGCGTACTTGAGGACTCTGCAACTAGAAGTTGGGGTGTAGGTTGCTCATATTAGTACTCTTTTAAGTGGGCTTGTATTGTTACTCTCTTGAGTGGCTGGGAAGGGTTTCAAAGATGCTAATTACTTCTCAGTGGGGGTCCCAGAATTCATGGGCCCTTCATTGGAGAGAACGATGGCTGACAAGCGAGGCACTTTTGCAGATGGTATGATTCAGTTGTGTGTATGGCATGAAAGCAATAGTTACGAATGGTATCAGCAATTGCAAACACCAGCACCTCTTAATGGGCAGTCTGGGCAGGTGCCATGTTCATGCAGCATTGTGAGGCAGTGTCTGGCGATTCGGCTTGGCAGCACTGCCTGTGGGCAATCCGATCAGCAGCAGGTGCTTTGGCTCCTTCATAGGCAGGCCAATGTTCTGCTGACAAAGGCAATAAATTGCTGTGCTGCTGTTTTGTACATGCCAGCTGGCGGTTGTTAGCTCCCAATCGGAGGGCATGCACCCCTTCACCACCTCGCAGCGTCTTCCTGCTGGTGGTGCTATCATGAGCTCCCCTTCTTTGGTCCGGGATCTTGTTGTCCTGCATGTGTTTCTTCTAGCATTGTTGGTGTACTGATGGGTTGGTGAGTCAACAGTGCCCTTTGGCAGCAGCATGTGCATCACAAGGGGCTGTGCTCGTGGCAGCCTACCTATGCCTTGTACAGAAGTTAATTGTTGTTTTCGTCACTGAAGGAATTGCTCCTCTCGTGCATGGCCAGCGCTTTCTGAACTACGGGTATTGAGCACGTAAGGAGCACTGAATCCATCATGTTTTCAGGCATAAGTCAAAAGGGGGGCGGGCGGGATTGCTTGAATGGTTGCTTGAGCTTATGGATGCCTGGCCTCCAAGTCAGCTGCTGCTTGCGGGGAGCGAGGTGATAAAGCAATTCAATACAATATGTGTCCTTGCTTGGGTAGTGTATGCGTCTGCGTTCATTTTCTGCCTGAGGTGCCAGCATGGAGGTTTCACATGGTGTGTGTCATGTCCTTGACAAGCAGTACGAAGCACTGTATATGAGTGGTGTGAGTTTTGGACAGGAGGTTGAGTATGCCATTGGAGCCTAAGTTGGCTCATTGTGGGTGGCGCTGCCCCCACCGGCGCCCCCGCTTTAACGGGGCCATTTGGTAATTGGTATATGGCTGCATACATAACAGTTAGGTGTGGTACCTTCTGTCATTGTTGGAGGCATATGGGACATTGGTACCAACCATACCGGTGTTCCACACCTTCAATGTTTGTTATTGGCTGGCCCCGGTAGGGGCAAGCTATAGCGTCGCATACGCGCTTGGAGCGGAAGCTGAGACGGCGAATGACCTGGATTAGTCATCTCCACTGCCAACTGCCAACTTTCGTGGCGAGGGGCCAGCGCCTCTGCCTTGCCCTTGTCTTACCCAAGCACGCCTTTGCTGGCAAAGCTGGGCTCTTCTTTCTTGTCTGAAGTTCGCAGCACACCAAACAGCTCCGTGTGGTCTTGTGTCAGACTCATCGCCTGTCGAGCTCTGTCGAACACATTAGCCGGTCACAACGAGCTGTACAGCCTCCAACCTTACCATGCACTGTCACGCTACTAGCATGCACTATACGAGGATATGTGCCTGCTTGCCGCTTGAAGCTCCTACAAACAGGCTGCGATCGCCGTTCCTGACGGAGCAGGAAGGTCCCGGCTTGCTAGAAACCCTGCACACATTTGGCTGGGGAGCATGTAAGGCGTGAAAGCAGTGTTCGGGTTACCACCATGGGCCTTGGCAAAGATCCATGCTCACTGTACCGTGCCGGGTCTGGGGAGTTTCGATGCGGGAGCGAGCAGGGCACGCGGCCTGTCTTAGCAGCAGAGGAAAGTTACTCCAACGGTAAGCCTTGCTAATGCTGCATGTATGAGGCATGCACGACAGGAAGCGTCGCTTTTCTGCATCAGTTTACGCTTTCACGCACGAGCCTGGACCTTGCCCAGCCACCCTCTTCGAGCTAGGCTCAGAGCATCCTTTTAGCATTGCATTAGCATTCTCTGGTAAAATATGCTCTCGCACTCAGAGCCGATATTTGCAGCTTTGACAGTCGCCGATTTACTACTTCGTTGTCAGGGACATGTATGCATTGCTTTGCATCTTTCTGCAAACTCCGCATACTCCCTGCTTCTCCGATCCTCCCCTTCACAAGCTGGCCAGCTAATGCTATGTACACTATTCAAACAAACGTAGCACTCTATGTGGCCATCACCAGCTGTTTCCCAACTAAAAGCAAAGGATATATATATATATATATATATCATGAAATGTAATAATAATAATAAAAGCAAAGGCAGGCGCAGCACTTACTAGCTGCCGGTGGAAAGTCCCGTTGATACTACCAACTCCACACCAATGCAGCAGCCACTACACATAGAAGCACATGACTCTGGACAAAGTAAGACATACTTTTGCAGCAGATACTATTGACAGCTTTCCCACCACGGCCGCGCCGCGTGCGTGGTGCCTTCTTTAGAACTCCTTCACTTGGTCTTCAACACTAGTTTTGACTGCACTCACTTAGTAGGCTGCACAAAATGTTAGGCATGCTGCACAAAACCAACACCATAACCGGGGCCAGCCATCTTGGGGCGAAGCCCTTTATGTTCCTCCTTAACAACAACAACAAACATTTAAGGTGTGGCAACCGCAAAGGGCTGCTAGGTCGAAACGACCAAACACACCATCGGATGGATCCAAACACAATGGCTTCCAGACCACCAACCAAGCAGTACTGATACCGAAACATGTATCCAGGCAAGACAGAGCCCATGATCAAGAACACCACCCACTCCTCCATCGGTTGCAATGGCATGGCAAACAATGACGATTACCACGGGCTGGAGATGTACAAGAACCATGCAAAGGACTCAACCACAGAGGGATATATGCAACCAGACCCAACCACCATGGAATGTGGCCACCATGGAATCGATCATTGGGCCGATTGGTTCTTGGTACTTTTGGGGAGCAGTCACCTGCTTGGCACCCAAGGGTACAAGTCTTTGCCGTGTGTGACATTCATGCCTGCACATCTACAGTTTGTTACATTTTCAAGTGCCACAGCGTGAGTGGCACATGCATGCCCTAACTTGTGCATGGGCCACTTGTCTATGGGCCTTGCTTGGTGCAGCCACTGTTTGCTAAGTCCAGCTGCATGAAGAGGTGGGTGGCAAAATAGCAGGGTGGGATGGCAGCAGAGGTGTTACAGTTGCGTTGTGATGCTAGTACCAGGCTAGGGAGAGGCTAGCCTCTTGCTGCCGTCTCCGTTATTTAGTGATGTGATAGCTGCAGTTCTGCTGCTCACTCACACCAACGGCACCACACACGATTCCACTGTATGCATCACGCTGTACATCTTACAACAGAGCTTAGCAACCCATCGCCCGCTCTGGAATGTTGGGTAACTTGCTCCGTGGTCTGAAAGCGGCCATTGTCCATTGTCCATTCGGTCAGTCAGTCGTAAGCCAGAAACAAAGACAGCGTTTGGTTTCAAGCAGCACGCACGAACATGCGCGTGTGCCCTACTCACAGGCTGCGCCACGTGAAGGCAGCTGTCATGCAGCCCACAAACATACAATAAAAAAACATCCCATTCGTGTTCCAGCCTGGCGCATCAACCCCCCCCCCCGTGGGGACCCTGACTAGCAGGCATTTGACTCGGCCTTTCAGAACATGATGGGAAACCTCTACTGCAACACTAACCAAAAGACACGGCTATTACCAAAGTCCGTCCGTACACTTCCATCCCCCGGCTCCGTCTCGCTGCTGCCTCCGTACTTCTTCAGGGCTTCTTCTTCTCCACTGCATATCAGGCAGCTTTATTCGCCTTCTTGTGGTCGGGGGCCACGGTCCAGCCCTACATCCTGGATACTGACGGAAGCCTCAGCCAGCCTCTGAGGCCAGACAATGGCCGTGCTGGGAATCCGGCCCGGGAGTACCTGCATGCACTGTAGTGAAGCAAGCCTTGTCAGCATAGTCATGCTTGTCCTAGACACCCCCTCCCGCATATATGGTATTGACACACCGCCCCATGTTGACAGACGGATTGTACAGTACAGTACAGTACGGTACAGTACAGTACAACGACTGCGGAGCAGAGTCGAGCGGCCGGAAGATCAATTGATAGACCCTAAACCCTGTCCAGAGCTTCTGTCCCCCTGACGTTCTTGCGCCTTTCTTCTTAGCATGCTCGATGCACGAGGAGTCCTCAACACGGCGGCCCGAGTACAGGAGTTTGGTGTGCTGTGATTAGTGCATCACCGATTGCTCTAGGTACCGTGTGCTGATATGAACTCATTATTCGACCCCCTAGTGCATGCTGCTTGTAGAGCGCTTCCAGTGCTTAGCATATAGTTGCCTAGGTCTCTTTAATGGTCTGGCAGTCTTGGCTCTCTAGCGGTCTGGCCTCAAACAAACAAACAAACAAAAACTTAAGGTGCGGCAACCGCAAAGGGCTGCTAGGTCGAAACGACCAAACACACCATCGGATGGGTCCAAAAACAATGGAATCCATACCACCAAGCAAGAGGAATACCCAAGCAAGAGGAATACCCATTTATCTCGGTTCCGGCTCGTCAGTTCTCCATCCACATATCAACAGATGGATGAAGTTATGCCGCGGGCGCTGCACGGCCCGAAAGCTATGCAGTTATCTATCTGTTGTAAAAATCCTCCAGGATGCATGATCGCCATGTACCCTTGCCACTATGTGATTGGCACATAGAGGCTCCATTTGCATGCAGAATGACCCAAGGCGCTTCCCATCAGTGTCAGATCACCGACCCGGCATCATCTGAGTAAAGCCGCCACTTTATCAATCCTTGAAAGACAGTTGCCACAACAGCTCATGTTGCTATGTCTCCTGACAACAACAACAACAAACATTTAAGGTGTGGCAACCGCAAAGGGCCGCTAGGTCGAACCGACCAAACACACCATCGGATGGACAATCTCACCCTGTGCCCCGGCAAGTCGTACTACTTGGTCCCCCAAAATCTTGCAGGCCAGCAATTGACCAAACCTTAGCACAAGTCTTGTACATAAATTTGATAAAACGTGCAGCCATGGTAAAGACATGCATGCCCCAATGGCAGAAGAGCATTCAAGCTGTAAAGAAATGCCGGTATCAATAACAAGGGACATCCCTAACTTGGTTCTATCAAACCCTGTAATTAATGCAATCACGGTTTGAAAGTTACAAGAAGGAAAAAAAACCGGAGCCAACACGAGGCTCAAGGGGTTTCCAAAAAACCAAACTCACTAATCAATAGCCATTGAAATGTCAGCATAAGAATATCAGATTGTATCCCCCTCTCATATTAGTCCCATAGTCACCTGATTGCATATCTAGCCTAAAGCAAGCAACTGTGCTGACACGCCGAAGCCAGCAGCACTAGCATAGCCCCCCCCCCCAGCATAGCCCCGCCTGCCCCCCCAAAATAGCCTCTGTGCCTACCCCATCATGCACATGTTTATTCAGCGTGCCATCAGAGGCTCCAAAGACCCCATCACGTTCAACGTTGACTTGAGCTTGCCCCAGGCTTCATCGTTGATGTCTCGCATGCATGATCAGATTATAACAGACACGATATCAGGACAACAAGGTATGGTCCGACCCCCTTAAGGGGCTCTCCCCATACACACAGTGAAGGGGCCGGAATGCGTGTGCTAGCAACGCCGCTAATTGAAGACCCACTGTTTACTGCAGGATGTAGCATGCATGCTCATCTAAATGCTCCTCTGCTTCAACTGACACTCACATTTGTCGCCCTCTTAACAATTACCAATTACCAACACATGTGTCGCTTTGTTCTCACTTGACAGCTGAAGTATGTATTATTGAGTGAGCGTGGTGCAGATGAGCAGCCCCTTGATTGACTAAGATTTGCCAACGGCTTACTTTGCCTCGTGCCTCCTGAATTTAATGGAGGAGTTGCTATCTGTGCATGATTGCTTTCTTGTAAAGCGAGCCAGTCACATCATGTGCCTATCTACCTACCTTCATGTGGTATTAGACCTCATGCACGCAGTCACCTTCCTGATGAGAGCAAGCAGTCACAGTGCACATCATCTTCTGGACCAAGAGAGCATGACGGCAAGTTGCTGCCATGGTGCCCTAATCTTGATTTCCTCCTATTATGGACTGCTATACATCCTATCTAAGTCACAGTACAAGCATGCCATTAGTTCCCACCGTTACACTACTAGCTGAGCACTGATGAAGCCATGTATGCTGGTTTGTACCCCCATGCCTCAGCGAACCTAGCTGCCCATGCTTCCTGATGCTTATCATACCTTTGCTTGCAGCTCACGACTCCGATTGCATGCTTCGTCCATCACCGAACCGCTCTATGCGCTTTCGACATCGCTATCATAAAGCGAACCAGCCCATCCCAACCAAATACTGCTCATATGGAGCCTCGTATGTGCATCAGTTCAGTTTTGCAGGAAGGATGACCCAGTCGTCCAGCGGCGCAGATGTGCATGACACTGGACACCGCAGCCGACACTGAACACCGCAGGCAGCATCTTTGCTTGCGGTACGAACCAAACGCGCTTCCCGCAGCGTGGCAAGAGCATGCAGCGTTCGATTAGAAGCCATACAGGATATCCACCGGACGCAGGGGGGATGCAACTGATTCCCGGCACTTCTAAGGACTTTAGACGCAACGAGAGCGAGTGACACGCTACAATGACCGCGTGATTGGGTCGGACTAATCAACGGAGGTCGAGGCCATGGGGTTGCTTGTCATGAATATGCATGCATCCACTCCCATAGCGGCATGCTCGCCAAGCACTGCAGCCATGAGGGCGGAACACCTTACAGATCTGTGGCCAATAGCCATGCCCTGCTCCTGCCCCTGCTCGCAGCTCCACCGTCTTGCCCTGACACTGCGGGTCATCTGTCAAGTCCAACTCAGCTGACAGTTGCTCCCGTAAATAGGGCCGTATGCCACCAAACCCCTGCGTCGTAGCAAACAGAACAGAGATCCAAGTAAGGACTCGGTTAACTGTTTGGCGTACTTCCCTGAGACTCTTGAAAAAAGCAGCGTCACGCCTAAATAAAGGTCAGGAAACCAATGGCTATGGTTTTCAGTGTGCGGCCAAAACCTTCTCACATACGACTCTGCAGAACCTGCACGATCCAGATCACTTTATGAGAGTGGAGTTGTGCAGAGCAATGGCAGCTTGAGCGCTCGTCTTCCACACCAGACCCCTCGCCATGATTCCCCTTTACACCCCAGTTTTCATGCACTAATAGCATAAGACTGCTTCTTTTTTGTATTTGAAACTGCAGCTGCAAATGCTCCATCATTGTCTCACTGATGAACTGTACCACAAATTTGCATCTGTTTTATGCCCTGTGCATGCTTCCCATCCCCACCTCACCTTCACAACCTCTTGCATCACAATTGAGAGCCCTCTGCTCTGGAGCGCTTCCACTTCTGCAATTTGCAAGCGCGGCTTCCCTGAACTCTTCATCCTCGTAATGATCATTACCAGCATGGCCTTGGCTGTCGCAGCTACAAGTTCTGGCGAGAACCCCTCCCCAGCAGAGCCCAAGCCCTCATCATTATAAATGCGCGGCTGCACTCCCCGCATATTGCCATACCCATACCCACGAGAATCGCCGTCCCCATCCCAAGGCTCATCCTCTCTGACCATGGTCATCGGAGCACATGCAGGCCCACTGCTGCCGAAAGGTTTCTGAACAGAAGTCTTCTGCTGGCCGCAAGAGCTCCCTCTCCCTGAAGCCGCTGCTGATCCACGCCGGTCCAACCTGAGGCTGCTTGCTGCGGATCCCTGTGGGCAAAGCCAACTGACTGGACCTGGATTCAACCCATCACCACTACCACTACCACCACCACCAGCAGCATCAACAGCAACAGCAGCAGCGGCTGTGGGATCTGCTCCATGCAACCGGTTAAATACACTAACCCTTCCCCCCTGCTTATCCCCCGGCTCAACTGTCTGTCCCTCTTCTAGACTGGCCAACTTTGCAACCCTTTTCAGAGACCCCGCTTTCTGAAGCAACTGCTGCTGGCCCCGTGGCTCCATGTTGTTCTCACACCTGACTCGCATGATGGACTGATCCCGAGGAGCAGTGTTGCAACCAGGCGGCTTTGTCCAGGTTACGGAGCAATTGCATAGCAGGTTCACCACAAAGTCCTCAGCATTGTTAAAGACCTGCAGCAAGCAGCAACGCCAGCAATCATAACATCAGCAGAAACACCAGAATGACTGACAATTGGTGGTAGCTGACAGCAGTGGGAAGCTTCGAAGCAAGCTATTCATCAGCAGCACTCAGAAAGACCGAACCGTGTGGCTTTTGAACAGTCATGATAAAGGATGACTCAAATAGAACTCAAGCTTGCTTTCATTGCAGGGACTGCATAACTGGTACTGCAGGATGATAGGACAAAAGGATGACAATATGTTTGGACTCAGATCCATTTGTCTTGCAATATGATAGCAATTGCAAGCTGTCCAGGCATTCTGCCGCAGAACTGTAGCATACAAGACAAGAGCACAAGACCTCTTGCTGCTGCATTTCGATGAATGATGCATATCACAAGAATCGATGCCATGAGCCATCCCCTGCTTCTGGTAACCTGCCAGACTACATTCAGTGCTGAGGGTCCAGCACGCATACTCCCCCTTTTCTTGTCTCTTATTGCAATGCCTGTCCTTGCAAAGGCTCGCACCCATCATGCCTACACGTGCCTCGTAGGCCAAATCACAGGATGATCATTTATGATCCATTGGATCAAAAGCTTCACCACATCAGTTTGAGGTACAGGGCCTTTGGCACTTTTGCTACAGCACATCATAAAAAGGTAACAATATCACAAGCTTCTTGCAGAGCTTGTAGCCCATCTGATCCTGAGCATCCCTTTCTCACCTGTACATAATGCTTCATGTCTTCCGGCACCATTTGCAGGACTTCCTCCAGACTCAACCTCCCAGGCCTCCTTCCCTGCTGCCGCTGCTCCTCCAGGGCTCCCTCCCACAGCCCCCGCTGCTTCACCAACCCCAGCACCCTCTCCTGCAGCTCCTCTCCCAACCTCTGCCCCCTCTCATTCACCCATAGCAGATACACCCCTGCCCGAATTTCCCCTAGACCCCCCTGCTTCAACCCAACCACAAGCTTCTGCTCCCTTGGGGCTGAAAATCTATCAGGGCTCCTCTCCCTTCCCGCCTTCCAATGTACAGGATCCCATGGCTGCGCCCTGAAAAACATCTGCTGAACCTCAAAGACCTCTGGATGACATAAGAAGAACCCTACAGCGCTATCAAAGTGACCCCCACTCAGCAGACAACCCACATTGGGATGGTATTCTTCGCACAGCTTGAGGAACTCCACAATGGGTATATATGCATCCCCAGCCTGCCGCTCCCGAACAGCAATGCGTAGCAAAGCTGCTACCTCTACCACAAAGGCCTGCTGCTGATGGTTGCTCATCCCCCTTAATGCTGGGGTGGGTTTGCAGCCAGGACCAGGAGCCCCCTTCCTCTCAACTCCTATTCCACCACCCTCCCCAACACCACCACCCATGTCGGTTCTCATAGCTACCACCCCATCTGCTACTACACCCTGGCCCGCTGGCAATCCCTTAGCTCCATTATCCTGGGGTATATCATGCCGACTCCTCCCCTGCACATTATCCTGCTGCTACTTCTGTCCAGCAACAGGCTCCCTGGCATGACCCCCAAACCCTGAACCTCCCATTCCTTCCAAGGCCATCCTAGCAGGAGGTACCCTACCCCCAGAACCATCTCTCTGATGCTGTGCCGGCTGCTTCATTGCAGGATTCCGACCTTTGGCCCCCTTGTTGACCTTTGCAAGGGTATCCAAATCCATGTCGAGCATACCACCAACCGCTGTTCCCCTGTTCCCAGAAGCATCCCAATTCTTAGGCAGCTGGATTTGTACGTGCCCTGTCCTCTGCCGACCACTGCCAGTACCTGTACCATCACCACCACCATCACCCCCTGCATCTGCAGCAACCTCTGCTGCAGTTGGCCACAGAATCGGGCTCCGCACACGCTTTGGCTGCTTACTGCTGTCGCCCATTATCTCAGCACCCTTTGCATGCAGCGTTGCATTCACCGGCCGCCGATTGACCACAGGAGCTGCTGTCTGTGCTTCCACGCTAGGCTCTGCGGGGCCAGCTATGGCGGGATCCAGAGGAGCATCAACAGCAACATTAGCAGGAGTATCAGCATCTGTGACTGCTGCTGCTGCTTGCAGGGGTCCCAGTGTTCCCACCACTGGTGTGGTCTGAGCAGGTAACGTCATCCTCATGCGCTTGGTTGGCCCTGCTGCTGTAGATGCTGCCACCAGCCCTCCTCCACCTGCTGATGTCCCTCCCACAGATGTCATGCCATCCGTTCCTATCGTCTGCCATCCCTGCTGCTCATCCCCTCTGTCTGCTGTGGCCTTCTTTGCCAAACCCCCCATGCCTTGCTGCTCCTGCTCCTGCATTCCTCGCACCTCCTGCTTAGTGTTGTCACCCATCACTTCAGCACCCTTTGCACGCAACGTTGCCTTCATTTGCCGCTGTTTGACCACAGGAGCTGCTGCCTGTGCTTGCACGCTAGGCTCTGCAGGCCCAGCTATGGCAGCGTATAGAGGAGCAGGAACAGCAGCAGTAGCAGGAGTATCAGCACCTGTGGCTGCTGCTGCTGCTGCTTGCAGCGGTCCCATCATTCCTAGTACTGGTGTGGTCTGAGCAGGTAACGTTATCCTCATGCGCTTGGTTGGCGATGCTGCTGTAGATGCTGGCACTAGCCCTCCTCCACCTGCTGATGTCCCTCCCACAGATGCCACGCCATCCCCTCCTAACATCTGATGTCCCTGCTGCTCATTGCCTTTGTCTGCTGCTGCCTGCTCCTGCATCCCTCCCACCTCCTGCTCATGCGCCACCTCAACTTGATCAAGGAGTTCCGGACCTACAACCTGCTGCAGCTGCTCTGCGGCCCCCTCCGACTGCAGCCCCTGGAACAGACAGTCCACTATGACCTGCAACTGCTGTGAGAGCTGTTGGTGTTGATCGGGGGAGCAGAGAGGGTTGGGAGGGGTGGAGGGGGAGCCGGAGGCAGCACCATCATCAGCTGGAACAAGCTGCTGTAATACGCCTTCTGCTGCTGATAGGGGCAGTCCATGGCTGGTCAGCATTGCTGTGAGTTGTTGACAGGGCCCAACCAGTTGGCAGGCGGGCCAACTTCAACTGGGTGGACAGCACCTGTTGGAAGGAGACAATAGGGCAAGTGGATAGAAGATTACCCAGGATCACGCCATTCTAGAATAGGATGCAAACAGCCTGTTACCGCTGAGGCACTACGGAACAACTCATAACTGCGTGTTGCCCTTGCTCTGCATGGTTGTCTAATCTTTATTGCCATGTACCCAACCCTCTCAAGTGACATGGTGCTGCCTCCTTCACAAGAAAGAGCACAGCTGAGACCTACGGCTGCTTTAGATGCTTCTGATGCTGCATTTAGCCACCTCTTATTCTCCCTCCTAATACATTATGATAATGGTGCAACATATCATGTACCCCAGTACACAAACATATCCTGTCATGCTCCTTCCTTTTGGGCCTATGGCAGTTTTGCTATGGCATATCACAAAGTGTAAATAGACAACCCACTGCCGGCTTGCAGTACAATTGTTGGAGGTGCTCATCATTCAGCTGACCTGCTCCCTCAACTGCACTTGTCTTCCTGCCCGCTATCCTGCAACTTTGTCTGCTACAATGAATTTGTGTACACTACTCAGTATGGCAGAGCTAACCCTAGTGATAACGGCATCCAGAGCCAGTACTGGTTGCAGCATGTCCCCTCACCTCCTCCTTGCTTCCTAGAGAAACCATGCCTGCCACTGCCTGCTCCTTGAACTCCTTCAGGGACTTCAGAAGTGTGTCCTTTTACTCGCTCTGCAGCTGGTCCCAAGGGGCATCCTTGAGCTTGTCACACCCCACAGGGTCACCCAGGTGCACATGGAGCTGACACCTGGTCCCTGCAGACACCGGAAGGCGGATGGTTGCAGGGTCAAGAGGGCAATTTTACAGATACGTGAATGTAAGGTTGTATTAAGGATTGTATACAGGACGAGCTTGAACGGAATTGGTTAGCAGATGGGTTGTTTATAACTCGAAAAGTGGCGCTTATGGCTACCTGCACAGTCAAAACATTGGAGATTACGCAAGCACTGTCAATCTGTGATCCTATGCAGGACAGGTTGTATACCATTAACATCAGTACAATGTCTTGAAGCTAAGACACTACCATAGCCATCTAGCGATGAAGATTGACGGGCCTGTGTGTGGACCTGGGTATAGGTGAGTGGCTGTGCTGGTTGTCCATGTGCTTTGTCTGGCAGCAGATTCGGGTAAGAGACAGTGCGTCACGCAGCTGCATGTCATTGGCGTGATACGGCCTTGCTGCATGTGCTTCATCGGAGCCTTATGCTGACGTCCTGAGAGTAGCACCGTTGAGAAACATGGAGGAACCTGGCGACTTCCCAGCTAATTTTTTGCTCACCATCTTGGTCGACTTCACTTCGCTGAACATGTAAAAGCTTTATGTCGCCGTCAGACATGGCCCTTGCCACGATCGCTCTCAATAATGGGTCTTCGAAAGCTATGCCCAACTTCAACAGAACCGTCCATGTGAGCACCAGAGAGCGAAGCTCTGTTTGGGTTACGTAAAGGGCTTCCACATTCGACATGCAGCACAAGGCTGAATCTTGTGTGGCATCCGGCATATCGTGGTCAGTGTGTTGGCTGTTTTCGTATCACTTCAAAAGCGCCGGCCCTGGACATGGACAAGGCACGAAGCCTACACACCCTTTTAACTGATTAACCCTAAGTTTCAGTTAGCCTAATAACTAACAATTTGTCGGACGAGCTGCATTGACTAAGCGCCTCATGCGAGTTGGTAGTTCATCTCGACTAGTTCAGCTTCTAAATGCAGACTTGCCAACCGGCAGCGGGAGGACTGTGAACTATGCGGCATCAATGCACAGTGCATGCTTCACCACAGGGCCATCGGTGGCAGCGGTCCCATAAGATGCTTCCTCTGCAGATACTCGGCGGACCAGCGTATCCGTGGCTTTGCAAAAATTCAATTGTACTGCTGCTCAGTCACTTGTACTTCAAAGTATGCCTCACTGGCAAAACAAACAAACAAAATGAACTCGTGTGTACTTGGCTCAACGACACTACCAGCCATCCTGCTCCAGGGAATCATTCGTCCACTGGCCTGAGCAAAGTACAGTGCCTCACTGACCAGTAAAAATCCTGCAACGGGACATGGGGGCTTTGAGGGCCCTTCAATTCAGACATGAGAGGATATATACAACACCCGCTACATACAGACTCAGGTTCCAAGCATGGCACCACGTATCCTTCAACCAGCATGCTGCATGCAAACATGCTGCTTCAACCTGCGCAACATCCCTGATCAACTGGCCACAATCGAATCACCAGAGTCCCAGTGCATGACCAGCACTTGCATCCCATCTATTGGGGTGGAGTGAGTCCAGGTTCAGCTTCCTAGCAGCTACAAGTGGCAAATGCATAACACCATCGCCCGTAAATCGCCCCAACTGTAAAAGGTCCCGTCCACTTAATACCACGAACACCCTCCCGGCCTCTGTTACACAAGACCGTCTGGACACAAGGCTGGACACAAGTCTAGGAATCAAGTTGGACTCGCCTAAAGGTGCCCTCAAGTGATAGGCTATTACTACTTTTGCTCATTCCAGTCCCATAATGTCTCTCATAAAACTGGATTGCAAGGTGAGTTCATTCTGTATAGCATCTCACTTGATGGGCCCCAAAATTGTCCTGTCATTGCTCCCACAATCCTCTCTGCAAAGCACCAGTAAGAGGGGACTAGGGAGGAGGGGAATACAATACACATCCCCAAAGGGCTCATACAGCTTCACCGATGTCCCTAAACATTATCTCAATCGAAGCACTGAAACCAGCGAGGCCTCAGCCTGTCCATGGGACAAGACGACATGTCCTGATTGCTGGTACAACATAGAACGGCTCACTGCTGTTTCTGCAGCCTTACCAGCATCCCTTCCCTTAGGCATATTACACGCTCCTGGGAGATGGCTGCTAGTAGACCTACCAACCCTTGCCCCAACCCATGATAGCAAAATCACAAGCCCAATGTTTATGGCTAGGTAACAACATCGGATCCGATCTAGCAAGCACAGGCCAACACAAGCGTCCGCCAACCAGGGACAAAGGATCTAGGTAACGACATCCAATCTAGCAAACAAACACCAACACAAGTGTCCGCCAACCAGGGACAAAGGATCATAACAAATATGAGGACCCCTATTCATGTTGCAGAAGAGAGCTTCACTGCGTGTCCTGCAAGATTAGCAACCCCCGGCTTGATGAATCGTATTTTATGAACCCAGCTCAATGCATAGCTTTTGCAGCCACGTTCAAGACTAGTACTCCCATAATATTGGTGGTGCTGCATCCCTCTGCTTTAGCGAGCTGCTCGTCAGAAGGTGAAGCTTTGCCAATGTGTTGGTTAGCACCCCCCGGCCCCCTTATAGTGATAAGCAGCACACCAGGGTGCAGCACCACCAGCTTCATGAGAAATCCCCTGACTGTGACTGCTAGTAATGCAATGCATTGGGTCGTTCACTGCATTGCATTATTAGCAGCCACAGTCGGACAATGACCCGTAACCTTGGTCGTGCCGCACCCCTTCCATAACATAACATAACAAACATTTAAGGTGTGGCAACCGCCAAGGGCTGCTAGGTCGAACCGACCAAACACACCAGCTGAAGCGGTCAACTTTGGCAGTGTGCATGGTTTACATGCATCGACACACAGTGCTGCAAATCCTGCTGGCAGACAGCAATGGCCAAATCACCCCTCCGGCCACTCATTGCACAAGGAACAGTCCACAGGCATCTGCTACAAAACCCGGCTTGGCCCGGTGTAAACAACCTATGACATTGCCAAATAAGGTTACATAATGTCCCAAAGACCATCACTGCCAACTCACTCAGTTCATCATGGACACGTCAAATTCAGGCATGTTTGGCACAAAAAAACGGTTAGAACATCATCGGCAGTGATGCATTCTCCACTGCGCCCCTTAACGCGAGCGATCCTGTTCAAGAGCTAAAGATTTACAACACCATACCAACAGCTTATGGCAGTGGCCATGTGTTGAGGAATGCATAATGCCCCAAGGATCCCCCGGAATGTAGCAAAGAGCCCCGCAGCTCACCTCCTGTGCCATGGCAGTGGCCATGTTTCTGTGGCTGTCCATGTCGTGTCCCTTTCATGTACCCATTCATAGGGCATTTTTCAAGGATCCAGGCCACATCTGAACACACTCCACATCTCCATGAGAGCATCTTTCCATCTCTCCCACCTACAACATTTCTTTTAAGGCACCAACAGGCTGCTCAATGACTAGGCAAGATTAAACAGTGGCAACCTTGGAGGTTGCATGCGACCAAGTCGACCCAAAACGCCCAAAAGTCAAGCAACCGTCCTGACACAAGCTGCTCTTCTCCTCACAAATACGAACCATAGACATAGAAGACAGGCAGGGTGGAGAAACACCTGTACAAACTTCATGACAGTACCTCTGCGGTCCCAAAAGAGCAAATGAAGCTTCCCCCTTCAAAACCTGCACACACCCGATTTTCCAGCCAATGCCCTTGTGCATGCCAACACACACACTAGATCAGCTTGGGTGCTATGCCTCTCCATGACAACCACTTCTACCATACCTGCCACGATGCCTCTGCTCCAACGGTCACAATATCTTATAAATCATAGCTGGCCCAGGTGCCACGACCATTCCGCAGCCACAATCCCTGTCAATTGCCCGCTGTAAGACACCATCCACAAACATATAGCAACCCACTCCGCCCAAGAGAAAGACATCATACCACCACCCGGCAACCCACACAAGCTTGACAGCAACCATGCAGTTGACCACCCTATGGTCTATATACCATAGCAGGCTTGTCATAGCTGCCCGCAGTTACCATATCCGAATACTGCCACAATGAAGTCGATTAAAGCCAGGTAGCCATGGTTTCAATTCTTGGTTGAACCGAGAGTGAGATTACATTGCAGGAATCAAACTTCGCTCAGCCCCGCTGCCCTCCGTTCCAAGTCGCCAAGCACACAGCACCACAGAGCAGGTCATCACACTACATGCAAGTCAAGAGCCAACGCCCCATGTTTTGTATTCTGTCATAGTAGATGGAATTCATCCTCAAGCGATGGCGGATATTCGCTTACATCCTTATATGGAGCCCTAGCACACAGCACCACATCACATGTCAAGACAATAGATGCACGTCAAGCCAACACTTGCAAACCTCTTTTGTCATTGGTAGTAAATGCACTGTAAAACAGTCCAGCACCGCACCCCTGACATTGTCACCCCCTTCACCCCAGAGCAAGCTGTTCCACCAGATTGTGTCGGACACACATAACCTGTGCTTAGCTGTCAGGATACAGATATTCAAACCAACCAGTAAATGTCCAGACTGCGCACAAGCGTGCAGTCCCCTTGGCAAGCTCACACTGTCCATGCTCTATCCCCATGGTCTATGTCCTTCCCCCATTATCTCACATGCACAGGTAGCCATCACGGGGTGTATTCCAGAGGTACCGGTTGTCTTCCCAGCCCGCTTTTAACAAATCGCACAACCATCCACAACACATCATCAGACACATTGCCATGAGCCCACCAAAACCCCATGCTGCTGTGTGGCCTTGCCATTCCCTCCCCTGCCTCAGCAACATGAGAAGGAGCTCCTTACGTCATAGATCGATTACCAACCAGGACTAGGCATCACAGCACTAAACATGCATTGCACAGCTCCCATTGTCCACCGTCCCCAACAACCCCACAGCCATTACTTGCGTATGTTGCTTAGTGGTATTCGCCTTAGCACAATTCATGCAGGCTCCATCTGCAAACATTAGCATGGCATGCAATGCAAAGGTACAGTGAGAAGTAGCCAATAGAAGAAGGTACGGGTGAACCCCAGTAACGCATGACCCCTCGCCGTCACCCTTCAAAGCTTCACCAGCAGATCCCCTAACCAAAATAACTTAATGCGCTGTTTACAAAGTGACGTGATGCTATTTGGTAGCACCACAGTGGCACATACACATACTCTCAGAAACTGCATACCACATTTTCAAGTGCTCAATGCATGACCGCCACCACAAGCACCAGGGAAATTAATCCACTAACAGGATTGCCTGGGATCGTCTGGGCGCATGAGAACCCGGCGTACGTGAAGGGAATCCCTCCTTCACTCTCCCCAGACCAGGCATAGTTCCTTATGCCTCAAGATCAATGCAGCATAGCCATAGTATGCCCAATGCAACCTGGCTGCCAATGCGCAATGTTGACCATGGCAAGTTCTTAGAACAATAACAAAGCCCCTTTGTAAATCATCACCTCCCCCAGCCTTACAATCACACAGCATTGATACCATCAGGTCACGTCTTTCAAAACCCCAACCGACCCTGCACTGCCTTCCAGGGGGCCTCAGCACAAACCCCTCATACCCCTGAAACAACATGCCAGCTGCTACTCTATCCCCTGCGAACCGCTGCAGACAGAAACAAACACTGCAAGCAAACAAATCGCAATCCAAAGATCCATTACAGCACTAGCTTCAACAGCATGGGCACCTTCAACTCCTGCATCGTTCTCCCCAGCCCGCCCAGACCATCCCGAAGAGCAGGAGCCACCTCCCTTCCACATCTCCCACCGTCTCCTCCAGCTGCTCCATTTACCACTGCTGCTGCTACTGCAGCAGATTCAGCTCCAGCTGCAGGCCGCGGCAGCAACATGGGTGACCCCAGTGATGCTGCAGTAGCTGCTGTGATGGGGTTCAGCTTAGGGTTTGTGATTGTGACACGGATGAAGGGCCACTTCATGAGGCCAGCTGCCACTTCCTCCTCACAACCATCACCAATAACACAGAACCTACGGGAAAACGAGAGTCAGGGGTCAAACGGGTGCACGTCAAAGGGATGAGGGTCAAAGGGGTGAGGCGCAGAGGAACGAGAGGCAAATGCGTGAGATAAACAGGGTCACATCAGGACAAGACCGTTGTAATGAGGGTGGTCCGGTTTTGTTGTCATAACAAGGCTCGTGCTATGGCATGCACCTCCGATAACAATTCAGATGACCGATGATATCATCTATGAACTGCCTTGAAAAAATGCATGCAACAAACATCATGTGGCATGCCATGTGTGGGGATCCTGGCAGAATAAAAACACAGCCCAGCTACTCTGCATACCTAGAAGTCAGGGAACTGCAAGAACACCAGCAGCAGCCACCCAACTACTGGTGCTTTTGAAAAACCCCACATGCCTAAGAAACAGGGTGTTGCAGACCAATTAACACAACCCGTATAAGATTTGACATATCCCACGTACCCAAGAAACATGCAGTTGCAGAGACTCCATGGGGCATTCAACTAACTTACCCACTTGCAAGCACTGCAATAACAATGCTAACACCTCTCTCAACCCCTCATGTCGACATATACTGGTAAACATGCCACTTCTCCTTGCAATAGGGAACCAAACACAGATCCTACTGTAGGCCGCCCTCTGATGCCTCTCCATGCCCCCTCCCAACCCCCTCACCTTGTCTTCGCCCCATACTTCTTCCCAATCCTCTTAAAGCAATGGTACTTCGTCGCCCTCTTGGCGCTCCAGACCTCACCCGCCCCAAAGTGCTCCTCCAGCCTGAAGGCCACCAACTTCGCCAGCGTCGTCACCAGGTGACCCTCACTCACTAGCACATGGGTGACAGGGATGTCACTAATGCTCCCCATGTTGATGAGCAGCTGCTTGGCTCTGGTGAGCCAGCCCCCAGTGAGAGCGTCTGTATCTGCTAGCAGCTGATCCAGCTTGGCCCTGAGGGGCTCTGAAAGCTTCAACCTGTCAAAGCCTGAGGTGTAGCTCTGGTGGACAAAGCAGCAACAGCAAAAACAGCAGGGTCAAATGGGACAACCACAGCAGCACAAGAAGAGAACAAGAAACACAAAAGACATGCGAGCCCCTGGAAGTAAACACAAGACCATGACTACGACTACAACAGAAACGCACACCCCTGCCATCCTCATTTATCAGGATACATGTGTTCTTCTAAAGAGATGCTCTAGTGTTCGCATCACGGGGTTAGTCGATCCTTCTAGAATATTCACAGGATCTAACAGGGCGCACATTGACAAAATCTCAAGCACAAACAGACTCAGGGTTGCAGGAGAAAGCACCATAACTCTAGAATACCTCATGATCCACCTGCTTGCCCATTCTTCATAACCACAGGTAGCCAGCCATAGGACTGACTAGTAACCGGCTTCTAGCCACCTCGACTCAATAAAACTTCCTTTTACAGGTAGCCGATGTGCATAGCATATCATTCAGCATGGTGCACACCCTTCAGCCTACCTGCCACACATCATCTTGACTGTTCTCTGCATCCCTTCACAGCATCAATAATGAACAGAACAAAGCACTGACAGCACCCTGCCCTCATCACCCCAACGACTCATACCTCCTCTACCTTCCTTGAACAGAACACCAGCAGCAGGCCCAATGGACAAAACAAAGCACAGACAGCACCCTGCCTTCGTGACCCCGGGACCCCCTTGCTCCCCTTACCTCCTCTACTTCCTTAAACTTGGCCTGCAGCTTCTCCCCATCCATCTCCATATACGGCGGCCTCAACATGATCTCCGGCATGGCTGGTTTGTCCACTACCCCCTGCCTCTCGCTCCCCTTCCCTCCACCAGTAACCCCAGTCTCTGCCGCCTTCCCCAAGCTCACAGACGCCGTTGAATCTGACCCCGCCGGCGACGCTGCACCTCTCTGGTCCTCCCCGTCCCTTCCCACCCGCAGGGGCCCCGTCCCACCTCCTCCTGCCGACCCACCAGTTCTCGGAATCCCCGGCACCCAATCCCCAAACTGCTGCTGGTGCTGCTGACTGGACCTCCCAGAACGTCCTGAACGTGCCGCAGACCCCACACCCACACCCCCGGCTGACCCTCCCCTCCTCGGATCCCTCAACCCATTACTCTGGCCACCCCCTGGCCCAGGGGAGCTTCCAAACACAGCTGCCAACGCCATTTCCAACTTCAGAGGCCCCTTCACCGCCCGGCTGCCCTTCACAAACCTGCCCCCAGCATCAGCCGACGCCGATGCCGCAGCTTTTGCTGCCGCTGCCTCGGCTGCCGCAGCAGCAGCTGCAGCTGCCTGTGCCACCGCCTGAGACATTGGGCTCGCTGCTTCCCGTTCCTCTGCTGCTGCTGCGGCCACGGCAGTGACTGCTCTCGCGGCCGCTGCTGCTGGTGGTGGGGTGGTCTCCTGCCCCGCACCTTCAACTGCAGCTGGCGCAGCTGCTTCAGCAGGCGTCCCAGCTTGTGCCTCTTCAGTAACAGTCCCGTTCCTAGGCCTGTTACCCTTACCAGAAGCATCCTTAGCTGATGCTGGTGATACTTCTGCACTCTCTGCTGCTGCTGGTGGTGGTGGCACTCCATCTTGAGCTTCAGCCGCCTTGCCTTTACCTGCCCCTCCTCCAGACTGCTTCCTCACTTTCCTAGGCTCCTGCTGCTGCTGGGGCGCTTCACCTAAAGCACTTGCTCCCCTCTTCCGTCCTACCTTGGCCGCAGCCCCCTCCCCACTCTTCCTCCCCTGCACTTTCTCTTCTTGGCACTGCTGCTGCTGCTGATCTCCCTTCTCTGCCCCTAAAGCCTGCCCCTCAGCGCCCTTAGCTACTACAGTTCCAACGACACCTGCCCCTCCTGCTGCTGCTGATGATGATTGCTGCCGCTTAACTTCTGCCTCCCGCTTCTTCACCTCCTCAGCTTTCTGCCTTGCTGCTACAGCAGCCCGCCTGGACACATCTGTAATGTGCGTGAACTCTGCTTCCTCCAACTACAAAACAGCAGCAGTAGAAGATCTGTGAGCATTCTCCTCCTAGAAAGATCCCACATAGACCCGTGCACGTCGCCATTTGGGCATCAATAACTCTCCGCCTCCAAGGGGTCATGCAATCATGTCAACCTAGGGATTATAGCTTGCCTTCAGCATCAGAGCCGCTAGGAGATGCACCCTAGTATCTATTACCCTGCGCCTCCCCATTACTTATACTTCCCGTTGCCCAGGACTTGAGTTCTTCCAGGCTATTCTGACACTCCCTATCGGAGCACTGTGACTCCGCTGCTGCATTCTGCATTCCGCGTTGCTCTGTCCCCAGCTCTCCCAAACTTGCATGCCCCTTCCTGCAGCCCTATCCCTCCCTTAATTCTGTCGCCCTTGCTTTCAGCCCTTTTCACAGCTCTTTAAAATGGACAGGAACTGCACCTTCCGTTCACCTTTCAGGTCCTACTTTCCCACTCATACATGTCCCTCGCCCTGCACGCAACATGCCCAAAACTCCAAACAGCTCCCTCCAACCACACGTCTTTCCTGCCCAATCTATTCCCCTTCTACCGGATCCTTTGGCTTCTGCCCTGGCCACCTGGAATCTTCGAATGTAACATGCTGCATCCAATTTGACAATATCCAAAGTGCAATCCGCCAAATAATGATTTAATAAAAGAAATGGACCTACCCCATGCCCTTCTCGCTCCCTTATCCCTTCCAATTCCCCTCTCCCCTGCCCTTCACCCACCTGCCTTCTTCCCAACCCCCCCTTGATATAACCCTAGCAAAGAGTATGCCTGCCAGCTCCATGAGGACTTTCAACCATGTGGTACCTACCTTACCTGAGCTCCGCTTGCCACCATTCTCTTGTTCCTCCATCTCTGCTTGAAAAGCCCCTCTTCCTCCCCTCTCCTCCCCTCTCTCACCTCCACAGTCCTATCTAGTCCATTCCAGGTTAATACCGGCAGACATTACATGCCATCTCCCTGCACCATTCCTGTTGTCCTTAACAGCTCTCCTTTCCTCTTCATTGCTAGTCCCCTTGTTCCCTCTCTCACCTCTTTATCCCACACCTCTTCCTTCAAGAAAATGCTAATCTGCCAACTCCAAAACCAGTTGGCCCCTATGCCTGCCCCGGCCCCCCCTCTCTCCCGCCTCCCCCCATATTCCCTGACCGTGTATGTCCTCCTGTCCCCACTTCCCCTCCCTCCCCGTCTCCTATTCAAAATTGTAATCCGCAAATTCCATGATCAGGTCGGCCCCCCTGCCTTCCCTACCCTTCCTCTCCCCCTGTCTATACACAATCCCGCTCACCATCTGAACCCTCCTGTTCCCCCATCTCACCTCCTCCCATCCAAAGTCTTATTCCGCCAGCTCCACAACAACCTCCACCCACTGCCTGCCCCCCCCTCCTCCCTCCCATCCATCCCCACAAACTCCCTGACCTTGCATCCTTCTGTCCCCCCCTCCTCGCCCTCACCTCCTCCAAGTTGAAGTGTTGATCTGCCAGCTCCATGATGAGTTTGACCCACTGCCTGCCCAGCTGCTGTGCCTGTTGAGGGTCCACGTCAGGGTGAGCTGCTGCCCATCGCCCTGTCAGCAGACTGTGGAAGGGAATCAGGGTCTCATCCAGGTCCCAAACAAACACCACATGCTGCAGGACGGAGGGGGTGGGATGGTGCAGAAAGTACCAATTCAAGCTTCAGATGTGACACCGAGTAACATATTTGTATTCTCCATGCACACAACTGAGCTGGTATGGTCACTGCTTGACTGGACACCAATATCTGCACAGACCATCAAATTCAAGAACATGTTGCATGTGTCCATTTCAGTTGGCATCATGCAGCTCTAAACAAATCACTGCCCAGCTTTTGCGCATGCAGCTTTACAATCCAGGCAGATCACTGCACAGCTTCAATGCATGCAGCTCAATGCATTGAAGAGGAGTCTATCAAAAGTAACAGGCTCAGCCCCATCTCATATGATAAGGACAGATACACCTTACAAGAGCTACCAAGCTCACCTCAGGGACCTCAACCTCCACAAACGGCTGCTTCTTCAGCGGAGCCACTGCTCCCACCACACCAGCTGCTGCTGCTGCATGATACCTGTTCGCCCGCACCTGCTGCTGCTGGTGGTAGTATTGCTGCTGCTGCTGCTGATAGTAATACTGCTGCTGCTGTGCAGGCATCCTGCCCCAGCTCCCACCTTGGCTATACATGGGCACATGGAACCCAGGAGGAGCGCCTAGCAAGCCCCGATGGGATGCTGCAGGGAGCAGACGATCTACCCCGGGCCTCATGGGTCCAACCGGGGGTAATTGATCCGATGATCGAATTGAGGCCGTAGGACGCAGAAGATCTGCTCCGGGCATGTGGCCCCCAGACCTAGCTGCTGCTGCTGTCCCGCCTGCTATTGCTGCTCCTGGAGGGGTAGCGCCTGAAGGATGGGAATTGGTGCGAATTGCAGGGGGAGGGTGGAAACCGGCAGGTAGGAGACCATCCAGCTGCTGCTGCAGCTGTTGGCGTGATAGCTGCTGCATCTGGCTGCCTTCGCTGATCCGTGAGCGTGGCTGTGAGGTGGAGTGGGTGGGGGAGTGGCCAGTACGTGCAAAATCCCTATTAGGGCTACCCATATCACCTACTGGCCCTGGTTGAGAAGATGTCTTGCCTCGTCCGGCAAAGCGCAGGGGCTTGGGCTGCTCGTTCTCGTGCTGCTGCTGCTGCTGCAGCTGCTGGTGCATCATGGCTTGTTGCTGCTGCTGCTGCTGGTGGTGGTGGTTGGCTTGGGCAAGACCCATAGGAGCGCCAGCAGCAGCTGGAGAGGTGCGGGGCGCAAACCCAGGCCCTCCATCGCTGTATTGCTGCATGCCTCCAGATGTTGGGTCTTGAGGGGGAAGGCGTTGGGGGTAAGGACCCCCTTGTCTCTGCTGAGGCAGCTCCTGTCTACTACTGTTTCCCCCGGGCCATTGGTGGGGGGGGACTGGGCCATCTGGCAGCATCTGGGACTTCTCTGCTAGCAGCTGCTGCTCTAGGAAGCCGAGGAGGTCGTCAGGGCGGGCCTGCTGCACAAGGCGCTCATAGAGGGCACTGGACTCTGCAGGGTTTAGGCCATTGGGGAGGGGCCTGTCTGCAGCCTCCTGCTGCTGCGCTGGGGCGGAGCTGCGGGCTTTTCCTGGGCCTGGGGCACGTTCGTGACGGACCGTGCGCTGCTGCTGCATTTGCTGCGGGTTGGATGGAGGGTTTTGGTGTCGCGTGGCCTGCTGTTGCTGGTTACCAGCGGTTAGATCATGACCCCTGGAATCTGCACGGCTTGGCGTCGAATGCTGGGGTGCTTGTCGTTTCGATCTATTGTTGTCCCCGTATGCTGTCGTGGGTGGCCGTTTTCCGTGCGACTCGCGAGGATTATGCCCTGGTTGGCCTTCGTTCTGCAGGTACTGGGCAGCTTGGAGCAGCGTATTAAATACGTCCTGCACCTGCTGCTCTGCGTCAGGACCGTTTGTAGCATTGCTTTTCGGGCCGGTCGGGGGACGGTTCGAACCTGCCGCCTGGAAGAGGTTGACGAGGTCCTCAAGCGAATCGGTTGCCTGCTTAGCCTGCGCACCACCGGCAGCACCTATGGCTTTGTGTGGAGCTCCCTGTCCACCAGTCGATGCCTGTAACAAGCTGGCTGCAAGCCTCTCTATCTCGTTGCTGAACATAGCAGAAGGTTGGCAAGGTTCGAAACTGTTGCTTCGCCTCAGGCCAGATTACGCTAAGCTTCCCGCAACCAGCCGAAAGCGACGCACGACAGACCTGACATCCTTTCCGCCAAGGGAAGGGAGGCACTATACAGTATACGATAACCGAGCTTACAGGGTAGCCTAGGACGCGGCGCAAGTTGGGTGGCTGGCGTTGGTGTGCATGAGCTTCGTTGACACAGGCGCTTGCTGCCTTGCTTTAAACATTCATGTCTGTAACGACAATAGGCTTGAAAGTTACCTGCCACTTGCACTAATGCCAGCTCTAGAACTGAACACTGAACATGAATTTCCTTCACTGAACATGAAATTCTTACACTCGCGAATTCTTACAAGTTCGAGGTGTGCCGAGGGTGCCGAGGGTTCTGACCTGGGTCCAGCAGGACGGTTCAACGGTTGGATGCTCCCTTACAAGCAAACGCGAAGAACGGAGATACCAAACTATCAACTGAACGGCCAGCGATCTCTATTCCCTTGTTAAGGTACACGGTTGTTTAATGCAGTTGAGTTTATTTGTGTCGCCCACGTGGTGTGGCAAGAAGTGAGCTGCTATAATCAGAACAGCAACGTAAATTGCAGCCGTTTTGCTTCGCCTTGCTCCTCGTTGTCATGCTGAAGCAGCGTAGATTCCATGAACTGCGGGGGGCTCCTGGCCAAACCTCTGCTCGACCAACTTCGAAACGTTGGCATAGCCACAGGCACCACGAGTCTGGACCCATTCCGCCTTGCCTTCCGATAATGAGCTGTAAACGGTCAGCGTCTATTAACTTGAAGAAATGTAGTCGGTCTGTGGCCAGCGCCTCCACTGTTGAGGTGGCTGCAATAGAAACGTGAGATCATGTTGGGCCCGCACTGCCAGCTATTACCCATACCTCTTGAGCTGCTGCATGCAATATAACGCAGGGTGACGCCGGTTTATACAGGAAAGCGAGCAGTCGTGGTTGGGGCTGGACCAGCTGGCTCGACTGCTGCGATGTTCCTTGCTCGCCAAGGTTTTCAAGTAGAGGTCCACGAACGCCGGCCTGAGCCCAAGAATGATCCTGTTGACACGGGGAGGGCTTATATTATCATACTTATCCCACGCGGTCAGGCGGCCTTGAAAGATGTAAGCAAGGCGATTGGTTTGCTGCCATCAGAGGCAATACCAGGGGTCAGCAAGGTTGACCGGCTTGATATCCTCCAATGGAGCACCTTCTGCTTGTTTCTGATAGCCAAAAGGACGAACGTGTGCTTACCTGTAAAGTCGTAAAGCAATTTACAAGGCATGAGAACGAGCCCCTGCCAAGTGCCCTGCATGTATGTGTCTGATATTCATTGCATTTTGTGTGTCAGCTCTTGCCAATGCAGGACTCATTCCTCTTACTAGCAGCTGCACTAGAGGCAGAAGTGGGCCTTTGATACATAGTGAAATTTCAGACGCCCATGCTTTATGCTCCTTGCCTGGCTTTGCAGCTAGGTGTGCCTCTCCCTACAGAAGGCCATTATGTTACCAAGGGCACTGTGCGGCACAACAAGAAGGGCAAGGTTGGCATCAGCAGAGAAGCAGGCAACGTCACTTTCAGCAGGAGTGGCTTAGCACAGTACTTGATTGAGCAAGCCCGCCAGAAGTACCCGGATCAGATTCAATTCCATTTTGATTCTCCTTGCCTAGGTGGGTTGAGTTTGCCTGATCTTTCCTGCTCTAGTAAAGCAGAGAAGCTACAACGTCACATGTTCTACTCTGTGATTTTGCCTGCTCCCTGTGGTGGCTAATCGTACTTGACTTGTTGCATGAGGTTTTGTTTGCAAGGCATGCATTTCTCTTTTTGGAGGAAGCCACGAGCTGCTTCTTGGGGTTGGATCCTGCTTGTAGACGAGCTGTGGAGAATGTAAATCATACCACATCTTACATTTGGAAATAGCTTGGTTAGGGATGTGCAGATTGTATATGGTTCCGCCTGATGGTAGATGGTCCATTTTCACTAGGATGCCCAGCTTTTGCATGGATGCAGCACTCTCAGAATGGCTGCCATTAAAAGCCACCATTATTGCAGCACAAGCGGACATGTTGGTTAAGAAGCAGCAAGCAACGAAGAAGGGTGCACATGAGACGTCAGTTGCATGGCACCGCTGTACTCATCTTTGCACCCCCAACTGCATTCCAGACTCACAAGTCAAGCATTCTGCCTCCGTGCAGGAATCGCCCCAGATAAGAAAGAAGTCACATTTGGCAGGGGCTCCAACAGCGGCAGTAGCAGCAGTACCTCTAATGTGGTCACTGAGCAGTACGACTTGCTTGTGGGTGCGGATGGCATCGGCAGTACAGTGAGGGGAGCATTACAGGAGCTGTACCCTGATATGACAGTAGTGGTCACAGATAGCGGCAGGGAGTACAAGACGTATCGGGGCTTGACAGGAAGCATTGAGCCACCAGGTGAGCCAGTGAACGGCGGCAGGATGGAACGACCGTGCTGTTGTTGGTTAACATCATGACATGCCATAGCAAAACTGCCATAGGCCTTGCGAATCGTGTCCTATCAGTTGCTAGGGATCGTGGTGGTGCAAGAGGGCTTGTTGCAGTGACTTGCAGTGGGATAAGTTGTACTAAATTTGGGCGAGAGTTTTCAGTGTAAGAGTACACTGCACATAGGCTGGGAAAGTGCCAGTTGTGATGGCTGGGGCAGCAAGTTTCACATCAGCAACTGGTGGTTACATGGCAAACTCAAAGGTGATGCCATCTGAACAGGCCATGATCTATAAAGACGTACTCAAAATGACACCCAGGCCCATCGTGTATTGTTACTGAGGATCATGCATGTAACCTTGGTGGTGCAGGCTCCTGTAACAAACTGGGGCGAGGGTGAAGACGCCATGCACACATTTGCAGTTGCCACCTGCCTGTTGTCATTGGCCCTCTTGCATGCCCTAGACCTGATTTGTGCATCCGGTCCTGCAGCTCATCGTATTTGTGCATTCTCTTTCATGGCAAAATAACATGTAAGACTGCGCACATGGCAACTTCATCTCGAGCAAGACATTAATGGCGTATCACATGGCGCCTCTACACCCTCTTATTAAATTTCTTCCCATGTTCTCCCTGTGAAGCACTATCTGGGAATTTTTGTCACCTCTACACCCTTCCATGCAGCAAGCTCCAACTCGATTGGCAACTATTAGACTACTGCATCTGGGTACAACAAGTCCCACTTCGCGCTTGCTGCTTGTTGCAGAATGCCAGGGTAGTTCCGATGATTGTAGTATCTTTATTCACACCTTGCATGTCATGTAGTATATGCTGCATTACTTACATGTCATAGCGTTAACAAATGGACTATTTTCATGGTGTTGCTCATTGCAGAGTTCCAAGGGAGCCCTGGAGCCACACTTCATCTTTGGACCAGCAATGACCCCTGGACCAGCTTCACTGCCCACAGTGACCCAGATGGGAAGTACAGCGGTACATTGTCACTAAAGACTGGGGGGTTTAAGGAGCTCAGTAGCCCTGCTGACTACAAGCAACTGCTGAGGAGCAAGTTTGTGGGGGTGCCGGAGGAGTGGTACGCGCCTGTGGCAGAGCAAGCGGCAAAGGAAGCACCTTCGCCTGCAGGTAGGGGATGACGAGTTCATAGTGCTTTGGAATGTGCTGGCAGTTGCCCACTAGTGCAGATGCTGTGTCCCACACTACCAGAACAACTGTAACTGCCCAGGTTTACCTGGGGGACATGGCAAGTAGTGGTGTGGTGTGGTGGGAGGTGTGCTTACGTTTCTGCAGGAATTGGTTCTTACATGGGGCAAAATAGCCAAATCATTACAAGTTGTGAGTTGCTTGTAGATCTTAAGGGTCAGGTCAATGCAGATCCTAGTGGCCAGCGCTGGGGCTGGGAATGCTTTTGGCTCTGCTGCAAAATGCTGTATTATTTCCATTACATTTTGTGAAATGCCATAGCAAAAAGTGCCATTGGCCCCGCACCTCAAGCTGTCGCAAAGAATAGCGAGGTGGAACAAAATGCTTTAATCACTTGATGGACTCCAGCAACATCATGGAAACCAGGCCTGTATGTCTTGCTGGTACGCATTTTGTTGAAATCAAACACTACAACTATGTGCTGATGGCTTGCTGTGATACTGTATGCAGGCAAGCGCATAAGATGCTCCCGTCTGGATGGTCCTGGCATCCTCCTGCTGGGAGATGCTGCTCATGCTGTCACGCCTGTCTTTGGCCAAGGTGCTAATTCAGCCTTAGAGAGCTGCCTGGTGCTGGGGCAGGTGCTGCAAGCTGCCAAGGGGAAGGTGGAAGATGTGCCAGGGAGGTTCAGCAGGAGACGGCTGGAAGATGTACATGCTTTGAATGAGCTGGACGCTAAGGCTTACAGCTTCTTCAGGTGGGTTGAATTGAGTCGTCTGTGCTCGAGGTGGTGGTGCTGCTTGATTGAGAAGGGGGGTAGCTGTGATTTAGTGAGGCTGGCACATAGGGTGGTGCCCTGTTTCATGAAGTAGCAAAGAGATTTTGTAGGTGATGATTCATTGATATACCTATAGTCTAAACATGGAGCTGATTCAAGGCGTGCACAGCCTTTCTAGGATGGCAAGAGAAATGAGGTTGGCTGTATTGGGATGTTGGTGCGGATGTCTTGAAAGGGCAGGCAGCTCCTGATGGCTGTCAGAGAGGGTGGCACACTGTGCGGTTATCAAAGTGTAGCTTGTAGATTCATAAGCAGGGTGGCAGGATGTTTGTGTTCCTGTAGATTAATTGTTTTTGGATTGAAGGGGGCTGGCATGTCAATAGCGGGCTGACATGCAGAAGAATGGCTTTTAGTTTGAATGGGGCTACCGGTATATCAAGGGGGCTCTGTGGTTGAGAAAAACTGTACCGGTAAGCAGACAGGTGAATGTCAAGACAACTAGGTATTTCTGAGCAAGCTGGTGTCTGATTGATCACAAGGCGGGTTGGTAGTGGTCATGGGCATACAGAGGCAATGTAGTAGCACTAGGCTCAAAGGTAGCTGCACACTCTAGATTGCAAAGGACTCGGAAGATGGGCACTGCTAGAAGGTTGATTGTCTGCTAATTGTTAATTCACTGCCTGTGGTGTGCAGGCGACGAGGTCCGTTTGACCCAGATTTCCTGCAGCTTCTCTCCCATGTGGTCTTAGGCACCATCCTCTCAAAAGTTTTGCCCTTCCTGTACGGTGCCAAGCCTGCTTTGCTGCAGCTGGGGAGCACTATACCCTACAGCCAGATTACCAAGGCTGTAGCACGTGACAGCACAGCAGCAGCAATAGGGGCAGCAGCATTAGGGCTATGGCTGCTGCTGAAGCTGGCAGCAAACCTGACATTGGGAGCATGAGCATGGTCACTAGTTACTGGGTGTGGTGCTGCCAGAGCAGGGGGAAAGCGGAGGGATGCATCAGTGCTGACAATCCTGGGGTTTTACAGTTTTACAGAGTTAAGTACGGTGTCATAACATAAGGAGTATGGGGTAAGGGAGCGGACACTGGAGCGTCAGTCAGGTGCGCCCGAGTGAGTTATGCTGGCTACATATGCCCTTGTGCATGAGCAATGCTGGCATGTGCTTTTCGGAAATGCCAATGTCCAGTTCCGTGAGGTGCAAAATAGTCGTAGGTTTCTGGGGCAGGAAGTCCCTCCTTCTCTGCGTAGTTCTCTCTCTCCGAGGGTTGTGCAGGGATCTATCGGCTTTGTGAGGAATAGCTTTTGTCGAGATGGTCTGGCTATGTGACCAATCAGTTTCATGTTTGTAGATGCTTCAGAAGCAGGAGAGGGTGTGTGTCATTGGGTGAGCATCCAAAGTTCCTCATACTTGGGTTGGGTGGACTGTTGGTGGTCAACTGGATTCCCTTTTTTGAGGCGCACCCCTTTGGACAGTAATTTGCCTCCAGTGCCTCTGGGGGACCACACCCCAATTGGCACCCCAGTGAGCATGGTGATGATGCGCTTGGCTTGCTGTTTACTCAGTTAAGTCAGTCAACGCAGGGCATGGCAAGTTGGGAGTGGCCTGCCCAACCTACACTGGCTCGGCAAGGGATCAAGGGTGGGGTGACGCTGAATCGATGGCTCCGTTCACGCATGTGCACTGTGCCGGGTGAACGGAGCCGTTATTCAGCGTCAACCCATCTTTGAACGCAAAGTGGTGGCCAGTCCAGTGTGGTGTTGGTAGCCAGTCCACTCTGATGTTGACCTGCTGCTGGTTAGTGCTGGGAGGGGCTTCCCTTGTCCACCTTCATTGTACAGTATACTGTATTGTATTGTGATACTCTGGAACATAGCCATGACCCACGTCTTCGGTTTGAGGACACAATTGGAGCGCAAGAGTGGCTTCTTGTGGGTGCCAGCTGCCCCAATTGCAACGGCAGGGGACCCGCTTTGATGGGTAATTTGGTAATGGGTGATAGATCTGAACTGTAATGCATGATGGGCTCTCTTCAATCCACTTCCAGTATATAGTGCCGCCGCCTTGGCGCCTCAGTACTGAATGGGTGTCGACCAGTTGCCTGCACTGCTTTCACTATTACGGTTGAAAATATAAGAGAGAGGGAGTCTGAATGGAAGGAATCAGACCTGAGTCTTGTTCCTTAACAAACAACATATTACAACATATTACATGCTCTCAGTCTCAATCGTCTCATGTATGTGGTGTTTTTGGATGTCTCAGCCGCGTATGATACTACTGACCATGCCAAGATGGTGGATACTCTCCTTGATTTACAGTTCCCAGAGCATCTTGTCCGTGGTATTGCAGGCATGTACCAGGGTTTGCGCTATCAAGTGGTTACAAATGGGCAAGTGGCATCCCCGTTCCATGTTGGTGTTGGTGTCAAGCAAGGTTGTCCCCTCAGCCCCATGTTATACAATTTGTATGTTCAGCCACTTAGTGCAGCCTTGAGTGCTCTTGACAAGGGACCGCGCTTTCCTGGCCTTCCAGGCTGCCATCTTGATTATCATTATGCTGATGACGCTGCTCTGGTGGCGGAGTGCCTTCCCGACCTGCAGGCTTTGCTGAACCATACTGCTGTTGTGTTGGCTGATCGTAATCTTAAGTTGTCGGTGCCAAAGTGTATTGCGCTCGTTTTGGGTGTGCAGGCGGGTGCTCCGGCCCCTGCTGACTATTCTTTGAGTTTGGGCACCGCAACTGTTGTTTCAGCATCGCTGACTGAGGGAACGCGTTATCTTGGACTCATTTTTGACTCAGCTGCCTCTGCGGGCACCATGGCGGCTCACAGGGTGAAATGTTTTTCATCCTCCTTTCATGCTGCTACAGCCCAAATGCGTGCCGCACTAGATTTCCCGTGTGCCCTCCCCGCCTTCTTGAAATTGTTGCACACTGTTATGGAGCCTGCTGGTTTGTATGGTAGTGAACTCTGGGGCCTTTTGTCTATTCCAGGTTTGTGGTCGTCTAATTGGAGCCTCCCTAAATTCTATGGCTTGGCAGATCCTTTGGAGGTTCAGCGGTGCCGCCTGATCCGTCAATGGTTGCGGCTCCCTGCATCTGTGCCCCATTTGCCTTTACTACATGAGCTTGGATCTGAACCTCTTGTGCATTGCTATGTGCGGCGTGCTGTTCGCTTTTATAACTGCCTTGTTGACCTAGATGTTGCTTCAGTGTATCGAGGTGTGCTACGACAGAACATTGATGATGCTCTCTCGACTCGCTCTCGGGCCCATAATTTTGTGGGGGGTCTCTTTCAGGTGTTACGGATTCTCCTGCCTCGTGCAGGTGGAATTACACGCACCTTGCGGAATTGCCTGCCTTTGGATGCTACTGCCATTGATGAGGCATTGTCCACTAGGTACACTCAGCACATCCAGCATCTGTCCCAGGTTGAACATGGTACTGGATCCCGTATTGGTCTGTATTTCAGGGTTGTGGGTACACATGCTTTGGGCGTGGTCCCTTCTTTTTACTCATGTAGACTTTCTCATGGTGTGTTGGTACGCTTCTTGCGTTTTCGTCTTGGCTGCCATCATCTGCGCATTCACACAGGACGTTGGCAGCTGCCTGCCCTCCTACGTCCTCAACGTACTTGTTTGCGCTGTAGTTCCACAGCCGTGGATGATGAGGCACATTGTCTCTTCTTGTGTGAACACCCGACAATTGTTGAGGCACGAGATGTCTTCTTGTCAGCTGTTGTGCCACCTGTGTCCGCACTGTCGTCTCTCAGGTATGCTGACTTTTGGGCACTGTATTCAACTGGCAGGGTCCCTCTTCCAGTGTTGGTCAAGTATGTTGCCATCTGCGTTCGTGTCGGTCGACAATGCCACCAGTCTGGTGGTACTGATGTGGTGGACTTGCCAGACATCTTGCTTCCGGAAGATCAGTATTTAGATATGTTTGATTCGGAGTCTGATATTTCTGGTGATAATTCTGAGGATGAACTGGTTGAAGTCCTCTAGATGAGGGAATACCTGCCTGGTATCCATTTGCTTGGTGGTATGGAACCCATTGTGTTTTGGATCCATCCGATGGTGTGTTTGGTCGGTTCGACCTAGCAGCCCTTGGCGGTTGCCACACCTTAAATTTTTGTTATGTTATGTTACAAGTTGGCCCCACACCGGGGGCGCCCGTTACAAAGCCAAACTAGGCTCCATGGGCATCTAACAACAACAAACAAACAAACAAAAAATTTAAGGTGCGGCAACCGCAAAGGGCTGCTAGGTCGAAACGACCAAACACACCATCGGATGGGTCCAAAAACAATGGAATCCATACCACCAAGCAAGAGGAATACCCAAGCAGACATCCAACTACGGACACGGCAAACAAATCACCAGCAGGAGACTGATGGGTGTACCCAAATCAAACACAATCCAGAGCACCAACCAAGCAGGATGTCCAGTACGTCCACCGCATATGTACCACCCAAGACGGCCAGCACACCAACCAAGGCGAATACCCAAACATGTAGCTATCTAGACTTCAACCAGTTCCTCATCAGACGAATCACTAGGAACATCTGTCTCCGACTCCGAATCAAACAGATCCAAATATTGACCTGCCGGGAGCAAGATATCCGGTAAGTCCACCACATCAGTACCACCTGTCTGATGGCAGTACCAACAGACACGAACACACACGGCCACATACTTGACCAAGGCCGAGAGAGGGACACAGCCAGTGGCTGACAGTGCCCAGAAATCAGCATACCTGAGCGAGGACAACGCGGCCACGGGGGGAACCACAGCTGCCAGAAACAAATCTCTAGCCTCAACAATTGTGGGGTGTTCACACATGAACAAACAATGCGCCTCATCATCAACTACTGTGGAGCTACACCGCAAACATGTGCGTTGAGAATGCGGAAGGAGGGGCGGAAGCCAACGCCCAGTATGGATACGCAAATGATGGCAACCAAGACGAAAACGCAAGAAACGTACCAACACACCATGAGACAGTCGACATGAGTAAAAAGAAGGGACAACGCCCAAAACATGTGTACCAACAACCCTGAAATACAGACCAGTACGGGACCCAGGACCATTGACAACCTGGGACAGACGCTGAATGTGCTCAGTGTACCGAGTATGCAATGCCTCATCAATGCCATCAATATCCAAAGGCAGGCAAGCTCGCAAGGTGCGAGTAAGACCACCTTCACGGGGCAAAAGGATCCGTAGCACCTGAAAAAGAGCCCCCACAAAGTTATGGGCACGGGAGCGAGTGGAGAGAGCATCATCAATGTTCTGTTGCAGAGCACTTCGATACACTGAAGCAGCATCCAACTCAACAAGGCAGTTATAAAAACGAACAGCACGCCGAACATAGCAATGCACAAGAGGTTCAGATCCAAGCTCATGTAACAAAGGCAAAAGAGGCACAGACTGAGGGAGCTGCAACCACTGACGGACCATACGGCACCGCTTAACCTCCAAAGGATCTTTAAGGCTATAGAATTTAGCTAGGGTCCAACCAGACGACCACAAACCCGGAATAGATAGAAGGCCCCAGAGTTCACACCCATACAAACCAGCTGGCTCCATAACAGTGTGCAACAATTTCAAGAAGGCTGGGAGTGCACAGGGAAAGTCTGGTGCCGCACGCATCTGAGCAGTAGCAGCATGAAAAGAAGAGGAAAAACAGGAGGCCCTGTGAGCTGCCATAGTGCCCGCAGAGGCTGCTGTGTCATAAATTAGGCCAAGATAGCGTGTCCCCTCAGTAGGTGAAGCTGATGCAAGGGGCGCGGAACCAAGACTCAAAGAACATTCACCAACTGGAGCTCCTGCCTGCAAACCCAAAACGAGTCCGATACACTTAGGCACTGACAGCTTAAGATTGCGAGCAGCGAGCACGACATTAGTATGGGTCAGCAAAGCCTGCAAGTCGGGGAGGTACTCTGCCATGAGAGCAGCATCATCAGCATAATGATAGTCCGGATGGCACCCAGGAAGACCAGGGAAGCATGGCCCCTTATCAAGTGCACTTAATGCTCCACTTAGTGGCTGGACATACAAATTGTATAACATGGGGCTCAGGGGGCATCCTTGCTTGACCCCAATACCAACATGGAAAGGCTCTGCAACAACTCCATTGGTAACCACCTGATAGCGCAAACCCTGGTACATGCCTGCAATCCCTCGCACAAGATGTTCGGGAAACTCCAACTGGAGGAGAGTTTCCACCAATTTGCCATGATCAGTAGTATCATATGCGGCCGAGACATCCAAGAATACCACATACATGAGACGATTGGTAGTGAGCGCATGATGAGCCAAATGCTGCACAACAAACATATTATGAAGGGTACTCCGATCAGGCAAGAACCCTGCTTGCCGGGGGAACATGTCACCATGCTGGTGACTGTACTGAGTGTGGGCCACATACACCCCAGAACCCAAGCAATTTGCATATAACTTGTGGAGTAGTGAGGACACCACTATAGGGCGGTAGTTAACCTCCTGAGAATGGTCCCCACGCTTATATATAGGATTCAACAAGGCAAGACTCATCTCAGCGGGCTCCTTGCCAGCTAAGTGCACAGCTCGTAGAATGGATTGTATCAAATATCGAACAGGGTAGGCAGCCAGAGCAGGCACTGGGAGGCCTGTTTTACCAGGAGAGGCCCGGCGTTTAAGTCGCTTGAAGGCACTTTGAAGTTCATCATCCCCAAACAAGTCATCTAAGTCTTCTGTTGTAGGAGGTGCCAAGGATGGCAAGGGGGGCCTCACAGGCGGCCCACTGAAGACGCTGGAAAAGTGCTGGGCAAATTCATCAGCTGTAGGCACAACAGGGCTGGATTGGGCAATGCCACGGCGTAGGGCCTTCCAGAAGTATGTGGGCTGAGACCGACACAGCTGCTCAAACCTGGAGTATTGCTGTCCTGCATGCTGACGCTTCTTGCGCTGATAGAGACTGCGAAGCTGCTTGGTCTGCTCAGCTGTGACAGCCACACCACGAAGGGCCCGCACGGCGGCCTTGCACTCATCATCAAACCATGGCTGATGGACCTTTTTACGCCGACAAGAGCTAGACACCGCACGAATTTTCATCCCAACCACCTTGGCTGCCTGGAAAAGGGCCTGCCCAAGCAACTGGACAGACTGATCCAGTGTCTCAGAAGATAGAGTAGCTGTTTGGGCATCTGCAAGCAGAGCAATCACTGCTGGGTCTGTCTCAAGTGCAGAATAAAAGTCCATACGCTTTGCCTCATCCCACACTAATCGCACCATGGGTTCTGTTTGCCCAAAAGCAGAAGGAGACCCCACACTCTCCAAAGATGACATAGCAAGCCCCATAGACATGGGCAGGTGGTCACTACCATGGACATGACTAAGTACAACAGGGTTCAGAACCCTAGGCAGCAGACCGGCTGATACCAAACAATGATCTGGGCGGGTCTGTGCTCCACGAGCAGTAAAAGACGGTACAATCGGCACAGCCACACCCCCACCAGCGCCCCGTCCTGTACAGAGGAGGGTACCAGTGGTCAAACATAAGTTTATCAAACATTGCCCAGAGCTATTCATCGCATGAGAGTCAGGACCACGGCGGCATGCCAGTCCAATCGGTCGACCAGAAGGATCTAAACCCCTATCATCCAAATCCCCAACATGTGCATTGAAGTCACCTATGCAGAGCACCTGTGCTCCAGATGCCTGAAAGGCACCTATTTCAGACAATAATGTGTCATACACCTCGTGCATTGCTGTGCTGTTCTGCGGAACATACACCGTACCGAGAATGAGCCTACCAACAGCGGTGGAGAATTGGAGCCAGATCACATATGGAGATAACTTTCGTAACTTAACCTGATACCGGACATGAATGTCGTTCTGAACGTATACGGCCAAACCATGGCCAGCCGTCCCTTGTGAAGAAGGACCACAACACACATATGGACGATGTGACTGTGATAGAAACCCATGCAGGGGATCAGCAAGAATAGATCTGGTCTCCTGCAATGCAACCACCGAATGCTGCCGAAACAAATGATGCCAATGCAAAAAAGCCTGGATCTTGGTGGGTGACGTACCATTGACATTATACGATAGCAATGTCAGGGAAGTCACTGTGGGCTGCCCACCCCTTCAAGCCAGCTTTGACTTCGGCGCAGCGGCCTGAGGAGGGACAGCTCCAGGGGGAGGAGGGGGGAAGGGGCCGTTGCTACCAGAAGCTCCTGCTGCTGTGGGTGCTGCTGGTCCAGCTCCTGCTGTACCTGCTGCTGCTGCTGCTGTTGCTGCTGATGGCCCTGCAGCTGCTGATGATCCTGGTACTGCTGCTGGGCTTTCTCCTGCCCGTGCAGGGTAGGGATTGCGTACCCGAGTGGGGCCTGTAGGTCTTGGGCCTGCTGCTGTGGGTGCTGCTGCTGCGCCAGGGGCTGTTGCTGCTGGGTTGGCCCTTGGGCGAGGGGGCACACACTGGGCTGGGTTCCACTGCGTGGCCGGTCGTACACCAGCCTGCACCCGCACGAAGATCTCGCTTCCATGCCACCGTGGGAAAGCGCCTGCTGTCTTGAGCTCCAGGAAACGTGGCTTCAGAGTGGACCGTTCATCCTGTTGCTGCTTGGTAAGGGCTTGGTCGAGACCCCACCCGCTCAGCTGTTTGAAGGCGTACCAGCGCTTGCAGTCATTGGCAGGTGGTAAGATTTAACGCGTATCAGATGGTAATGCAAAGGACTAGTATGTTCTTGCACACTTTGGTCTGCATGTTTTGGCTCACTGCAGTTTGTGCATGTGAAGTAGAGCCCCCCCCCCCCCTTGTAGTGTTTGGATGTGTAGTTGCACCGGGAGTTCGATAGATCACAAAGACTCGAACTCCCCCCTTTTGTTTTGGCACCTTATGTCGAGCAGATGGGAGGATCATGTGAGTCACTGCGACTTAGGAGTCACTAGGTTTGTGAGGTTTAGACAATTAGCTGGCGGCGTCGAGTTGGCTGGTGCAGCATTTTGTTTGCTATATATGGCTGATATGGGTAGCTTTAAGGCCACCCCGCTGATGAGGCATTACGCCGAAATGCATTTAGGGTCCAGTCTTTTAAGGTTACCTGTACCAGCCTCACTCCAGCCTCTCGACAAGCCTGTGTGAAGTAGATGAGTACAGGCGGGCATCTCAACTCACGCGTAAATCCGTTATTCTTGGCATCTATCGAAGCCGATATCTGATACGCGTTAAATCTTACCACCAGTAACGCGTATTTGGATGTGTAGTTGCACCTGGAGTTCGATAGGGCACAAAGACTCGAAACCTCTTTGTTTTGGCACGTTATGTCGAGCAGATGGGAGGATCATGTGTGTCACTGCGACTTAGGAGTCACTAGGTTTGTGAGGTTTAGACAATTAGCTGGCGGCGTCGATTTGGCTGGTGCAGCATTTTGTTTGCTATATATGGCTGATATGGGTAGCTTTAAGGCCACCCCGCTGATGAGGCATTACGCCGAAATGCATTTAGGGTCCAGTCTTTTAAAGTTACCTGATACCAGCCTCACTCCAGCCTCTCGACAAGCCTGAGCAAAGTAGATGAGTACAGGCGGGCATCTCAACTCACGCGTAAATCCGTTATTCTTGGCATCTATCGAAGCCGATATCTGATACGCGTTAAATCTTACCACTATCTGATACGCGTTAAATCTTACCACCAACAACAACAAACATTTAAGGTGTGGCAACCGCAAAGGGCTGCTAGGTCGAACCGACCAAACACACCATCGGATGGATCCAAACACAATGGCTTCTAGAGACCAACCAAGCAGTACTGATACCGAAACATGTATCCAGGCAAGACAGAGCCCATGATCAAGAACACCACCCACTCCTCCATCGGTTGCAATGGAGGAGTGGGTGGTGTACCAACAAGTACCAAACGGCATCAACAAAGTCATCATAATCAGACGAAAATGTATCAACCTTGTACTCAACCAGACCTAACTCCTGAAGCGTCTCACTTGTCAAACGAACATTTACGGTGTGGCAACCGCAATGGCTGCTAGGTCGAAACGACCAAATGACGCACCATCGGATGAATCCAAAAACAATGGATTCCAGACCACCAACTGAGAGATACCCACTCAACCAGGAATCTATCTAGGGAACCTCAACCAATTCATCATCAGACATTTCAGCAGAAAGATCGGACTCCGAATCAAACATATCCAAATACTGACCTTCAGGAAGCAAGACATCTGGCAAGTCCACCAATCAGTACCACCAGACTGGTGGCAGTACCAACAGACACGAACACACACAGCCACAAACTTGACCAAGGCCGAGAGAGGAACACGGCCAGTGGCAGACAGTGTCCACAACTATTCAACATACCTCAAAGAAGACAGCGCGGGCACGGGGGGTACCACAGCTGCCAGGAACAAATCTCTAGCCTCCACAATAGTGGGGTGTTCACACATGAACAAGCAATGCGCTTCATCATCAACGACTGTGGAGCTACAACGCAAACACATACGTTGAGAATGGGGAAGGACTTGGCTAATACACATGCGATGCAAAGCATTACTGATTGATGCCAAGCCTTGTGCATGCAAGCAGACCAGCAAGGAGCTTCTGACAGTATCCTAAGATGCTACATGCATAGACTGCTGTTGTTGCTAGCTGCTGCCCAAGGTGCTGGAAGGTTTGTTCCCACGGTGTGTCTGTCCAAGAGGCCCAGCATCTGCATTCTGCTAAGCTCCACGCTCAGCAATTCAAACAGCCACCTGCATTATTGCCCTAAACGCAATACATGCATAATGGACAGACAGCATCGAGCTGAGGCGTCCCTTCACTAACATGCATCAACAGCACTTTGCCTTACTTGCCTTGGCGTACATTGCAGTATAATAAATTTGATCCATTACCAATTGCCAAATGGTCCCGTCAAAGCGGGGCGCCGGTGGGGGCAGCGCCGCCCACAAGGAGCCAACTTCGGCTCCAACGGCATACTCAAATTCCTGTCCAATTTTGATCGAGCAAAAGGCCCAAAGTCTCCTCCAGGGCTTACCATGCACAATGCTCGCCCTGGAGCTTCCTCTGCTCAAGCAGCCAATGCACCCTACTCTGTCCACTGCTGCTGCTCATGTCCCCAAGCCTGCTGATTTCACCACTTTCCTTGTTGTTCTCAATATTGCTAACTGAGTACTGCTGCTGCCCCTGCTACATCGTCATGCTACTGTCCCACCACGTGCTGCCCTTGTCCTTTTTCACCAGACCTTTGACGCTTCACAGGCCGTACTGCCACAGCATTCTCTCCACACATTTTGCCCCTTTTGCCAGCCTGCGCAGCAGTAGTGCGATTCACTTTCCGCATCTTGAGCTCTACCTGCTGCTGCTGCTGCCCTGGCGGCAGCGGTTTGTTGCTACTGCGTAAAGTCCTCCTGCAGCTGAGGTTCTCCACAGCAGGTTTGGCTGCTGGCTTTGCATGCTTTGGGTGCTTGGGCTTTGGTCCCGGCTGCTTTAGGCCTTGGTCCTTGGATTTCAGCCAGGACAGGTACTGCCTCAACTTGGCATCTTCTACGCCTGGGACAAGACAGCACCGGTTCAGACACAGAGGGGCACCCATGACAGTAAGCGGTCTAGAAGGATAGCTGCTGTGAGCTGTGAGTGCAGCTAGTTTTCTTAAAGACCCCAGCTATATCGGCACTCGCTGGATGCTATCACTGTGTTTGGTCGTTTCGACCTAGCTGCCTTGGTGCAGCCATACCTTCAATTCTTGTTTGTTTGTTTGTTTGTCTTGTATCCTGCACTTGCTGATTCCTAAACACTGGCCCAAAGGCACTTGCTGAATGCACAACGGCTCTTGCTGAAATTCTCAAAGCACAGGCAGCAGCCTGCTGGCTGGTAAGCACAGACTGCTGGAGCCCTACAGTGAAATCGAAAAGAAAACATTCAAGTGCCAGGATCAGCCCTCATCCCCTTGCACAGCAGTGCTCGCCCACATACCAACCCTCTCTACGCGTTTTCACCGCACACAAGCCGCCCGCCTGCCCCGACCCCACTTTCTCTGGATGGCACAGTTGCTTCTGCTGTCCTTGTACTGTCCACAAAGACTCTTCAACGGCCAGAGCGGAGACCCCTTTGGCTCCAAAACCCTCCCTTGCCCCTCCCCCTCAGCCCATTACCTCTGCTGTCCCGGTACCCCCGGCAGAAGATCCTCCAGCTATCCGCCACAAACCTCCCACAGCCTTTGAACTCTGAGGGGTCTTCCCAGTCCTTCATCAGGAAATCTTGTGCGATCCCTTTTATTGCTGCTACCCGCACATCCTGCAAACCTAGTGGTTTGATAAGGTCCTTAAGTGTTTGGTCATCGGCGCTGCTGACAGAAGTTGGGGTAGGGAAGATTGTGAAAAAGGAGGTGATGGTTTGACGGATGATGTCACTGCCGCTGGTTCGGCTGCAAACAGTTGCACGGGGAAAAGGTTATCTTCTGTAACGAGTGAGTGATTAAATGCTTACATGAGTGACTGATTTTGAATCATAAGAAGTGCAAAACATAATCATATGTTGCAGATCCTAATACAGAAGAGTTTGTGGCGCGACCGTAGTCAGTGCAATTCATCATTTCTGGTTACCATGCGATATGCAACGAGCTGAATTTTTGCATACCGCAGCCTGAATGATACCACCTATCCTCAAGAACACAAGCTTACGCTTGTTGCACGTGAGTGGTAGTCTGCATTGAGGCGACCTCTGAACGAGGAAGCGCAGCCAAACTGTGCAGGTTTTAGGGCCTCAGCTCTAAGATCAAGCTATAAGTGACTAGTCCAAGGGCAGGCCTAGGCCTTGCTGCCTTGACCACATAGCCAAGGGAGCAAACCTTAGACAAAGTTCAACCTGTGCTGACTGCTTGCTTGCTGCAGGTCTTGCTGCTGGATCACTGACCTGCATAGCACACAACCTGTGATGTGCTGCCAAGGGTCGGGGTACCTCTCCTGAGATAAGTGCAGGGGGGAGGGCCTGCAGTGCGGAGGGCGGGGATCAGGGTCATATCGTTTGCTCTTTGCATTGCGATGTTCATGATGGTGATTGTACGGAATCGTTTGCTCTTAGTACTGCAATGCTGATGGAATGCACAGGCACCATATGCCTGCCAGGATCTTAGCACTTTGGATGCTGCTAGTGCACAGTATGTACAGCTGCTGCTCGCCGGCGAGAGTTCAGCATGGGGGCAGCAGATACACTGTAATATCACCAGATATATTCAGCGGCTGCCTTGGTGCTGGTCAAGTGAACTGGTACCTGTCTCTGTGGATTTACCTGATTGATCTTACTGACATGCGCTTACAGCAGTACTCTTTCCATCCTTGTTTTGGCTGGGGCAGGGTGGAGACCAAAGGGCCCCACTTCTGCTCAGCTAGCTTCAGCCAGAAGGCATCTTGTCGTGCGAGGTTATGCAAACCTACGTTCATGGGAAATTGATTATGTGAAATCGCAGTGTATTGATCTCTGGAGGGATTCCTTATGAGGGGCTAGCAAGGGGTTATTTACTGGAGTGGGCTCTGTTAACACCCTCTGGTCATAGTGCCATAGATCGCGTACCTTTGCAGCTGGAAGCCACAGACAAGATGTCAGCAAGAGGGAGGCTTTCCAAGATGCGAAACGTGCACTCAGCAGGGAGGGCCTCGAGCGTCGACATCAGGGATCTGAAGTGGTTTGGGTCGGCCAGCAACACATCTTCTCGAGCAGCAGCCTGTATGGAGGTCAAACAAACAGGTCTATAACATTCTGCTCTCAAGTAGGGGGCTTAACCTCATAATACCATTGCTGCCGGACAACGCGGTGACTGTCGAAGTGACGAACCTGTGCCACCCCGCTGTTCGAATTAATGGGCCTTTCTGGCAATGCCCGAAGGGGCGCGTAAACCAACGGCATGCCCACATATGGTTGTTGTATTACATTTTGCTGTAGAAGAAGATCTGCTACAGTGTGGTGCTGGGCATGACGTGCATGCAAGGTGACAACATAACTTTTTTATCAGCCACATAGAGGCTTTTCTGACTCCTTGGATCCTGCCGATGTCCATTGAGAGGAAGCTGTGTTGTCGAGCTGGATCTGCTTGAACCTGCTGACGAGCTGTAAATACATACCGCCCTCCCATGCAAGCAGCTCCACCAGAATTTAGCCTCCAGGTGCCCAGCCGGATTATTCTCCATATAGATCTGGACTGCTTTTACTGTAAGTATCATGTAGGTTCTGAGAGGGGCATTGGCTGCACGAGAGCCGCCACATGTCACACACTGTCTCTTTCATATACAGGCCAAGTTGAACAGAAGCGACTGTCAATCCCGCGAGATGTGCCTTGTGCAGTCCAGCAATGGTACGCCTCTCACGACTGCTTGTTCCCGTGAGCAATCTGTACACGTGTGGCTCGCATGGTCCCTTTACTCAGTTACTGCATAGTACCAGTCTTGAAATGGGCAGCATACATCTGGAGACAATGGGCTTGGCTCCTGTTGCAGGGAGGGTCTGATAGCAGTGAACTATGCAGCACGTGCAGCAGGTGTCACACGCCACATGCGTGTGCATCAAGCCAAGCAGATTTGCCCAGACCTGCAGACACTGCATGTACGAGTCATTGGTAAGTGTCTCCAATCTGCTCCCCCTGCCCTGTCCTGGAAGTGGGTCCATCTGAAGCTGCCTACACTCATAATTGCCCTGCTACCCCTTTCAATATCGTGAGCCATAAGCATCAAAAACAGAAAATGGCATGATTGCTTGTAGCCCCCACGAATGTTATGCTGTCATCCTTGATCAGGACATTGGAATTCTGTCCCATACCTGGCCCCTTGCCTCTGGTGGGCCTCTTGCATGCACCAGATGCAATTGTGAAGCTGAAAATGTTAAACCAAATACAAGGAACTCCCCCATGTGTTCCTGAACAACATGGGAGTCCATTTCAGACAAAAGTGTCTGATTCCAGCCTGGTAGTTATCGAGAGATGCTGGTGTCACTCAAGTCCAGGTCAATCTGCTGTCTGATAGCACTTCAGGTATTGTGTGTTAGTGCAACACCTTCTGTTCCACTGCACACATTATCGCATTCGGATATGTCCCCGATTGGGGTAAGTACCTGGGGGTCTAGATGCACAGACCCCCAGGGTCTAACTTCCTAACTTCTGATTTTAGGGCCAAGTGCCTCAGGGGTGTTTGCAGCACGTTCCACGCACGGCCCATCCAATGGCCGTGGGTTTTTATTGCTGCAATGATTAAGCCACAGCATCTTGCAACTATACAGATCTGTGAGGAGGCCTCCAGTCATGACCTTCCCTCACATGTTGCAAAGATGCAAACAGCTAATGTGTTGAATCAAGTGATTATAGATGGCAGAGTCCATGGATGGATGTGAATGAAGCATGGGCCTTGTTCAGTTGGCTTGAAGGCTGCATGCTGCAGGGGCCGCTTCAGAGAAAGCCCTTTTGAGTCACAGGTTTTACTGGGCGAATTATGATTTAGAAAAGCAAGCCGCTGCTATTTTTATATCGTCCACATGTAAGATAGCTGAGCTTCCCCTTGTTGGCTGTTCATCGTGTTTGTACATTTGCAGAGAATGTTGGTAATTTAGACAGAGTGTTTGTGTTTCAATGCTGCTTGTTAGAACCTTGCTGTTTCTCCCAGTGCAAGCTCTTCTGAAAGGTTGCACCTGACTAGCTCCAGACAATGAGCCTTGCAGAAACATGGTTTGAAAGGTAATTGGAAAGAAGGAGATCCCCGAACCAACCCCAGGCTCAAGGGGTTTCTAGAGAAACACGACTGACTCATATTCATGTCAACCAAGTCATCTTGGAATTGGTTTAAACATCGCCACAATATTTATCGTTACTTGATTGAAGTTTGTACAACGCTGTGCAGGTGGTGAGGGTGCAGAGGGAGAGGAATCTGCCAATGCTGCGTCCATGCGAGGCAGTGGGAAGGCATGCCTGCAGAGATATCGGAAAGTAAGTACTGCTACATGTTAGGGGCCGCTCTGCCCTCGCTGCTGTGCAGGTTGGACTCGGTGTTTGAGAGAGGGGACTCAATCTCAGAACCATAGCCCGTTACCAGGGTTTTGAACAGAACTGCAGCACGGGTGGAGTTCTTTCTTGGCTGCATGCATGTTTACCAGCTTTCAGCGGAAGTACAGGACAAAGGAAGTTCTTCTCTGCTGCGTCCATGTTTGCCAGGAATGGATGCCACCATGCCACTCATTCAAGGCCGTCAGGGAAGGGCCGGGCTTGTGCAGGCCTCCCTGTGGCTACCTGTCCTACCAGATTATTGAGGACCTCCAGAATAGCAATGCCTTAACCGGATCAGTACCCATACACAGCATGGGAAGCTGTGCTTATGTCCTCGTCCTGTGATCTCTGCTTGTGTGCAGGCATCTGCAAACATCATGAAGTTGCTGAAGCAGCTTTGTCCTGGGTGTCTCATGGAGAAGGCTTCCATTGATGAAGCATACCTGGACATCACGCCAATGGTGGTAAGCAGCTATTAGTACATTTTCACGATATGCCATAGCATATATGATATGTGGTAAGCAGCTAACTGCAGGCTGGTGGTGCTTGACTTTGCCTTGTCTGCCTCTTCTGGGTGGTCATCTGTTTAACGCCGTGACTAGTTTAGTATGCTCTTGCTGCTGGATCCTTGTGGGTTTGGGGTTGTTCCCTCTGCTTTGGCGTCATGGTGTGTTTAGTTGATTTGATCTAGCTGACTATTCGCTGTGGCCGCTCCTTGCATATTCTGTTTGTCTGCAGTAGAAGTTTAACATGATCAGGATGTGTATAGTTACCACATACCCTGTTTATGGCTTTGGGAGGAGCGCAGCCTGTTGACTATACCATGTTATGGTCGCTCCAGTGACAAAAGCTCAGGGTTGCATAGTGAGATACGTATAGGAGCTGTACGCTGAATCCTAGGCACAATGGAACAGGAGGCTTTGAACGAGCGGGTTCTTGCCCTATGGAGTGGACGCGTGTCCTATTGTGTCCAGTTAGAATAAGAGGATAGAAGGGTCCTTGCTTGCCTTTCTGCTCGTCTTGGTCTTTGGCGTGAGCAGTGTTAGCGGTGTACATATTGGTGGTGGTGTTGCTGCTCCTGCGCTGTGCAATGCTTAGCAGCTATCAAAAGCAAGGGGCCAGTGTCCATCCCGGACAGGAGTTGTATCTTGCTGGTTAATGCGGTGTGAAGCAGCCTACATGCCGGGCCACTTCTAGGGCTGAAGTGCTGGCTTAATGTGCCGTGAACACCTGGGGAAGGGGTAGGGGGTCTGCGCTGTGCAATGTTAATGCTAGCAAAGCAAAGGGGCTGCGGCCATCCCGGGCAAGAATTGTAGTTCATCAGCCAATGTGGTGTGAAGCAGCCTACTGGTACATGCGGGGGGACTTCTAGGTGACATGAGCTGGAGCGCTGGCCTTTTATGCCATGAGGACCTGGGGTGCAGGGGCGCTCTGCGCTGTGCAATGCTTGGCAGCGATCACCTGCAACACAGGCACTACTTAACTGGCCTTTTTTTTATTGCTGCCTTTTCAACTGCCTTTCCAACTGCCTTTCAACTGCCTTTTCAACTGCCTTTTCAACTGTTTTTTCAACTGCCTTTCTTTTCTACCAGTTGGATCACCCCTTATGGTCCTCTTCCTCTAGGCACGCAAGTTGAAAACCTTGGCTGGAAATCACGGCCACCTCGCTACAGCTGGGCCCTCGGATGAGGAGGAGGAAGAGGAGAAGCAGGAGAGCCGGGGCAGCACAGGTATTGGAGGGATGTTTATGGCAGCTGAAGCAGAGAGCGTTGTGCTGGGAGGTCCCTTCCAAGCTGAGGTGGATTATGACAGGCACTTGGCAGCAGGTGAGGGGGCAGGACCATGGAGGGATTGAACAAGTGGTGAGGTTGTGCTGACAATGATTACATTACATTACAGGACGCTAGGCTTTCGCCACGCGTAGTATTAAGGAGGGGCGATATTACCACAGAGTGGGTTCTCCCGCCTACCATTGAACAAGTGGTGAGGTTGTGCTGACAACAATAATGGTTAGATTGTGCTAAGGCTGTGCTGAGGCTGATGCTGAGATTGTGTTACATTGTTACATCTACGCTCGCTCCACCATGAGCGGCGTACAACCAAGGAAGTATGCTTACTTTAGTGAGGGAATCCGCTTCCTGAACACGACCAATGTGTGCTGGCTCATCAGATCACCACTTCCAGCCATCCACCTCCGTTCCAGTTTTTACACTATATCCTTGCAGATAGGGTGGCCTGCCTACCCTACCCCTAGATTGTGACTGTGCTGAGCTCAATGCTGAACAGACATGCGTACAGGGGCAGTATTACCCCCTTAGCAAAGGGGATATAGATTGGGTTTCAGGAGTTGGAAGCGACATTGGGTCTGGATGTTGGTCGATAGCAGTTTCAATAAACCACAGAATGGAGCCTTCTGTGGGCACTTGTTACACAAGTCAATGGCAATCAGCACTCTTGCCTTACTTTTGTCTAAATGATCCTTCCCATGGTATTGGAGATTAGCATGTTTTTTACTCATGGAGCCCAGCTGTGCCCGGCTGTGCTCGGGCTTTTTTTAGGTGGCAGCTGTCCTTTGAAAAATGAGGAGCCACATCATGTTCTCTTTCACTATCACGACCAGCACCAGCAATTCTGATCACCTTGGCTGCCTGCACACGGAACGGCATGAGCAGCAGCAGGGTTTTTTGGTTGACTTTCACTTCCCCGTTCACATGAAAAGACATTGCCAATGCAGCACACTCAAAATCCTCATGCAATATATGTCGTAGGAGGGCACTGCTCTTGACTTTTTGCTTCTGTGACTGTCCGTTTTTGGTAGGTGCAGTCATAGCAGCGGAGCTCCGAGCTACTGTTTTTGATCAGCTTGAGTTCATATGCTCAGCTGGCATTGGGCCTAACAAGCTGCTGGCTAAGATTGGGTCTGCTCGCAACAAACCTAATAAGCAGACTGTGGTGCTACCTAGAGCTGTGCCAGACCTCATGCAGGTGGGTGAAGAGGGTGGTGGGGGGGAGGCCGGTATGGGAGAGTAGGAGGATGAGCAGGGTGGGGGGGAGGAGGGGGGGTTGGAGAGGGGAGACGGAAGCGGGGAATATGATGCACCTGGAACAATGCTAGGCTTCAGGCAGGTGGGGGAAGAGATTTGGGGCAGCGGGGGGAGGAGAGACGAGGTTGAAGGAAAGGAAGGAGGGTGGGATGGAGGCAGGAGATTTGCAAGAGAAGGGGGCGCCGTTGGGGAGGGGCTGCTGAAGGTCGATGCACTTTGTAAGGAGGGGGGTATGGGGGCCAGGAGGCATGGCAGGAGACAGCATGTGGTGCTGGTGTGGTAAGAGGCTTCCCTCATGTGATATGGCAGAATGGCACTGGGACCACAAAACCAGCAAGCATCAAAGTGATGGGGGTGAGAGAGATATTGTGTTTTCTGAAGAGGTGGTACCACTTATTCTAGTCTGCTTTCCCCGTGCCCTTGGTCACATTACTTTCTCCTAATATACTATAAAGATACCATGCAATACATAGGGGAGTGTCGGAACCCCACCCCGGCCGGCTAGCAGCCCAGCGTCCCTGACTATCCCAAATCAATGAGTTCTGTACACACCACGATTGTGCTAGGCGCAGACTGTTAGCAGAGAGTACTGGAATGTATAGTCTGAAACCTACCTGAAATTGATTGCTGTGCAGGATTTGTCCCTGGGTAAGGTGAAGGGGCTAGGTGGTAAGCTTGGCAATCAGCTGCAAGAGCTTGGTGCTGCTACTGCTGGTCAGGTGGCTCAACTACCTTGGAGCACGCTGATGAAACATATGCCTGAGCGGGCTAGGTGAGTGAAGGGACTGGACTGTGGGTTATGGTAAATGGGTTGCCCATTGTGGCGTGGGAGGTGATGGTGTCAGATTGGTGCTGGACTCAGCAAAACGAATCAGAGGCGGAGCAGAGGAAGCACGGGCTGAACGGCGGGGATGTCGAGAACGAGCGCGAGGAGAAGAACCTGGATCAGGGTAGGGAGTTCCAGGGGCAGCCGTTCTCTCAGGTCCATCGAAGGGCCTCGAGCTGGCCATGGGGCCTCGGATGGTGCAGCTACAGTATCCCTGCTAGGAGTTGTTGATGAACTGTGCTCAAAGCACTCTCAGATGCGAGACCAAATTTGGGTAGAGGTGTGGTAATGGTGCTTTATGGTGTTGACTGCAACAGTGATAGAGGACGGGTGGCTTTGATGCGGACCATGCCTTAGGAAAGCTAAGTGAGGGCTAGGCACTACAAGCATCAAAGTGCGGTAATTTTCTGTTTGTAATTCACTGCTAGATATATTCCCACCTGGCTTGGGGGCTTCCTGCTTAGGAATAATAGGCCCAGATGCTTGTTCACGAGCGCATATCATGCTGATCCATTTAGGGAATGGGGGGGAGGGGGGGCACAAGGCGCTGCATATTGGTAGTATATCTTACAGCTATGCTCATTTTGCAAACCACTCGCTACAAAGAGATATGTATTGGTCGCTTGTACATGGCTTATTGCTCTTTGCCTCTGGCACCTCATGGTGTGATGGGATTGTTTCCCCTGTGTTGTGTGTTGTATGTAGGTGGGTTGCTGCTGTAGTTCGTGGTGTGGATGACGACCCAGTGACGCCCAAGGACAAGGTGAAATCCATCAACAGCTGCAAGTCATTTGAACCACTGCGGGACATGGCAGGGGTGACCCGCTGGTTACAGCTGCTGGCTGAAGAGGTGGCGGAGAGGGTGGCAGAGGACGAGGCAGAGCATAGTAGAAGGCCGCGGAGCTTAGGTGGGTGGGGGAAGATAGAGCAGAAGGGGAGGGCGGCGTTTTCTACTGGATAATTTCCATCATCTGTAGCTTTCAGGTGACTGGCTTCAGTAGCAGGAGGTCGTATGGAGTGATTTGGGATGGTTGTGGTTGTGTATTGCGTACTACTGGTGGCAGAAGGGGCGGGGGAAATGGGGGAAGGGTTCCTTACGACAAAGCGGGCAGAAGTAGACTCTGAAGTCTGAATGGGTGCTTCGGCAGGAGGCTGAGGGGAGCCTTACAATCCTATTCAAAGGGGGCTGGGACGCAGGGCTTGACGGACGCCCCCCCCTTTTCAGTTTTAGGGTTTTATCACGAGTGATACGGGTCCAAAAGGCCCTCAGGAGCCCCTCCCCCCTTGCATTCAGGCTTAGCCCCCCCCCCCTCCCCGCGCGCCCCCCATAGGATTGTGGGGCTCCCCGTGGTGTAGGTTTGAAAAGAAGGATATGCCCCACTCACCTGCCTCAAACTGGATATTGAACCGGAAAGGAATTAAGGTTTCATGGCGTTTTGACATCACCTGAGCGTCGGACAGTGTGCTTATGTGGGCTTTGCAAACAGCCCCCAGCTGAGCTCAGACCCAGTGCTTGTAGAAAGCTCAATCCTGATTCCTATGGTTCTGGTCTTTCATGAGGTCATAGCATGTAGCTTAAACCCTACCTTCACTTCTGAACCCCGCTGCTGTATGTCTTCACTTGCCGCATGCAGTGTTGTCTTACCGTGGTGGTTCTGGCCCAGGGTTCAAGGGTGACCGCAGCGTGCGCTGTAGCATGCCGCCACCAAACCGCTACGGCCCAGATGCTGCTGCTATGGCTGCTGCTGCCCTGGCTATGTTTCAGAAGCTCCCTGATGCTCTGCCTGTGATGAGACTGGCGCTATCAGCTACAGAATTCATTCATCAGGTGCAGCAAGGAAGTGGGGGGAATGCATTGCTGAGATTCTTGGCGACTGGTGGGGGTGGGGGTGGGGGTGGGGGAACCAGGGGTGGGAGAGCAGAAGAGGCAGGACAAGGGGGCCGGTTGGATGGAGCGGTAGCTGGGGGCGGTGCTGTTGCTGTTAGTGGTGATGATGGGCGTGGTGAAGAGGGGGTGGAGGCGGTGGGGGCAGTGGGGGAAGCAGCGGGTGGGGGGATAAGGAGGGGTCTCCATGCTCCTCTTGCTGGTGGGAATGCAGCTGCTGACTGTGCCCAGCTGCAGCAGGGGAATGGGGGCAATGCACTGCTGAGGTTTTTGGCTGCTGGTGGGGGTGGTGGGGGTAGAAAAGAAGTTGGGGTTGAAGAGGTGGGAAGAGCAGGCGAGGCTGAAGCGGAGGGAGATGACGGGTCAGGGGGTGGTGCTGGGGGGTCTGATGGTTTAGGCGCAGCAGCTAAAAGACGGAAGGTGTTTGGTGGGATTGTACAGTATCTTGAAGCTGGTGGGGGTGGAGGGCAGGGAGCACAGCAAGGGCCGCAACTGCTGGAGCAGCAGGAGCAGCCGGGGAATGGTCGGCGGCAGCAGGAGGAGGGAGGGGGGTGGCAGCAACAGGCGAAGCAGTTGCAGCAGCATCAAGGAAGGTGGCGGGGTTGCTCGCTGGAAGGCAGGCAGCCTCAGCAGCAGCAGCAGGAGGAGGAGGAGGAGGGGGGAGGGCCTCTGGCGGATAGGCTGGCTGGTGGAGGTTGTGTAGAAGGTGAGGAGGTGTGTGTGAAGCAAGGTGGTATGGATCAGTTGCATGAGGTGCAGCAGATCCAAACGTCTGGTAGGAGAAGAGGTGAAGGAAGACAAGCAGAGCAGCACCGTTATCAGCCGCCGCTGCAGCAGCAGAAGCTGGAGGAGGAGAAAGAGCTATCACAGCAGCTGGAGCATGCAGAAGATATGCAGGGTCTAGAGCATGGATTGGGAGTGGAGCGTGCTGCGGCTGCTCCTGCTGCTGTGGCGGCTACTCCTCCTGCTGCTGCTGCTGCCGCTCCTGCTGTTGGTGGGGGTGGTGCTGAAATGAGTCAGGCAGGTGATGTAGAACTCGGGGATGTCGATGTTAAAGAGCAGGCTCGGATCTTGCACGATATTGAGCTGCAAGCGTTGAGGCAGCGCTTAGGGCAAGGAGGACAGAAGCAAGGGGTGCAGAAGGCAAGGAGTGCGAGTAAGGGAGGGCGGGGGAGAGGCGCTGGCAAGCAGAAGAGTCAGAGAGAAAAGACAATAGGGAAGAAAGGAGTTGATATTGCACAGCTGCTGCAGAAGCAGTCGGGGGTTTGATGGAAGTTGATCAGATAGTGTCTGGCATGCTGAAAGATTGCATGCGGATTTTTTTATTCTTTGGTGGTATGGAACCCATTGTGTTTTGGATCCATCCGATGGTGTGTTTGGTCGGTTCGACCTAGCAGCCCTTTGCGGTTGCCACACCTTAAAATTTGTTCAACGGTCGGAGCCTGACGTGGCGAGTTACCGCGCTCCGCGACCGACTGACGGACCGACGGACTGACCGTGACGGAGCGGAAAGGTTCCACAGAAGGCACATCTGCACACAGCGGCCAAACGCGTCCGGGTATGTCAGCATTAACGGTACCAGCCTGCTCATGTCGCCTAGCCGGTCTAAGCGTTTATAAAAGTGACAGTTTAGTGATTGCCTTCCTGCTGCGGTCGAATACTGCGACTCTACACGACCAAACACAATCTGCTAATTGATACTAGTAGAGCTCCCCTTAAATAGAAGGCCAATATCCCTTGCTGAGGATGTACTCCTAAAGGTCGTCCATGTGCCAGTGCAGAAACAACACGTGTTACAGATACATACGGCAACCAGCATCGGCAGCAGCTTTAAGCTAGTTTTGTATTCAGCCCAGTCAAGGGCTAGCCAGCCAAGGAGCAGAAAACCAGAAAACTTCTGCTTCCCCTCTACCAGCTGACCCGGCACCCTGCCGTTGTTCCAAGCACGTGAGATAGCCATTAACTCCCTATAACAATGGTATTTAACGCCTCAAATCCCAATCAGGAAGAGATATATGCATACATGCTCTGTTCAGCTCCTGCACTTGCCCAGGAGACTGCTGCACCAGATGTTCCGCCGCCTTTGCTGTGTTTGGACCCACCCGCCATGGACCAAGTGGCTGTTTACCAATAGCCCTGCAGCCAAACAGAAAGCAGGCATACACTCGGGTTAGAACATCAAGAGCACCCATTTCATCTACACCAGGGTGCATTGAGAAGCCTACCATTGACACAGTCATCCCCCTTTTGGAGATTGGGATTTACAGAAATCTCTGGCAGAAGGCAGCAAAATAAACAACAACAACAACAAACTTTTAAGGTGTGGCAACCGCAAAGGGCTGCTAGGTCAAAACGACCAAACACACCATCGGATGGATCCAAACAAAATCGCACTTAGGGGTTGCCTGCACTGTCTACCAGCGCATTTGCTGCTTCAAATTCCTTCTGCAACCCAATTTTATGATAGCAGCAGCCAACTGGTCTAGGTCCAAGCTTACCTGCTTTCGGCCGTTAAGCAGCAGGGTCAAAAACACACCAAGCACTCGAAAACCCTCCCTATCAACTATACGAGCCCCAACTGGTCTAGGTTTTAAATTTCCCTCCCTCCCTCCCTGCTCACCTGCTTCCTGCCGTTAACGCCAACCTGGCCCAAGAGCAGGGTCACGAACAGGCCCACGTGCCATGTCAGCAGGTACAGCCAGAAGGGGTCATCAAGGCTGGGGCCAGTGGGGAAGTGGGCAAGGTTCTCACCGATGCTGTTGGTCAGCAGGCCAAACAGGCTCTTGCCACCGAAGGCAGACACAGGGATGTTGCTGGGGATGGTCCAGCTGTAGGAGGGGAGAAGCAGCAGTAAGGACGTAACATGGACATTGCAAAGTAGCACTGGGGGTACAAGAAACCAACATTTAGGGTGTGGCAACAGCAACAGGGCTGCTAGGTCGAAGTGACTACGTACAGCATCAAATGGATCCAAAGACGATGGCTTCCAGACCATGCAGGCGTGCAGGCATGGTGTATTTGGTGGGTCCGACCCTCTTGCAGTTGCCCCACCTTAGATGTTCGTTTGTCTATTATGAGATTGGGCAGCTTGGGAACCTGTCTGGCTGCCATGATGCTGCTGATGCTTTGGCTCCTCGTCGCTGTTAACTGTGCGCTACTGCTTAGGGCACTTGCAAATCCTCGAAATGTGAAGCCAGCTATGTCAAAAGGGAAATCAAGACAATGCAGCACATGACTTCTGATGCTTCGGGCACTTGATGCCTGATTTGATGCCCCTGCTGATCTCCTGCCGATCTTAGCCGATCAGGTTGCCTGAAGCTTCTCATGCCAGCTGCATGGCATGGCGGAGACTAAAACCCCGAGCACAACCTGTACACTGAGCAAAGCACTGCTTGGTATGAAGACAGCTGGGTACTGCTGAGCAGCTGGAACATACATCGAGCTGCGGTTGACCCACAACTTGTTCTAGCAGTACACTTCGCTACTTCCGCCACTATGCTAGCGATAGGCTTATCGGTGGATTGATGTGCTTACCCCATGAAACCAAGCACTGCCACCAGAGGCTCCTTGTTCAGCCAGTTGCTGGGGTAGGGGGAGCCACTGCAGGATATGAAAATCACCATTAGAGCAGGCCCCCGAGGCCACTCGATTCTGGCAAGCACTACATGAACACGATCCATACAACATAACAGAAATGTTATGGTGCTCTGTCGTGTGCACCATGTCCGAGCTTGCAAGAGGTGCGAGACTTACGCGGCACGCACGGACACCACACGGCGAGAGATAGGTGCCACACGCCCTGCAGAATCACTGATGGGGATCAGTGTGCTTCATTAGCTACTGCATTAGCTAAACTCATCGCAACAAGCTGCACAGTGAGATCGGTGTGCAATACGCACTACAGGAGCGACTAAGATTCCAACCAATTGGAAATAGACTATATACATTTATGAGCGCTAGGTACGTACTAACGGCAACGGCAGGGCGACGAGCCTGCACGTTGGTCAAGCCAGAGGTCCTCAGAGCGAAGGCCATGGTGGCTGATTGGAAAGGAGGTTGGTGATTGAAGGCTAGCGACAGCAGGCAATCCCACAAGGGTGATCAGAGCCTGCTGTTATGTGCTGCTCTCAGACTCGGCACGTCCTGCGGGCGATGAGGAGGTTCGCCGAGAGCAGCTGACAGCCAAAGCCCCCGCGCGAAACCCCAGCTGGATCTGGGATCTGAAAAAAAGCCTCTCACGAGTTGCATTCCATTTTACGAAACCCCAGCTGGATCTTGATGGCATCCTGCTGACGTGTGAAGTTACTGGAAGTTATAAGGGCGCTGAGAAAAGATACAACCCTCAGATTCTCAACCGAATCAGAGAATCTCGCACAAGTGCCATGCCTTGGGGTTCTTGCTCGATGCTCGGCACACCGTCACCATGCTGTCATGCACCAAGTGGCATCTTTGGCGTTCGACGACGCAGCAGCCTTGTTGAACCACATAGACATTAGACAATTGCCTTGTCTTGTGACGCAAGTTTTGCACAAGTGTCGCTACAGTGTTGGCGTGTTTGTTTGATGAGACCGAAGACGGCTGCCAACAAGAGTCGGGAACACGCCAGACGCTTCGCAAAGGTCGATACTGTTGCCAGCCTCGTATAAGTGGGAATGCATGTACCAATCGTGTCAATGATTGCGCGGCATTGAAATTGTGGGCAGGGCAGCTTTGCGTTGGTGAACCGTCCTACTCGGTCCTTACACGCGCCAAGGAAACCGCTGGAATTATTATGCCAAGCTTGGCGCTCAAATCAGCTTGCCTGCGGAAGGCTAAATCGTATCCAGCTCTTCGTGTCTTGGACTCCACCAAGCTTGGAGAAACCAACGTTTTCGCGCTTGCAGAGGTTCGTGTCGGAGTCCTCATTGTTGAGGCGACTAGCAGCGGGTTGCTTCATTGCACCCAGTAGACAGATAGTAGGCCAATTGTTCTGCTATTAGAGGGCTTGCTTTGCCTCGAAAAGCTCGCTGGATCAGAAGAGCGCGAATTGTTGGTGACAGTTTCAACGACCATGGGTCCCAGCACACCGAGGCTCTGGGTCAGCTAAGTAGTCGTGATCTGTCGTCTCGAGCTACTGTTTGATCGTTGCATTCCCTTTCAACCTGCAGAATATGCCAGGATTCAACATCTTGAAGCAGTCGAGCTTCATCGGTAGAGATGGACCCGCTGGTCTTCTTTCCCCCATTAGTCCGATGTTTGATCTGGAGCTGGAACCAAACAAGGCCCCCAAAAGCAGCAGCGTTATGGAGAAATGCCAGTCGGAGCTTTCCCTCAATGGGGTACTGCCTGGCAGTGAAGACAGTCAGCTGCACCAACTCCTCAGCCTGTTCAGGAATACTTGCCCTATTTCTGCTCAGGTATGTGTGGGCCTTCGCGACGTGAACTAAAACTACATCAAATAGCAGCCAGAAGTTGTCAGCTTCCCCGCAACCCGTGTGATTGTGGCAGTAATGGATCGTGTCCTTCCAAGTCTTTGCCCAGCTTCTCTGCAGATGTAGGGGTCATCCAGCACATGCTGTGCCAGCAAAGTTTATACTATCTGCATGTGCCTGTGGCTAGCAGCTACTTGTTGGAGCAACTGGTGTATGACCCCCAGCTTCTTCCCATCCATGATTGCTCTGACCCATCCTATCACTCCTGTTTTGCGGCAACTGTATGTTTACCCTTGCATTTCTGTTCCTGCTTCTGTAGCTCTCCAAGCAGCTTTACAGGCATCTAGCTTTCATCAGCTCTTCAGCCAGAAGCAACCAGCAGCAGCAGCAGTCATTCTCCAGCAAAGGCAGCAGCTCTTCAGTCGACATTGAACCCATTGCTAAGGAGCTCCTGGCAGCTGGGTATCTTGTGCAGCTGCGGGATGAGGCGCAGCAAGATAGGACGAAAGACGCGCGCAACTGCTTGCAGAACTTGCGTCATCGCTTCCTTGTGTGCCTAGGGTACAGGCCCGTGGGAGATGGAGAGCCCGTGTACCTCAGTGAGCCAGTGGTGGTGGAGCCCCGGTTCAGGGAGCAGTTTGCCATTGCACACCCTACACCTGCCTATGAGGCAACTCTGCAGGTGAGACTGCTGCAACATTGTGCTCTGCAGGCAGCTAAGGCCAGGCAAGGTTGTGGGGCGCTTGACAGCTTTGCAGCCGGGTTGTTGTAAACATGTCTTACAGCAGGTAAATGTGGTGCTTGGCAAGTGTGTATGACTGAAAAGCTGTGGCTGCTATTGCGGCGTGTTTAAATGCATGGGGTGGAGCAGGCACAGCAGCAGGGCACTTCCCACCTGGCACGATTAATTGTTGTTTTGCTGTAGTCTGCGGAAGTGGGCTGCATGCCTGTGCATGAAGACGGTTAGTCATCTGCCTTGCCTGGTGCTTATATCATCGTATCGGTCTCCAACGTCACGAAATCTTCTGCTGCTCCTGCAGGCTGTGCCCCCCTGCTTTGTTGGCCCTGTGCATCGCTTAGAAACCGTGGTGAAGCTGCTGTGCCAAGAGATGACCATTGCTTTCAAGAGCCAAGGCCTGCCTGTGCCCCCTTGGCGCACCCGCCAAGCCATGCTGTCAAAATGGGCCCCTGCACAGCTCGCGCAGCTAGCAGAGAAGATGGCGATGATGCGGCGCATGTCTGCGGATCTAGCGCACTCGGGCGTGCCTGTGGCGGCGGTTGGGAGCAACCATGGGGAATTGTGCAATGGGGCGCGACCAGCAGCAGCGCGTGCGATGCACCATGCAGCGGTCGGCAGCGCCCCAGCATGTCCTGGGGATGGTCCATCTGCTACTGCTACTGCAATAGTGAACACGAATGCAGCCACGGCGGCAGCTGTAGCAGCAGCAGGTAGTGGAAGTGGGGGGAGCAGCATGGGGGACCCTATGCGTGGGGTGGAGCTGGAAGTAAAGAACCTGCCAAGGGATGTGTCTGAGCTCAGCAACAGTGCTGCTCAAGCTGTGTTGGATTCCTGGTCGGTGCAGCTAGCGACAGCAGTACAGCCTGTGAAGGGCAATTTTAGAATGACGCTAGCACCGGCTCCAGCTGGGCCTATTGAAGATGCAAGCTGTGCATCTGGAGGTTCTGCTGGGCGGATGCGCCTACCGGTGCCCATCCAAGCGGTAGCAGGCCAATTGCCTACTGGTGCTGCTGTGGGTGGTCTTCCACTTGTCGTAGCAGCAGCTGCAGCGCCGGAGCAGATCGTGCAGTTAGATGGGGGCCCATTTGCTGCGGTTGCTGCTACTGGGCTGGAGGAAGGTTCAGATGCCAGCGGGGGATGGGGTCTCAGCATGGGCTCTGCAATACGCTTCACGCGGAAAGCCAGTGCGGAATGGAGGCAGCGGAAGGGTGGAAAGAAGATGAAAGGCCTGCTGACTGTTGCCCTGAATCGGGCAGCACTGTCTGGGAGTAACGAAACTGAAGGTGGACCGAGCGCGGATGCTGCAGTGCGGAGCAAGAACATCAGGACGTCAGGAGACGAGCCCTGGTCACGGATAACTACTGTCCGGTGGGGGGCTGCTTATACTCCTCCTGCTGCAGCTGGAGGGCAAGCAAGTAAGGGATAAACAGGTAACAACGTATGTGGAAACTCAATTGGAGACTCTCGTTTTGCGTCTTTGGGGCCCTGGGCTTGTGTTGGCTTCCACTTGATTCTGTGGAAGTACTTAGCAGCTGCTTGCAAGACTGAAAGGGAGTACTGACGCATCTATGCATCCATGTGTTGCTGTTGCTGTGTCTCCCAAGCAGTTGTATAGGGCATGAAGGAAAGCGTACTTTTGCCGATGCAAGGTTTAGAGCCATAGCATCAGGGTTGCAGACTGCCAGGCCATGGGGTTTAACTGATAAGAGCCTAAAAGGAGTTCGGGGCTTTTGAAGCACGCAAGGGTACCAGGAAGTACTGCTGACGTAGGTAAAAGGAAACTGAATGTGCCGATCCTCATCAGGTATAGGTTTTAGCTCGCAGCGTATGGGATGCTGCTAGACAGCAGAACTGAGGCACAGAGGTAGAAGCAAAGTAAATGGCTTGCAGAGCTTGCCACAGGCCATGCAAGGAAGCTGATTGGCACTTAGCAAGCTTATGGTTGCTGCTGCAGCAATACTGTGCATGACTAATACTGTCCATCTCCATGGGTTTAAGATGCAGAACACTGAGCGTGTCTTGGTGGCCCTTACCTCAGTGCGTGCTACCACTGGTGGTGGTTGAGAGCTGTGTGCTGTCACTTTTTTGTTTTTGTGAAGAGAGTGTGTGTGCTTGGGTGTCTTTGTGTGTGAGCTACATGGTATGATGGTATACCAATTATGGAGACTGTATCGGTCGGCACCAGCGTGTCACTACCGAGTCACGGGAGTTGCACATTGCTTACAACTATGATGATGTGGGATACTTGGTGCCTGCCTTTCCATTCCTGTGTCTGGTTTGTGCGCCATGGCGAACATTCTTTGACATGTTGTTCCATGTCACGGTTGGGTAAGTGTTTTCAGCCATTCCCGTTGGCATGGGTCATTTTTGTGCCTTAACTGTTAAATCTGTTGTGTTTGCTGCTGTTCCTTTTTGTGCTGGCGGGCTGGCAGCTCATAACTGCTAATAGCTCTGACATTTTTGTGCAGAACCTGTGTCGGTGGTTTCAGCGTGCGAGTTGACTGGTGCCCCAGCTCCCTCATCCCAGAAGCCTCTGTCCTCGAAAGCTTTTCTGCGCTTCCAGGAGATCTTTGCGATATTTCTTGGAATAATGCACAATTTTGTGGTCATCCACAGACAGGTGGTATGGCCTGTGCGCAACACTAGACAGTATAGAGGAGCATTGGTTGTAGAAGCAGAGGTTTGGGTTATTGTCCCCATCCGTGTGCCAGGGTGGGTAATTGCTCGTGCCAAGGGGTGCCCAAATAGGCACACATTTTTGACAGGTACACAGGTTTCAGGGCCTGGTGGTACCTGCAGGGCCAGTTGGTGTTTTGATGTGATGCAGCTGCTGCATCCGAGGGCGCTGTGAGTGGTGGGGTTGCTGGGATATGTATATGTGTAATTGTCTGGCTTCAGTCGGGGTGTTGAGATGAACCTGGGACTGTGTTGCGCAGCGGCAGGTGTTGCCTACAACTCAGTAGTATGTTGTGCTGATGTTCTGATGAGTGGTACTAGATAGAAAATGCCACCTTCCAGGCCAGTTTTTGCGAGAGTTGGAATGAGGTAGCCACATGCACAATCTTTGTGTGGGCTAGCCTGCAAAATGGTCTATACTCATATTATGTTCTATCTCTTTCTACTGACAGCAACCCCAGGTAATGAGAATGGTATGTTTGGGAATGAGCAGGAAAAAGTGAACAGCAGCTGCAGCACGGCAAATGCTTCTTGCTCTTCACTGAGCTCTTGTGTGGTTTGGTGAAAAGAGAATGAGCCCACACAAGGTTTCACACGTTATTTTTATGTTTTGGTGTCCTTGATGCCGGTATATGTAGTGGAATGAGGTAATGGAGGTATGTCCAGTCTTTGGGCTTGTGGTTTTGAAGTTGCCAGCAGGCGAAGGTGCAAGGAAATATTGTTACGTAGTATGTGCTCGATATGGCGCATGCTCTGGAATGTTGCGGTGTGATGGGCAACATGGACTGTGCAAATGGAGAGTACGGGAAGTTATTTCTTGACTAGGCACAAGAAGCAGGGTCAGGCCTTGGAATGTGAGCGATATTGCTTGGCATGGCGCGAGAATGGGGCATGCGATGGGTATCGGCATTCATGTCTGGTTTTGCTCTACATAACGCGTGCTGCAGCCAGCAGTGGCTCATATATAGGGGCACAAAAGCTTTGATCAAAGGCAATCCTTGCAGTTCTCTTCGATGTGTCGAGGCAGTGGTGAGCTTCAGGGCATGTGTTCCTGTTGACCGAGATCAATGAGCAAGAAAAATCCAGCAAACCTATGGTATTGCCACTACGCCCCAGCAGGGTATAGCACTTAACAATGGATGTTATGGCGTCAGCAACACCCAACTTTTGGTGATTGCGCTGTCCTTTGGATTGTTTCTGTCTAGGTAGCATTGCCCCATTTTGCTGATGCACAAAAAGTGCCAAGGGGTTGACAATGGCTTGCTTTTATGCGGAACTTCTGTGGCTGCAGCCTATGAGGCTGGGGTCATAGGATATGCGCATGCAGAGCATAGGAGGTTGCCTTGTGCCTTGAAATTGGGGTTGTTTTTGGGATGCTGGCCTGGTAACTTAAATTTTTGTTCGTTTTTGTTTTAACTATGCTGCTGGTAGGTTTTGGTAGGGTGTTGTTGTGAGCCTGTGCTTTCATAGGTAGGGATTGGTAAGGGTGGGGAGCGTACTGGGATATGAACATGTGGCAGGCGGTGTCATGGCTATGGCATAGGAGACGTGTGTGGGAATGAAGAGGCTTCTGGCCTGTTCATTGCTTGATGGGCATCTCTTGCAGACATGGTAACGTAGGCTAGCATGGGCTTCCTTGTGGTGAGTAATGCATAATGGCCCAAGGACCCTCCCGACCGTAGCAGGAATGACAGCATGGCCTTCCTTGGATCCCAGCAGACAAAATGTGGTCATTGACAATGGTGTTTTTTTGTGATGGGCTTGGCGATTTGTGAAGCTGCACAGGCACAGAGGCTTCGTGCAGGATGCTGCACCGGTGCATTTGGTTGGTATGGTTCTTGCATTGAGGTATGTATGAAGCCGCTTAGAGGATGCTACCTGGCCGCTATCAAGCTGCAAAGCTTGGGCAAAGGTTCAGCATTTAGGCAAGTAAGCATGCAGTAGAGACCTGTCTGGTGCCTTCGGCATGGCTGTATGTCAAAGAAGAGTGCCTTTGGGGACAGGAGATTGGGGAGGGCAGATCAGGGGATGGTATGGAGGGGAAGTACATGCAAAATGTCTTGTCCCTAGATGCTTTTTTGCTGCAGTTCAACATGTATGTTGCTTTTTGGCGGTGTATCTACCTGTTGGCGATGTATCTACCTGTTGGGCTTGTGGATTTCTGAGGGTTTCCTGTATGTTTGGCTCAGAGAGATGGTTCGCTGAAGATGTTTTTGGTGCCCCCTGAGCCCCATGTTATACAATTTGTATGTCCAGCCACTAAGTGGAGCATTAAGTGCACTTGATAAGGGGCCATGCTTCCCTGGTCTTCCTGGGTGCCATCCGGACTATCATTATGCTGATGATGCTGCTCTCATGGCAGAGTACCTCCCCGACTTGCAGGCTTTGCTGACCCATACTAATGTCGTGCTCGCTGCTCGCAATCTTAAGCTGTCAGTGCCTAAGTGTATCGGACTCGTTTTGGGTTTGCAGGCGGGAGCTCCAGTTGGTGAATGTTCTTTGAGTCTTGGTTCCGCGCCCCTTGCATCAGCTTCACCTACTGAGGGGACACGCTATCTTGGCCTAATTTATGACACAGCAGCCTCTGCGGGCACTATGGCAGCTCACAGGGCCTCCTGTTTTTCCTCTTCTTTTCATGCTGCTACTGCTCAGATGCGTGCGGCACCAGACTTTCCCTGTGCACTCCCAGCCTTCTTGAAATTGTTGCACACTGTTATGGAGCCAGCTGGTTTGTATGGGTGTGAACTCTGGGGCCTTCTATCTATTCCGGGTTTGTGGTCGTCTGGTTGGACCCTAGCTAAATTCTATAGCCTTACAGATCCTTTGGAGGTTAAGCGGTGCCGTCTGGTCCGTCAGTGGTTGCAGCTCCCTCAGTCTGTGCCTCTTTTGCCTTTGTTACATGAGCTTGGATCTGAACCTCTTGTGCATTGCTATGTTCGGCGTGCTGTTCGTTTTTATAACTGCCTTGTTGAGTTGGATGCTGCTTCAGTGTATCGAAGTGCTCTGCAACAGAACATTGATGATGCTCTCTCCACTCGCTCCCGTGCCCATAACTTTGTGGGGGCTCTTTTTCAGGTGCTACGGATCCTTTTGCCCCGTGAAGGTGGTCTTACTCGCACCTTGCGAGCTTGCCTGCCTTTGGATATTGATGGCATTGATGAGGCATTGCATACTCGGTACACTGAGCACATTCAGCGTCTGTCCCAGGTTGTCAATGGTCCTGGGTCCCGTACTGGTCTGTATTTCAGGGTTGTTGGTACACATGTTTTGGGCGTTGTCCCTTCTTTTTACTCATGTCGACTGTCTCATGGTGTGTTGGTACGTTTCTTGCGTTTTCGTCTTGGTTGCCATCATTTGCGTATCCATACTGGGCGTTGGCTTCCGCCCCTCCTTCCGCATTCTCAAGGCACATGTTTGCGGTGTAGCTCCACAGTAGTTGATGATGAGGCGCATTGTTTGTTCATGTGTGAACACCCCACAATTGTTGAGGCTAGAGATTTGTTTCTGGCAGCTGTGGTTCCCCCCGTGGCCGCGTTGTCCTCGCTCAGGTATGCTGATTTCTGGGCACTGTCAGCCACTGGCTGTGTCCCTCTCTCGGCCTTGGTCAAGTATGTGGCCGTGTGTGTTCGTGTCTGTTGGTACTGCCATCAGTCAGGTGGTACTGATGTGGTGGACTTACCGGATATCTTGCTCCCGGCAGGTCAATATTTGGATCTGTTTGATTCGGAGTCGGAGACAGATGTTCCTAGTGATTCGTCTGATGAGGAACTGGTTGAAGTCTAGATAGCTACATGTTTGGGTATTCGCCTTGGTTGGTGTGCTGGCCGTCTTGGGTGGTACATATGCGGTGGACTTACTGGACATCCTGCTTGGTTGGTGCTCTGGATTGTGTTTGCTTTGGATACACCCATCAGTCTCCTGCTGGTGATTTGTTTGCCGTGTCCGTAGTTGGATGTCTGCTTGGGTATTCCTCTTGCTTGGTGGTATGGATTCCATTGTTTTTGGACCCATCCGATGGTGTGTTTGGTCGTTTCGACCTAGCAGCCCTTTGCGGTTGCCGCACCTTAAATTTTTGTTTGTTTGTTTGTTTTGGGGCAGGGGATGGATGTTGTGCTGTCTGATTGGTAGTAGTATGACTGATTGTCTAGGTTGCAAATTGTTTTTTCCATGCAAGCAGAGGCTGCCCTAGAGGTGCCTTCCTACAGCGCCTCGACGCCACCTTCTTCAGGTGACCCAGAGGTGGCTGCAGGTGTATCCCTCGCTTGTACTGTAGATTAGTTCATCATAAATCCAGGGCTGATAGATCATCTTTTAGGGTTGTTCTTTGTTAGTTTATACTCTGTGTGCATGTAGATGTGTCCGGCTTCTGTTATGTCCTTGCTTCCTCCTTCGTGGTCTGTCGCTGTTGTTTGTAGGCAAGCACTGGTTGCCGGCTCAAGCATAGCAGGTAGGCTGAGGATGGTGCGGCAGTCAGGGAAGCGTGGGTTTGCATGTGGTGCAATATTGCGTGTTTGCCTGCTAGTATGAGATAAATCATCATGAGATGATGACCTTGCATGCTGATTGGCACAAACAGCGCATGCTGGTCATTTTGCAGAATGAGGTACAAGTGGCCGTAGCCGGGCAATACATAAGGGGCTGCCATGTTGAGTGGTGGGAGACCTAGCCGTCTTGGCTTGCTAAGGGATGTGCAGATGTACAAGGGTTGTGCTGCATGCATACATGTGTGTGGATCATATGTGAGGTGTAGCAATGGATGTCGTGTGTCCTATTGTGCTTTGAAGTGGGCAACTGTTGTCGGTCTTGTCAAACAAGCCTTCCTTGCCGGCCTACCCCCAAGTGGGGTGGGGTGAGATCCATGTGCTTCCTTTAATATTGTGCATGCAGCTTCCATCTATGTGTCTGTCCTACCATGTTTGGAGCTGGCACAATGTTCAGGGTTTGCAGCAGCTCGGCGTCACTCCTGTGCTCTTGCTGGCTGATGTGGGTACTAAACTACTTGTAACAGGCAGATTGCTGCACAGCTGAAATTGGTAAGTTCTGCCTTGTGAGATCCTGTGTGGCTGTATGGAGGTCGGCAGAACGCCTGCATAATTAGTTCCAACATAACTTGTGAGAAGGCAGCGCCAATCTGAGCCAAAGTGGTACTGTCGCCTCCCTAATACTGGTGGTGATACCGACTCCCTACTCTCCAAACTGAAAACTGGTGGTGATACCGACTCCCTGCTTGCCAACAGAAGTGCATACTTGTAGATAGATTTCCCACAAGGGCATGTGCTGTTGCACTAGAAAAGAGTTTGTTTACGAAACGGCCAGCAATTGCAAGCTGCCAGGCTGCATGCACGGATGGACGGGGAGCAGAGCTCAGCAGCAGATGGTCCCTGGTTCTGATGGCAAGCAGTCCGTCGGTTAACTACCAAAGACCGCCTCAGCAGCAATTGATCAATGGGACTGTTCCAACCAGGGACTAGGTTCCCTGTCCCTGGTTGGAACAGGGAACCTAGTAGGCAGACCCGGTTCCTGCACGGTTGGAACAGGGAACCGGGTCTGCCTACTCGCTGGTCATTTGGCTGGCCATATGGAGGACAGCAGAACGCCTGCATTTAGCACCAACCCAGTTCCCAAGCATGCAAAAAAGCTGTACTATCTCCTGGTAGAAACGGTTAATATTAAATTGGCTTGACAGTACGCTGCTGTCCTCCCTTTAACCTGAGTAAGTCACACTCTCTCTCTCGTTATGCCATCAGTACATGGAGACTAAACATAGATCTGCCGAGAGCTGCCATGCGGTCCACACTATTCTCAAAGAGCCCTCACAGGTCGTGGGCGACACCGCCGTTCTGCTGGTAGTGCTGCCTCCCTACCTACTCCCAAAAAATCCTCAGAGAGTCCCCATAGCTCGCCGGCAGGACCTTTAGAATCCTCCTCCACCGCTTATAAAGACCGCCACAACCTCATCTTCTGAGTGCTGCCCGTGGCTTCATTATAGCATCCTTGCCTCAGTTGCCTTTCGGCCTAACTTATGTGGGCTGGACCTGCAGGGTGAGACCGCCCTGCTGACCGCCCTGCTGCCTCCCCTGCAGTTGCCCAACCAGCTCAGTGTGATTAGTGCTTCTTCTGCTTTTTCCAGGCCGGACAGCGCATGACTGGCTGTCACTAGGTGTATTCAGCGCCAGCAAAGCACAGGCCTGCAGCTGGTCCGGGTATGGCTGTGTCCCTACGGTCCCCACCTCTGCATAACAGCAGTAACCGCTCAGCAGCAGCTACAGATGGCTGCGCAGCAGCAGCAGGTACAGACTCTCTGAGAGCGGTACTGACAAGGACCCGGACCATCCTGCAACAACATGTATAACAAAGAGTGATTTTTATCAGCAGTACTAGCATTGTTGCTTCAACGTAGCTGCCTTTTAAGCAGCCACATGTTGACTTTTTGTCTGCTTGTGACTTCTTGAGGCTCGACACATCCCCCTGAATTTATCGAGCAACAGCGGCAGGTGCAACCAACATGCATGCGGGAATACCTCGATTCAGCAGCAGGTGCCAACGAGTAAGCAAACATTTCCATGCTTAGCTAAAGGCCGCGATGATTGCTAGGTGGACCAGAGGCTTGGCCCCACGGCACCTCTCGGAGATTGGGTACAGGTAATCAAAGCAGGGTAGAATGATGCGACAAGAAAAGCAGGGTCTGTCATGCAGTGCTGGAACAAATAAGGCAGTGTGCAGCGAACAAGGCAGGGTGCAACCACCACCCCAAACATTGATCTTGTCCTGCAAGCTGATCGATGAGCAGGCACCTCTCTGTAGCACTGATCAATCTGCTTGTATTACATGTTGCCATCGATGCTATTGTTATATTTCCACCTTGCCTGGCCGCTTATCCACCCTGCCTCGCCGCCAATGCATGGCTGCATACCAGATGCATCCTGCCTCGCATCCCACCTTGCCCTTAATATAACAACTTGATGTTAGTGCAGGCCTATGTCACTTTGTTGTGGCATATCATGAAATGAATTATTACAGATTACACTACATATTGACATGGTGTACTCAAGCTAGCATGTGGCCGCGCATGTGATCCGAAGGTGTAACAGGGCATTGCACACACAACCAAGCTCCCACCCTCAGATTGCGCCACCAGTAGCAGTCAATCAATCAAAACGCAATACCAGCTATGCGAATGGCCAAACAAACCTAGGCCATAAACACAAGGCTCCTGATCACGAAGCCACACAACCGATGGTGGATTTGCCACACACAGCAGTAGCAGTACATGCAGCTAATGTTTAGCACTGACCTTCTGAGGAACCTGTTGCCAACCAGCTCCACCACCAGCACTGGAACAGTGGGGCTTAGTGAAGAGGTATTGATATGCTGCTGCTGCTGCTGTTGCTGTTGCTGCTGCTGCTGCTGCTGCTGCTGTACCTGATGCTGGTGCTGCTGCTGCTGCTTCACAACTACCAGCTGCTGATGCTGCTGCTGCTGTACCTGATGCAGCTCCTGCTGATGGATTGTCTTCAGCTGCTGCTGCTGTGGGCATTCGTGCTTCTGCTGCTGTTGAGATTTGTGCTCCTGCTGCTGCTGCGGCTGCTCTGTTTCCTGCTGCTGCTGCCGCTGTTGGCTTCCCTGCTGCTGCTCGTGTTGCTGTTTACATTTGTGGTGCTGCAGTTCCTGCTGCTCTGTTTGCTGCTGCTCACCTTTTCCCACTGCTGCAGCACCTGATTGCTGAAGAGCCACAGCAGGGCAGACACCTCCACCACCAGCAGCAGGGGCATCAACAGCAGCAACAGCAGGTATGTGTGCTAGATGCGCACGAGCAACATGCAGCACACACCTGCAGTTTCTACCTGCAAGCCAGAAATTCACAACAACCCTTTCAGAGCCCAGAAACTCGTAATACGTTGAGCCACCACCTCTCCGTTACAGTGAGCTTGCTATTTTGTTAGGCCCCCTGAAACCTGATAGAAGGAAGACAGTTCCATGTCTAAGCAAAAGCAACACATCATAACATCCTATCCAGCCAGAGATACCATTTACACCCTCATCAACTTTCCAAAAGTTGTAGAAGTCCATGAGTTTAAAAGTCAGCTGATTTTGCATTCCCATAAATCTAGTTTGTCTAGGCAAAGTCTACAATGTTTCAAGGCCTAGTGCCTTTTGTCAGAATTCGATACATATATCTGCCTGTGTCAGGTCGTATGTTTCACCTGCTGTACAAACCTGGCTTCGAAAACCTATGCCAAGACTCATGGCCTAAACAGTATCGCCATGTGACATGAAAGACAACAGGCAGGAGACTGCATACAGATCATTAGAACAGGCAAGAAGTGTGGGCAAGGCACTGTAGGGGCCAACGCCACCCAAAAGGAGCCAATCTAGGCTCCAACGGCATAATCAAAGCTCCTATTCAACAGTCTCACAGTGAGGCTGCCATCAGCCCACCCTTGATCCCTTGCTAGCCAGTGTATGTCAGGTCAGCCCAGTTCGACTTGCTGTGCACTGACCCGTTGACGCAGTCAACAGCAAGGGAGGCAGCTTGGCTTATTGCTTAGGGCCAGGATGACAAGCAGCACGCGGTGCCTAGCTTGTACAGCAGGGGTACGCCCCGTTTCCAAAGGCCAAGCCTACCTTTGGGTGTGTCCCTTGCAAAAGCATGGTAATCCAATTCCCTCCCCTCCAGCCCTGATAGCAACTCCCCAACAGTGTTGACATCCACATCCCCCCCATCCACTAGATGTTGCGCTGATGGTGAAAGAAGCTCATCATCCCCTCCAACAGCAGCAGCAGCAGGGCGGGCAACAGGTGCTGTTGCCATAGCACAACCAGTTGTAGCAGTATGCCCGGCAGTAGCACCAGCTGCAGCCGTTGCACAAGCAGCAGCAGCGGCATGGCTAGCAACAGGAACAACTGCAGCGATCGCACGAGCAAAAGCTGTTGCTTTTGCTCCTACTTCTACTGCTGCTACTTCTCCGGCCCCAGCAGTTGCTTCTGCTCCTGCTGCTGTAGATGTGACCAAGTCCACTATCTCATTCCTCATCTTCCGCCCACCACCCACTTCCTTAGCAGCACACCCACTATGTCTAAGGGGAAACAGGTACACATAACGTCTTGCCACAGCACTGTACGTTGCATGGAAGCTGCGGGGAACCCTAAGCACTTGCTCTGCCCTTAGTACCCCTGGCAGTGATGCTGCTGCTGCTGGTGGTGGTGGTGGTGCTGCTGCTGCTGCTGCTGCTGCTGGTGGTGGTGGTGCTGGTGGTGGTGCTGCTGCTGCTGCTGCTGGTGGTGGTGGTGCTGGTGGTGCTGCCGCTGGTGGTGGCACTGCTGCTGCTTTTGGTGGTGGTGGTGCTGTTCTTGCTGCTGCTGCTGGTGGTGATGCCGTCACTGCTGCTGCTGGTGGTGGTGGTGGTGCCGCTGCTGCTGCTGCTGCTTGATTTATTGCAGCCATTATGTCATGAGGCTGCAAATGCTCCCAGGTGTAAAAAGAGAACACCTGCATGGCCACAGGCCCAAAAACAAGTGTTGTTGCTTAAATTTTATGAAATACCATAGCGAAAACGCCATAAGCCCCGAATCTTAACGCTGCGAGGTGGTGGAACATTAACGCCTGGTGATTGTCATTTCATGAAGTAGCACTGCTAAACAAGATCACCTGCATGGATGGGGAGGATGCTCGATCTAGTTGGTTGCTCCTATGATTCACTTTGGAATAATGTGGGTACTTGCCATCAATCTCTGTGATTGATAGGTAAGGGAGGGTAGAGCCTTTATCCTATGACAGGTGCATTTTGACACCTTGACATACCCCATGCACCAGTCATATAGCTGCAAAAGGCCATACCTCGCTGTTATAGAACCATACATACATCCAGCCACCCACACGCCGCACCACCCAATCACCATCAACACAATGACCACCCACCCATACACCCTTCCTCCCTCACAACCCACGCACCTACACACCCCTCACCGTCCCATCCCCGCCCTTCACCACCCCCACCCTAACCACCCACCCACCAATTTGCCGCACCACCCACCGCCTCCCCCCCCCCCTGGCCCCACCCACCCACACCCCTCACCCACCCCTCACATCCCAACCACCCACAAGCACCCCTCCTCACCCGTACCCCCCCCCACTCTTACCCACCCCATACAACCCAATTGCCCACAAGCACCCCTCCCCCCCCTAACCCCCCCCCCCCTCTTACCCACCCCTTACAACCCACCCACCCACAAGCACCTTTCCCCACCTGTACCCCCCCCCCCTTCTTACCCACCCCTTACAACCCACCCACCCACAAGCACCCCTCCCCACCCGTACCCCCCCCCTCTTCCCCACCCCTTACAACCCAACCACCCACAAGCACCCCTCCCCACCCGTACCCCCCCCCCTCCTCTTCCCCACCCCTTACAACCCAACCACCCACAAGCACCGGGCTCCTCACCCGTACCCCCCCCCTCTTTCCCCCCCCCCCCACCCCTTACCTGAGCAGCAGCAGTGACCCCTTTGTCTGTTCGTCCAGCCACCGCCACATGAGGAGCTTTCCCACCACACAACGAAGCCAAGGCTGTAGCAACAGTGACTTCAACACTCCTGCTACTGCCACTGCTGCCGTTACTGCTTGTGCTGGGGTTTAAATTGCCCATCCAGCCATCAAAGGCAGAGCCGAGATAGCTGATTGTAACCTGTGTGTGTGTGTGGGGGGGGGGGGGGGGGGGGAGGATCAAGGGAGGGGGTACTGCGAGTCAGGAGGGGATGGAATATAATATCATTGTTATCATAATCAGGTGAGATAGAGGGGGCAAGGTGATATTTCATGGGACAGTGGCGGGGACAATAATGCAATACTACAGGTGTAGATGATGTGAATGCCTGTACGAGTGACCCTGACCATCAATCGAACTACTGCACGGAAGGCAGAGAGAATAGTGTCCAATCATACAGAATAGTGTTTGGGCTGTAAAAGCGGACACAGTAATGACTCTAAAGACTGTAGCTGCCATGCGATCCACATCTCTCAAGCTGGCCTGTTGCCCGTAAATGATTCGACAATGCCCTGCAGTGGAACATTACACTGTTGGACGCTCTGTACCTGATGGCAAGTGTGCACTGGGCATAAACAGATATAACAAGGGGAAGACGGCAAAAAAGAACTTGGCGCGCATGTGGAACGATGGGAATGAGTAAAGGAACGGGAACAGTGAAGCTCAAGGCCGTGACAAAGCACAAGAGCTATCCTGCCCGCCAGTTTGAATCCATCCTGTGCAAGTAGAGGAAGGCACCAAGAGGCTGTTGCAGGCAGGCTTCCTCTGTATAAGCAAAGTGGACCTGCCAATGACGGCTTTGTCTAACGGTCAGGGGTTTAGGTTTGGGATAAAGAGAAGTCGCCCACAGTTTCCAACATTGGTCCTGTGCCAAACCCTTGAGAGTGGATTGAGCTGATATGAAAATAAAATTGAAATAGTATGAAGCTAGATTGAGTGGATTGAATCATATACAATGCCATCGCTGACAGAACCCCTGCTTTTCTCGCACGCACTCTCCCTTGCTTTAACTAACTGTGCCAAATCCCAGATGCTAGCATCCATCCATCATAATACTCCTGGCCCCATCAGAAACCACCTCAGCACAATACTACTCACTTTGTAAGTTGCACGGTCAGCCTTGTGCTTCCCATGGCTCTGCTTGGGCACTGGCCTCTTCATTCGTTCAGCTGCAGAATTATCCTGGCCAGCATTAGCTGCTGCTGCTGCTGCTGCTGCTGCTATTGTTGTGTTGCTGCTGCTTCTGCTGCTGCTGGGCCTACTGTCTTCCTTGTCCTCGCTGCCTCTCCTCCTGCTGCTGCTGCTGTCCATGCTAGTGCTACTGCTACTGCTGCACCCAAGGTTGCTGGGGTTGGTAGTGGTGCTGCCGCCGCTGCAGTCAACGATGGTGGTGGTGGTGGACAGTTCAGCAAGGCTGCTGCTACCACTACCTGGCTTCTCAGAAAAATCTGAGGGTTTCTGATGTTGTTGCTGCTGTACAAGAGCTGCATATGAAACAGCAACAAGAGGGGACTGTTTAGGACATTGCTGGAGTGTTTGTGTGCTGGAACAGTCTTCAGCTTGCTTTACATCTTAGGCAGTTTAGATCTTGGTGGGCTGATCCCTTGGTGTGCCAGGTTGAGAGAACCCAGTACAGCTCCGAGTTCTACTCAGGACCAGTTGATGTGCTTTAGGGCTTAGGGTATAGGGTGGCAATGGGATGCAGAGTGTGACGACTTGCACCTTTTATACCGTAGTGATGAAATATCATGTAATGCTGTTGATGACTTTTCTCATGAACTGTTCATATTTCCATGTTACCGTCCATATGTGCACATGGAGCATACAAATTAGGTTCAGCAGCTGTTGATTGTGCAGTGGCTAACGGATCTGCTTCAGACGCTCCTGCCGATGTTAACATGAGTGCTCCCTTGGTGGCAGGTCCTACCATTCACACCTTGTCCAGGGAAATGTCCTGCTGGCTGGAGCCCTAGTTGACTTAGACATGCCTCCCCTTGTACGAGCTGCCTGTAAAACTGCTCAACCGCCTGCAAGCCATGGAGCAGAAGGAATTTTGACCGCTAGTTGCAGGAGCATCAGAGGTAAACACATCATACACGATGTTAGGGTCGCTTTTGCGCTGTGTCATACCTGCCAGTCTCTCTCAGATTTCATGAAACGGTGCATATGGGCAGGGGACCATCCTGGGCCTTGGTGGAGGTATTTTGCTTGCCCTGGCTGAATTTCTGCTGCATATTCGGCTTGCTGGATCGGCATCATGGCAATGTAGGGGAGTGGTTTGGTCGTGCCACTTTAGCTGATACAGAATGGGTGTTCTGCGACGTAGGTGGTAGAGGGGTCATAAAGCCTAGCACGATGATTGCCGGGTAAAGCGTCCATTCAGTGTGCCTTCTGCAAACGGCCGTTGTGCTGCTCCGCGGTCGAGCTTGGGCTATGTGCATTCCAATTTCTGGTGCACATGGCACAGCCAGCCATCGCTATGCACTCGCGCGGTCGACACCGACGGTCCAAACCTTGGGGTTGCCGCCTGGGATTAGCTGATTTGAACAAGACAAACCAGGGCAAGGCCAGTACGGATAACTTGAAGTGACCTTCCAGCAGTACGGCTGTCACTACGCCCTTCCGTTGTTCTTCAGCCCCACTTACAGAAACCTCAGGCAGCGAGAAGCAATCTCTGGACATGTTACACGACAAGGGACTCCTTGCTGGCAGTCTAGCAGTTTTTGGAGTCTTCACGGCGAGCGATCCAAGGTTACGCAGACTATACCCGGGAGGGCTGCCCCAGCGCCGTGCTTGATAATGACCTCTTTCCTAGGGGAATCTGAATTGAGGCCAATGTAACTTCCGCTCAACATGCTTGCCGCCCTGACATCTCGTACCTGCTTCCACCTACCGCCTCTGAACCTTGTACCACTTCTCTTTAGCGCACTAAGCGCCCCTGCTAATGCACCGTCAGGACAGCATGGCTACAGCACAAAGCCAGGAGGTCTCCGCAGCGCACTTCGCATGCTTTACAAACGCGTCCATCCGGATCTTTTCACGGATTACCCTGCCGAGAAGGTGACAAATCGTACGCCAAAGATTGAATTCGTTGGCCCTTCAATGAGCAACACGAATATCAATTACGCTTACTTCTCGCTGGTACTCGCAGCTCGAGAACGAACGGTCGTTTAAGTTGCTCCAGGTGATGGTATGCCCAGCTGCATATATTGCAAGCAGTTCTGCTCAGCCCTGCAGGGCCTCCTTTCGCTGAAACAGCCCAAAACACAGCACTGCCCAATGACAGTTCCCACTCAGTCATCAAAGAGCATACCAGCCGTACAGGAATGCTCAGTGGCAATGCAGCAAGCAACTGCCCAAAATGATAAATGTAGTGCATCAGGCTAACATTGGATTGTGCTTGTTGCTGTGTGTCTCTCCAGACTTAGGTAGGATATCCGAATCAGCATGACAACTCATTTTCCTTCGGCACAGACTTGGCTTGACGTGGAGTTTAAAAATGTCTTTTGATGTTTCGCACCTGCAGGAGTACCTGAGGCAAGCAGAAGAATGCGACCCAGGCCACCCAGCAGCTCGCACCCCCTACCACTTCTGCTTCTACCTCAGAGATGCCTTGCCAGGTGCAGAGGGGATCAGGGAGTCAACGTTCATAACAATTTAACCCTATCTTGTCGCATCACTTATTGCTGTGTTGCCTATCTTTGTCGCATCACTCTCCCCTGCGTTGCCTATCTTTGTCCATCACCCTCCCCTGTTTTTCTTAAGTGTGCCCTACCTCCAAGGCCTCTCAATAGAGGAGATGTGCTGGGGCATTAGTATGTATCCCTAGATTAAGAGGAAAGACATTGCTCCTTACAGCACCCGCTAGCAATGGGGGTGATATCTGTGTCCAGCATATTTACAGAGCATGTCTTGGCCTTTTGGTAGAGAAGCAGCAGCTCATGTTTGCCACTGTTAAGCCGCTGGTGAGATCCCAGTCTAGCAAAAACTGTCAACATGGAGCAGAGATGGGATTGCCAAGGACTAGGCATCTTTCAAACATCCCATAAGTACATTTTAACATTGAATAATCGCACTCCCTTTCAATCCTCATGCAGGTGGTGCGCTATCAGCGCACCTATACCCTGATTGGAGGCTGTTCCTGATTGATTTGGATTCCCTCCGTTGATTTATAGTTGCCACACATCTCTTAACCGGATTCCAGAACTAGCTTAAAGGGGACAACCACCCCTCTATATTCAGAACATCCGTCCTACTTTGCACATCCAGTAAAGAATTGGATATACAATTATTTCCAATTTTTTACTGGATGCTCTACACACAGAGCACGCCTTGACCCTCTCAGCTGATATTTGTCCAGGTATTGACACAGATGATTCTGAAGAAGACGAAACTCCAGAAGACGAACCAGCAGAAGACTCAGAAGACTTCTCCCCACCCCCAGACCTCCAGTGCATCCGGCTGAGCCTCCCACCACCACCACCTGCAGCTGCTAATGCCGGCCAGTTAGCAGCAGCAGCCAGGAAGGGCCTTGGCAAGCTGTTGAAGTTGTGTGGGATCCAAAGTGCTGCTGGAGGGGGTTTAGGGTTTGAGGAAGAGGATGAAGATATTGGGGCGAAGGAATTGAGCAGGTTCCTGCCAGCAGCAGCAGAGGTGGGTTTGGAGAAGGCCTAGCAAGTCTCCAAGATAGATGTGAAACCACTGTACATATACCCACCCATGCCTTTGCCACCTCAGTATGTCTCACCCCCAATCATCCCAGCTCAAGACATCACTATCAGGGTCCGCCTAGGGGGGCCCCCACAGTCCTAGGAGGAGGGGGGTGGAGATGCGAGGCCTAGTCGGTGCCGGAGGGGGGGTAGAGGTCACAGAAGATGGAGGATCTTTAGATGCCAATTTTTCCTGTTGAAATGCAATTTTGTTTCTGGAGGGGGGCTGGGGGGTCCTCAAAGCATCTGTCTCCCTCTCCTTCTTTGAGGATCGTGGGGGATTCCTTAGTGGCCCTCGGGAACCCACAGGCTTCTGTGAAGAGCAAGAGAGTAGGTAGACTGGCACCAGATCCCCATGGTGCCTCGTATCTGAAGGTCTCTAGGCATAATTACTTGTCATATATTCATGACTGCATACCGCAGACATCCTGTATCTTGTTCCACCTGGCTGCTTCTGTAGCAGCTTGAGGTTTGGAGCCTAGCACTGTTGCCATGGCATACCATGAGATGTAGGAATAGCCTGAATGTGTGTTCTTGCTGCTGCTGCTGTGTACGTAGGTGGTGCGTCAGAAAGAGGCTGGTGAGGTGTCCTGGGAGGTGCGGGTGGCAAACCTAAGAGGGGCGCTACGTTTGATGAGACAGGTGTGCAGCTGGGAGAGATTGAGGGGTTAAGGTGGGGCATGGCTGGGGGGTAGGGGGGTAAAGGGCAGGGGTATATACAATGGCGGTCTCAAGCAGGTGGGAGTTGTGGGAGGGGCCGCGGAGGCCTGAAGGAGAGGGGGGAGGGGGCTACGGGCCGGGGGCTGGGAAGGGCCGGCGGTTGAAGGTGAGGGTGCTAGCTTAAGGGGCACATGCTTGGTGGGACCGGCGGGAAAGGAAGGGAATGTGTCACAGACAGGCAAAGGGCAGGGAAAGTGTTAGGAAAAGCTTCAAAAGAGGCGTCCAGGGGATGGGACATTAACGGAACTGCTACAGGTAGTGCAAAGGGGTTCATTCAGAGATCCTGTTAGGGATGCACATTCTTAGTACCTAGGCAAGTCACCGCTAGCTGCGCAACCCCTCTCATGTTGACGTTCAGGGGTGGTGGCTTTCTAAGGTCCAGTTGTATGCCAATGAAAACACTTTTTGTTGCAATTCAAAAACTGGGCTACTTGGTAGCTTTGAAATGACGATTTGGGCATGTGAGAGGGATGAGAGTGAGTTCCATGCTGGAGACGATTGGGAGTGATTATGAAGCAAGCAAGGAGTGCTGCTGTCGTGGGTTGAGAAACAGAACAAACAAAAATTTCCACAAAAAGAACAAAGAGGAACCATTGGGAGTCTGGCTGCGTTCATGGAGGAGGGATAGGATCTTGCTTTTTTTTCAAAAGTGCAATCCGAGGGGTATGACATCTTCTGGGCAAGTCGGTCTGGAGCTGGGCTCCTCCTTAGCTCACAACTAGTGCACTGTCGACAAGAGGCCAGGCAGGGTGGACATGTATTATTAACAATGATAATACTGATGATTATGGTAGCCACAAGGAAAAGAGGTATCCCGGGGCCGCCTTAGGCCCTGGTTTTTGGATGGTGATTAGGCGGACGGGGGCAAGTTTTTAGACGGTGCTCAACCGGGCGAACTGGGGCGGTGCTTAGATAGTGATGCTTAGGAGGAATTAGGTTGCAGGCTTCTGGGGTGGGCCTGGGCGTGCCTGGCATCGGCGTTAGGTGGTCCTTCAGAGACGGGCTTGGGTGGTGCACCCTGTGCTTGAGCTGGTGGCGAGGCTCTATTACTATAGTTCATGATATGCGATAGCAAAAAGTGCCATAGGCCCTGCACCTCAAGCTGTCACAAAAACAGCGAGGTGGGGCTCTAATAGTCAGCATTTAAACACTGCTTAGGTAGGCTTAAGCAGTGCAATCATTTTGATGTGCCATGGGGCACAATCTGCTGGAGGAGATCAACAAGGAAAGCAGTGTAGCCACCTGTTTGACCCCTTAAAATCTGGGCAGGTGCAATGACTCGGACCACTTTTTGACCTCACAAGGGCATTTGAAAACAAACCCATGTGTGAGTGATTAAAAGTTTGATTCCATGCTAATCGTTCCAACCCAGATTCCAGGTGCACTTCCATGCTGCCTGGTAACTCAATATACCATGCAGCTTAATTCTGGCAACTGCCCCTCCACCTGGAAATTGGGTACAGGTAATCAAAGCAGGGTAGAGTGATGCGACAAGCAAAAGCGAGGTCCACCTAACATGATGTCTTCCACTTGTGTCACTAGAATTATGCATATGTTGCCCATCAAGGATCATCCATTGTTTATTCGAGCTTCATGGAGTAGTTGTTCGGGGTGGTGGCCCTTTATCAATTCTGGGACGTCTTTCACTCCGCACGAACCCTGTCATGTCGCTTCCAGGAGCTCGCCTTGCTTGTTGCATCGCTCTACCCTGCTTTGATTACCTGTACCCAACCTCGGGGTAGTTGTTCTGAATCCCAAATGATATGCATTTGTTCAAGAGAGTATAGGGCTATGTTGCGAGTGAGAGACATGTGCAAGGCAATAGTGCTTTACTTTTCACACTTGCTTCATGAATTTCAGCTGTTTTGGATGGGACTTAAAGTCGAACAGATCAGCTAAACCTCTGCGATTGCTGAATTGTGCTGTGTCCAGGTGGTGGTAGGGTTTAATGCACGGGACTTCTCAGGACCACGCCAAGTAGAACTCCTGGAGGTGACTGGGGAGACAAGGGCAGTAGAAAATGGGATGATCGGATCGACAGCACTCCTGCAAGCAAAAGGCTGGTCACTTATGGGCACATTGAAAGAAGGAGGATGGCGGCTACTGTGGGTGTTGTAGCTGGTCCTTTTAGCAACGACACTCCTGGCACCCGACTCCAACTCGGAGTGGGCAGAGGGCAGAGGGATCCAGGTGTTTTGGCTGGCGTTATGTGTTTTTGGACTCCCCGATCCCTTTTTTATTTCCTGCCTTTCAGGCCATTTTAGGTGGAGTTTGTGGCAAGGGGGCGCAGGGAGGTTGGGAAGAGGGATTGGTGTCCAGACCTCCCTACTGTAGTTTGATGTTATGGAGATGATCTGGGACAGCCAGGTATGGGAATTGCACAAGAGGAGGTGAAGTACGAGGGTGCCAAGATGGTCAGCATCTCGAACAAGTGCAGGTGTCAAGTATGAGCATGTAGAATGATAGTTTGACCTACAGTTTGACCTACAGTTTGACCTATAGTTTGACCTATATTTTGACCTGCAGTTTGACCTACAGCTTGACCTACAGTCTGCCAGCAGGCAGAGTCGCAGCAGGCAGAGTCTATAGGGTACTGCGTGCCACACTGGAGTGCACCATCTTTTCTAGTGTAATGTTGCAGGGTGTCGCATCATAGTTATACTGAAACAAGGTGAGGGAGCATTCACCGAGTGGCCAGGAGGTCACTTCTTTAATATGCACCTGTACGGTGGCATTTTGCTATTTATGTGCTGCTGCTGCTGCTGATACTGCTGTGCATGCCTGCTCTGCATTCAAATGAATGAGTAATTGCCAAGTTGGCATCATCCAGTTATTGAGTCCCACCCAGACATGAGGTCTTCTCCATGCTGCCTTGTACAGCCTAGTATTGCTCACTTTTCATTGCGCAGGATCTTGCACCATCCATAGACCAATCAATCCCAAATAAGCTGATTATAAATCGCTGCTGGTCCCACTGCTGTTCTCCATCCTGGTCATGCAACTTCTAAGCCCACTACATCTAAGCAATCAACCTGTCATTCCTTGCATGTGTCTATGCTTAAACCCCAGCGCCTGGCCAAAACCCTAGACCGCCTCCCAAACCTCAACGTCACCGGGTTACACCTCCTCCTGGGTCACCGGACGGCACTAGACCCTCAGGGCTTCCTCTGCTTGGATGCAGCAGATGGGGTGGAGGAGTGGGGGGCATTCTTGGCAGGGGTGGATCTGGAGTATGCACGGCGGCGGAGGCAGCTGGCCGGGGCGGTACGGGGCTTAGAACAGCAGGTGGCGGCTGGCATGGGGCTGGGGATGGTGTTTACGGCAGCTGGGTATTTGATGAGTCACCAATATAGGTGAGAGAGGGCTTGGAGGGGGTAGAGAGGGTGGAGGTAAAAAGGGGGAGGGGTGTTTGGGTTGGGAGGTCTGGGAGGATTCAAAGTTCTCGAGAAAAGAAGAGTAAATGCAACAGCTAGACCATGATATCGCAGGCGACAGCAAGACCAAATTGTTATACCTGAATGCCGCTACAGAAAGTTGCCAGCTGGCCAATCCTCCGAGACCCCATAATCACAAGTCAAAGCAGCTGCCTGCAAAGCTCTGCTTATTGCATTCACCAGCATATTTATCATAGAATGCAATGCTAAGGGGAGCAGACAGGATGTATAGGAGGCATAGCAGGTTTAGAAGGGTTGTCTTGTTTGAGAGGGAGGAAAGATGGGTGGAGATATGGAAATGGCATGCATGCATGCACGATCCATAGACCAATCAATCCCAAATAAAGCTGATTATAAATCGCTGCTGGTCCCACTGCTGTTCTTTATCCTGCTCATGCAACTTCCAAGCCCACTACATCTAAGCAAGCAACCTCTCATTTCTTGCATGTGTCTGGGTGCGATGTGGGGTGGGAGCAGCAGGTGGTGGCTGCCGTGGAGCTCTTAATGGTCCACAGGAGCTGGGTATTTGATGAGTCATTGACTTCCGATGTACTTTAAACACCCTTTCTGACCCAACATGTCATCTCTTATGCTGCAGGGAGTTTCTGGAGCGTTTAGCTAGCTTTGCTGCCCAGCATGGTCCTGCTGTTCCATCCACACCCGCTAGCAGCAGCAGCAGCAGTCAACAACCACATCTTAGCAGCAGCAGCAGCAGCAGCAGCAGCAGCCAACGAGCACGACCTAGCAGCAGCAGCAGCAGCGGTGATGGCAGTAGCCCTTCTTTTAAACCCTCTGCCACTCCTACTGCACCGCCAGGAGTGCCGCTGTATGTAGCACCTATAGACGGCACCAGTAGCCACAGCAGTAGCGGGAAAGCTACTGCCACCACCACCAGCAGCAGTAGTGGTGGAAGCTCAAGAGGTGGAGGGGAGCAGGAGGATGCAGGATTCAGTGTTAGCCCTGGGTTTGGGTTCCTTCAAGTGCCGATGGGGGCAAGTGCAGCAGAGGTATACCACTTCATCAAGGTGAGCATAAATGACTTGTCACATCACATCATGACTTGGGCCAGCGATATAATCATTTGTTATACCTCAATAATGTATTGCTGGCTGCTGTCAGTGATTCCTTTCTTCTACAATCATCAGCAGTTCTGTGGCATAAAGGCAACGCTAGGCTTGCCATATGGCCAGGCTACAATGACATGAGAGGATTGCATGGAGGAAAGCGGTAGAGATTAGCTTGCCCCAGTCATGCTAGCTGGCTGGCTGTCACCATTTCTGTTGATGAAGTGCGCCTTACTGTGGAAGTATCAGAAATGCAAACGCTTAATACTTTTTCCAACTATAGGAGAGGCCCACGTAGCTATGGAAGTCGTGAATACGCACATGTTTTGCTATCAATCAAGTACCAAGGCCACGATTACCGCATGAGAGCAGAGGCAGCAACAGTGCCAACTGCCCTATGGGCTAAGATTTGAAGTTCATTGCGGCTCCATTGGGCGGTGCAGGTGCTCATTTGCACCATGCTTGTTTACATATCATGACAAGAGGAATGAAGAGATGACACAAAAAGTATGCTAGGGTGGAGTGCTGCTAACAGAGGTAATAGAACCCTAAAAGGGATTCATTAGGGTTATATTACGTCTGCTGCCGATGCATGTTAGTGAGGTTACCACCTACACCTAAGGCAAGTAGAGAGCTGCCACGGAGAACTTCTGTTAGCAAGATGAGGCTGGCGACGTCGACAACATGCATGGGCAGCACTTCATCATAGCTTACGAATCCAGTCTCACACCTCTGATCACCATTCAAGATATAGAATCTAGATTAGAACCTAGGTTCACCAATATAGATGTATCAAGCAAGTAGACAGCTGTCACTATGCCGTTATGGCACTAATCGCACAGCCTGTTCTGTTAACACCATCACATGTTTTTGTTCCACCTCGCTGTTTTTTGTGACAGCTAGTTGAGGTGCGGGGCCTATGCCCTTTCTGCGATGGCATATCATGAAATGTAATAATAACACTATCACATGTAAATATGTTCTGCTGTGTTGCAGGCCAATGCTCCTGCAGCTCAAGCCATCCTCTCTGCCAAGCAAAAAGAAGCAGCAGAGCTGGAGTGGATCACCACCCACACCCGCCAACGTCTACGTCTGCGGCGCCTGCTGAGAGATGAGCTGATAGAGAGGCGCCAGTATGAGGTGTGTTGTAAGAGGTTGTTGCATTTCCAAGGAGAGCTGCAGCAGCATTTGGAGGGGTTGAGTATTAGGGTGTCATTTGTGAATAGGGTAGCACCTGGGGGACAGATGGTGGACGTTGCTTGGAACTTTGAGGTGTAACAGAGCCCGCATCTAGTAGCCCTTAGTTGCCAGCTTCAAGTCTGCGTATTTGAGCTGTTCACGGCAACTCCCGCGCGCCGGCAGTTGCATAACAGGGCAGCTTGGCCTGTGTGCTGCAAAGTGTCTCCTGCTGGACAAGGTGCATGGAGCACACCCTGAGTGTTGACAGTATGTCCCTGTGCTGCTGGTGTTTGCAGTGTGGTCAAGGATTATGCGGATATGATTCTGGGGTGCCGATTGCCTAAATGATTTCTTGTGCAAATTCTTTTGCTTTCAAATTCCCTCCTTTCCTGCCCTTCACCCTGCTTTTGCCAGGGGGGGCCAGCAGAGCTAGCGCCACCCACACTCAAGGATCCAAATTACGCTTCTAGGATATGCGCAGATGGAAATCAACCATGCCACAAAGATCACTGTGGCTGCCACCAGCCCACCCTTACTTCCATGCCAGCCAACGTGCCTGTAGGGCCAGCCTGAGGCCGGCTTGCTTAGCACTGACCAGTTCGCAAGTTGACGGCAGCAGCATACAGCAACACTTTAAAACAACCTAAGCTACAACACAATCCATAGATGGCCAGTTTGTGGCTGGAGCTAGAGCTCCTCAAGCCAGCAGTTTGGAGCCCGCCAAGCTGCAAGCAGACAACAGCCCAGCTTTCACGCCAAGCTGCAACTAGACAGACCTAATGAGCTAGTGAAGGCCTCCTCATACCCTTTCAATCACGCCAACCAAAGTGGCACCTGCATGCTTCAGCAGCTGCACCCTGTCTGCAGCGTGCCTAAATACAATGCTTTCAACAGGCGCACACAATGCCGGCCTGTTGCTCGGGGAAGGGGTGTTAAACCTGTGATGCCAGCACTGTTTGTTCTGGGTTTCTGGCTAGTCAGTTAAGATGCCAATGACCAAACAAACCCAGGTCATCAACACAAGGCTCCTGACCACAATCATAAAGCCGCAACTGACGGTGGACTTGCCCACCCACAAGCTGAGGCTAGGTGTAACACCAAGGGGAACCAACTGGACCACTAAAACCCCAAACCTCATGGCTAGTAAAGCATTAACACCTTGACCCTGCCACCTCTCTATCACCAAGTATGCAGCCAGAGCTTAGTTGCCACCAACTGACAATCATCCGTGCTGCCTGCTCACTCGAGGGCAACCCAGGGATGGTGAAATTACGATGGGATGTCACTCCAGCTGTATCCTGGTTCGCCACGCCAAGCATAGTAGGCAATCCTGGTATGGTAGAAACCTAATACGGGAGGACACCAGAGAAATGATAGCATGGTTGGGGTGTAGCCTGAACGGGTGGGCGATAAAGTTGGACAGGCAGGTTGATTTTGGCAAGTATCTGCTATCTCTTTTTTTTTACGGACCGTAGTGGAGAAATGTTTTAGCGAGAGAACTGGCATAGTAGCTTATTGGACGCTAAGTATCTGCTAGCTCACAAATGCAGCCAGGTTTCCTCTTTGATGAACTTCCTAGAAGTCATGCCCTGCTGCAGAATACATATTTTTGGGATAGAGATATGCACCACATCACTGAAATGCAGAATTAGGCTCTGGGGCCAGTCTGGGGAAAAGATGGTGCTGCAGAACACATGAGACCAAAGGCTGCACAGCTTCCAGACCCATTTCGAAGGCCTTGCAATACCTGACACTCTCCAGGTTTTAAGCTCAGGCTCAAAGACACAATCAGTCATCTAAGAACATATTGGGCACGTGATGCTGCCATTAAGGCAATAACACTTGTGGAGATGCCAGCGCTTTGGCTCACATCTCGGCCAGAGCGAATGGAATGCATATGCTGAACAAGCGACAGCAGGCAGCACAGGACAGGAGCTCTTCTTCTCAAAGATCCGTATATGAGCCCCGCACAAGCAACTGTCAATCTTTGCATGCACAAGTAGCACATGAGCTTAATGGTATGAAGCAGCTTTGCTCTACTACAGCCAAGGTCTGCCAGAGGGTAGCTGTCAAGCACATCATGGACATTTGAACACCAGGCCAGTTGCTTGTGGCTGGAGACGAAATGCCTACTGCAGAGCCAATAGCTGTGCAATATCTGCCAAAGCAGACGGAGAAAAGTTGGATACACCATGCCTAGCAACTAGCACATATTTAGCAGACGTTCAGCTCGGGTAGGGCTGCATACAAGGGGAGCTGCCCGCTGCTCAGATCCATGACAATGAAGGTGTAATCAGCATCACTATCTAACAAAGTAGTTGGCCTTCAAGGGTTGTGGTTTACTCACCTGGAATGAATGTGAGCAGCCCCACGATTGTAAAGCCAATCTCCTGCAAGTTGTGAGGGATATCACTGTCACACCTGGGGTAAAGCAGATGAGATAGAGCAGAGGCATAGGAGGTATATGACTCACCGCCTGCTCCTTGCCGAAAAGTGCTTGCGTGACGTGAAGCCAAGCCAGCACGAAAGAGGCCAAGCCCAACAACGTGAGGAACACTGCTAGCGCAACAGCTCCGTAGGGTATCTCTTCTGGAGGCAATTCAAAGCGTGCATCATATCCTTCCTGCACCCCAGTACCGCGGCATAACACAGATCAAGGGAGGGGGACAGAATATCCTTCTGGCTGTGTCAAAGACACGTACTTTGTCATCATCAGCTGCCAAGCGTTCGTAGCCCTTGCGCGACCTCATCTGCCTAGGAGTTCACCCCATGCAATCAGCATTTGTTCGTATAGCGTGCGAACTGCATGGACTTTTCACAATAACGTGCGGAATTGATCATCCACCGTAGACATAAGCATCTGCAGATCTCCTCCAGGCTGCTTCCTTTGATACATCGGTTAAGAGGTAGAAACTGAGCTCACATCCGTCGTCAGAGCCTCCTTACTTTTCTCCGAGTGCAGATAGCCACAAAGCACGGAGCTTCACTGGAAGCAAGGGCACTGGAGTGACAGGCGTACTGCTGCGAGCTCGGGGTTGCTTGACCGAGCAGGACAAGGTCCAAGGAATTATCATGGCAAAAGACATGCGGATTCCCAGGCATGCAAGTTTCACTCTCATTGCCGGCTCTGCAAACCGCTGTCGGCAATCATGCCTGCATGCAAGATCAACCACTCTGTATATGTAGCAGGGCTGCAAGCACTGCAGAGACTACCCTATTCCCAGTGAGTCAGCCAGCTTCACTCATTTCCGTAACATATAGAAGCCCCGAGATGCACTCAGAAGCTGCATGCAACTGGAATCCTCTGCAGGTTTGGACAAATGCCAGGCAATGTCGCGGGCTATTGCTCTTGCACCGGCAAAGCAAACAAACAAACAAAAAGTCAACTGTGCAGCCTCGAAGTTAGACAGCAGATGCAGAGGTCGAGCCGCTATGGCATAGCAAGGACAGCGGTCAGCTTCAGCTGTCCAGCTTGTGCACTGACCTCTCTCGCGATGATGTGTCCCTATCAATCCCTATTAACAGTGCCACTCAGGGGCCAGAGTCATCTGTTATCTGAATGCAGTGCACCAGGTGCAGGCTTGCACGCAGTTCAGACCTTTTCCTTCAACATGCACTGCCTGGCTGCTTTAAGCATGCCACAGAAGGTACCCGTGCAGTGCCGAGTCTGCGGACTCTGACACGGGATGCCAAAAGGCTTCACCCGCCTGCACTGCCACTTCAGCCATCACACAGAACAAGGTCGCCTCAAGGCAACCCTGGATTTTCAAAGACTCTGCATACAAGGTTCTACACACTCATAAACCTTACATGCAGCGCTGGCACAGACTAGCCAAACCAGATCATATGGTATGAATCTCAAAGAACCGTGCAAGCAAGGCTGTCATTGTAAGAAATCTACAACAAGTCAACTACACACAAGCAAGTATCTACAAAACTACCCCAAACCTACCCCAGCTGAACCTGATAAAGCATATGCACAGCAGACCCACAGTAACACATAATGCCCAGATATCACATAGTAGCCACAATCAACCCAAACTCTTGATAGCCGCCTATATACAAACAGAATGACATGGATGACATGAAGCAATACTTGGGGGAATGTATGCACGCACCGCCATAACACAACAAGAATCTACAGCCAAACACAACAGTAGTATGCATGATAAAACCATAGCATCTCATGTACACAGCGTCAGACTGTGCACACCACTTCAGAGGAGGCGTGAAGCACACATGCAGTGATCACTTGCGACATTGGGGAAGAGGGATGCTGACCTGGCGCGCATGCAACAGATCAGTAGGCATGACAAATGGCGTTATTTACTATCCCTGCCATCTGCCTCTGATACACTCCTCTAATGCCGCCCCTGAGTTGAACCAATTAGTGCAGGTGTACTCTGTATGCGTGTCCTTGCTGCCACAGTAAACAAGCAGTACACTGGCTGCTATGCTGCAAATATCTCAAAGACCCCTAGCATGAAGCTATGCAGAACAGCTTTGTCTTTGCCAACCTCCAAATAGCAGGAGGGCTCAAACTTCACTCTCGTACTGTTGACTGGCAGCTACCATGTGCACTGAACAAGTGCACACGGTCTCCATACAGCACCCGATTGAGTGAGTGACTAACCTACATTTCAGTATACATACGTTTTACTACAACTCACATGGACAGGAACAATGTATATCTGGGAGTAGCGGTGGCGCTCTTTATCCAGAGGTCACAGTCCCCATGGGGCAGACCTTGGTGGAGCTAAGGTAGCAAGCCTTACTGTACTTGCCAGACTGCACACATGTAGCCAAGGGGCCAAAAGCCTTCTTGCAATATGGGGTGTCATAGTTGGGCTGGTCGCGGCAGTTGAGCTTGGCTTCGGTTTGAGTCTTGAGGAGCACGTTTGTGTCAGTGTTGCCGGACACTCCAGGAGGGCAGGCGGCGCTGGAGGAGGAGGAGGCTGCTGGGGCAGCAGCGGGCTTAACGCCTTTGCATACCACGGCGGTGCTGATCTGCAATAGATAGAAGCAGCATGGTGTGCAATCAGGGTTAGGCATGTCCGGCAGTTTCAGAATCTGAGCCTAGGTCCCATGATGGGATGTGTACGTGACACGAATGTGTGGACTCTGCTGTCCACAAGAAGGCCCTGTTAGTCAAGGCAATGACAGGCACCAGCTAAAGGCTCTCCTGGCGCATGGTGCATAGATCATACCACCTGCAACCATATCTTGGGCAAGCATACAGAAGTGCAGCCTGAGCAAATGGTGTGCAGGTGCAAAGGCCGATCGCTCGCAACTACTGTTTAAGTGCTGAAGTCCATTCATTCATTGATGAAGTCGCCTTTGAAAAGTGGGCTGAGAAGGGGAGGGGAAACAAGTACACTCACCCAGCAGTATGTGTTCCCTTTGATAACATTGTAACACGTTGCCTGGCTGCCAAACTGCTTTGTGCAGAAGCTATCGTCTTTGCACGACAGCTTGTCGATGCTGAAGAACTTCTCAAGGACGTTATTATTATATGCGGCACACCGGTTGTCGCAGTCCACAGGGCAGCCATAGGGAGGCTTTTGCGAAGAGGTGGCCGCAACAATAGCGCAAAAGGCGACAAGGAAGAGGCAGTAGCGTGCCATGATGTCACTCAGCAGTGCGGTAGCTTGGCTCAGGCTTTTTAAATGCAAACGCGACGCTGAGATACAACGCTGCTGGACGACAGGCAAATCGCTAGCTCTTGGTATAGAGCATGTATGCGCGAGAGCGAGACATCTTTCACACTTTACCCACACGTGCCCTTCCCATCACGAAAAACTTCACGGTGAACAATCCTGTCAACCGGTAGTGATCATGAACAGTTTAATAATCCTACCGGAGGGCGATCATCTCTTGCAATCTACTTGCCTGTTGCAGCTCCCATTGTTCTTCAGTATCACAGCAGCTGGCCCCCGTTGCGCCCTACAGGTTATGCTCGCAGCTTCATTCGTCAGTTTGCCTCCCGAACCACCTCACTTGGTGCGAGTTGAAGACAAGTGTTCTACCGGTACATGCTCTGAGGGGGCAGCAACATCTCCCTGGGAGTTCTCATGTTGCCAGTCATGCTTCTCCACATACAAGCTGCACTTACACAGCATGGAAATTGACTTGAGCGTTGGATCGTGTATTGCATGCTATGGAATAGCATGTCGAAATTGCCTTGGATAGCAAAAGGATGGAGTTTGGTGAGCAGCCATCGTACTACCAGATTATCAGACTACCAACTAGCCCAGAAGGGCACCCCTTACTAGTTAAGCATTTCATCAAAGTAGCTCAACGCAGTGAGCAGCAGACTGCCTTAAGCGCCCTGGACGCCCAGCCTCAAACGGCAGTGATGTCTGATATGGCCTTATGAAAGGGAAATGTAAACATTCCTCACACAAAGGTGCATGGCCTGCTGCAGATCGAAATCTGGCTATACCGGCCAGCTGTCGTACCAGATTACCGCCTACCAGATCATGGCCCCATAGCTGTCACCCTGCAGCTGAATTCATGTCATATCCCCAGCTGCCATGCACCATTGGAATATAATGTCACTTACCATAGAAGATTCAAACAATACTGCCTGGTCAAAGCTAGTCAATACTGAATCTGCTCCGAGACAGCTGCAGGCGTAGCCATGCAGGCCTGAATGCAGAGTAAAAGGACACAGGCAGCAAGGTAAAGCAACAGGAGCCAACCGAATTCAAGGATTCATTTCCCTCCCCCTGCACATGATTCATTACAGACTCTGGGTTGCGCTGCTCTGCAGTTCGCGTCAGTGCATTATTGGCAAATGACAGAGATGCCTGAGGGTTTCATGTGACGGTCTAAGATGTTGCCTTGTTTGGTCCCTACTTAAAAGATTCAGCTGCTGTAAAGGCGGTGGTGTGATACACTTCATGAATATTGCATAGCAAAGTATTTGTCATGTCGCATGGGCTGCAGGTGAAGCTGTGCTGTGGTCTCTCTCAGATAGGACATGGCCTATGCAGCAAGAGAGCTGCGAAGTCCAAACGGCAAAGGACAACTTGCAAGTGATTGCTGGGGCTTGTGGTTTAAGGCTAGATAAGTAGGCATGGAGGGCATGTGAAACTTAGGCCTTCTTAGTACATAATTCTGAGCTATTGACCTACTTGGGAGGACCCACCCAACGGGGCGCCAAGTCCCACACCCCGCCGCAGGGACGTTAAATTTGATGGCAGCTTCCTGTACACAACAGCACTGGCAGCTGGTTCTCATTGACTGAGTGTTCATTGGCAATACATCCAGCCATCAAACTCTTGAATCGCTAGTACATCTCGCAGTGTCTGCCAATGTTGCGGGAGTACCACAATGGCAGGGGTAAATAGTCTTATACTGTAACACTGTATCCTAGGGTACAAGACAGTTAATGCAGTTAAGTAGTTATTCCTGCCAAAACATAGGACCCCTTAATGCAGACACCACAAGCATTCCACAAGCCCTCACAGACAGCCAGTTCTACCTTGTCTGCATGTGCGTGCACCCTACCATAGCCCTCTCAACTCTTCCAAGAGTCACTCTCAAATGAAATTGACCCACCAAGGACAGACAGTACTATCAGTAGCAGTCGAACCATACTTGCTGCAGAACGGGTAGGCCATTTAGTTACGGCGGTTTGGGTATTGTGTGATGCTATGGGTAACATTGCATCGCACCGTCATTCTGAGAGCCTAGCACCCCTGCGATTCGTTCCTTCCGCAGACTGGCATGTGCAATGTGGCCTCTGTTGCTGCCTGGCTGCAACAAAGGACAAGCAGGCTCTACTCAAGGTCACCTTTCCTCTCATGAAGGCCTAAACCATCTTTTGGACATTGATTGTGCAGTTAGTACAGTCTAGAGCCGTGACATATAAATTAAAATAGATTGATGTCTTCAGGAGGCTGGTGAATTGCATTGAAGTGAAATGTCTAACTGCTTTTGCCATGCACTAGTGGAGTTCATCAGCATCTGCATTGTCATATTATCGAGCCAAAACAAGGCTATTCTCATCTGTTAGAGTACAGTCAATTTGGGATTTAAAAGAGGGATAGAGAGTGGGGAGGTGCCAATTCGCAAGTAGCAAAGCCGTCCTTGGCCCCTGGTGGTACTCTATCCGTAAATCTACCCTGGGGGGGGGGTGACGCACCTTATGACCCGTGCCTTCCTTCAACCTTCATGCAGCATAAGCTGCGCCAAGTGCGCGTCTGTGGCTATCCAACGCGCTTCCTTGAGTTCACAGCCTGGCCACGTAACTAATGGTCAAGTACCTCATGAACATCGCCCGGAAACCGACAGGCCAAGTCCAAGATGACAAGCCTGAGGCTAGACCACCGTCTAGTAGGGCCTGAACTATCATAAGTCTACCTTGCGTGCACCAATGCAGGGCCAATGCACCGTTGGCATCCCTTTCCGTAATGCTAGTGAGTGCGGGTGTGGACGCTTCTGAGGACCCAGCTCAAAGCGTCATCAAAGCCGAACAATAGAGCCTCAGGAAGGGTTGAAAGACTCCTCACTCTCCAGAGAGCAGTCATGCGCGCTCCCTAAGCATGCTTGCAACGCATGACGATCGATCGTCTCGCCCTGCTGGCGACTGCGGGCTGAAGGTGGTCCGATAAATTACGCCCAACAGATTGACCATCCTGACCAGCATCGTTTCGTAAATGTGCCACGCGTTGTCGTCCTTGTCCAGCCGAGTGTAGTTTTCAGTCGCCATCTCGCGGAGTTAGTGTGCCAGGAAGTTGCACGGAAGTCCTCTTTAACAGCTTCTTTGGGCTGCCATACTGCTCGACAACCTTTAGAAACCTCATGCGGGCATTGCACCAAATGGCCCGACGTCCATGGCGCTTTCTTGCAGCCCTGCTACTTGGAGCAGCAGTCAATCAATCAATCAATCAAAACGCAAGACCAGCAATGCCAATGGCCAAACAAACCTAGGCCACAAACACAAGGCTCCTGATCACAATCACGAAGCCACACAACCGATGGTGGATTTGCCACACACAAGCTGAGGCTAGATGCAACGGCGTGCACACCAAGGGGAAACAAACACCACCACTAAAACCCAAAACCTGCTCCACTTCCATCACACATGGGTGGCGGGGAGGCAGCAGGATCAAGCACCACCCTAGTAGGGGCTGGAGGTGGCTCCCACCACCTAGGTACTGGTGAACCACCATCCTCCCAGCCACTGAAAGGCACCACATAGCGCTCCACATGCTTATCAATAGCTTGCTTAGTGCGCCTTCTACACCTCACTAACCGTTGGCTTTCCCAAGGGTGCGTAAGATCCCACAACCTCTTCCTCCAAGCACTCTTAATCTGACATGAAGCCTCCCAGCTCCCCTCATCTTGACCAAGCACCTTCAGATCTGCACACACGCATTTCTCCCAGGTATGGCGAGGCCTACCCACTGGCCTCGTCATGTCACCATGTAATGAAGAGAACAACGCAATATGCGGCAACCTGCCCTCCTCCATGCGGCCCACATGCCCCAGCCACCTCAGCCTATTTGCTGTGATGTATGCTGACAAGGTGGCTACCCCACATGATTTCCTGATATGCTCATTGGTGTGCCGATCTGACAGCCTGACCCCCAGGATGCTCCTAAGGCAGCTAGAGTGCACCCGCTCAAGCTTTTGCGATTGCACTTTGGTCAGGGACCAACACTCACTCCCGAACAGCAGAATTGGCAACACATATGCCTTGTAACACTTCACCTTCGTAGCCAATGACAGATGCTTGGTACCCCACATCTTTTCAAACTGCTTAAACCTCCCCACAGCCTTACCCCTCCTGATATTCAACTCCACATCCAACCTGCCATCAGTCACAAGCACACTTCCCAAGTACTTGAACTGTGACACCTCTTTTACCACACCCTCACTGATAACCACCTCTGGTCCTTGCTGCACTGGCACATCCCCCTCCTTCCAATCCTTGTCAATGGACAGGATCTCAGTCTTGCTTGCATTGATGCGCAACCCAAGACTAGCAGCAACCTTGTCCATCACCTGCAGCATGACCACCAACTCCTCCCTGCTGGGACTTAGCAACACCATATCATCTGCATACAGCAGAACAGACAACAGCTCCACACACCCACCACTACCACACCCATCACGCTCAAGTTTCCCATCTGCATGATAGGCTAGCTTCACCCCACATCCCTCCGGCATCTGAGCCATTGCCTGCCGAACCACAAAGTCCATGTAGATGTTGAACAGCAAGGGAGCAATGACACATCCCTGCCGCACCCCGCCATGCACATCAAACCACTCAGACACCACACCACCCATCCTAACAGCAGCCTGTGTGCCAGTATGCAAGTCCATCAGCAACTCTATCAGCTTTGTGTGTACCCCGTACACATGCAGGATGCGCCATAGCGTGTCTCTCGGTACAGAATCATATGCCTTACGCAAATCCACAAAAGCCATGAATAGAGGCTGATCGAATGCTACAGACTTAGAGATGACCTGGCGTATGGTGAACAGAGCATCAGTGAGGCCCCTCCCCTTCCTAAAAGCAGACTGGTTATCAAGCAGTTGTGCATCGATATGAGAACTGATCTTAGCCAAAATGACCAAGACATACACCTTCCCCGGTATACTTAGCAAGCTTATCCCCCTATAGCTATCTCTCACTTTGCGCTCTCCTTTGCCTTTATACAGTGCCACCAACAGTGCACGTTTCCACTCCACTGGCGCTTTCCCTGACTCCCACACCGCCACAATGACCCTGTGCAACCATTTCAGCATGGTCCCACTGAGCTTTAGCATAGGCGCTGCGATACCATCAACCCCAGGAGCTGCCCCATTACGACAGGCAAAGACAGCTTCTTCAACCTCCTGCACAGTAGGTGGCTGAGCTGCTGCTTCACTCTGCTGGTTTGCACCTTGCCCTGCCTCCATCTTCTGCACTAACTCCTCAATGGTCTGCTGCATTTGCTGGTCGAGCTTGGCAGGGCAGTTGAGGACATCAGCAAAGTGCTCAGCAAAGCACTTCACCACCTCCTCCCTGCTTTGGAACAGCTGCTTGCCATCAGCACCCCCTAGCACAGCTGTAGGAGCAGCAGAGCTACTGCCCTGCTGCTCCTTGAAGATCCGCTGGACATGCTTGTGGAACACGGCTAGATTACCAGCTTTTAGAGCATGTTCCGCAAACAGCGCTTGCTGCTTGAAGTACCGCTCCTGATCCTTCTTAACCGCTCGCCTAGCAGCATTATTGGCCTCCCTGTAATCTGCCCTGGTAGCATCATTAGGAGAGGACAGCACCGCTGCATGTGCTGCATGTTTCCGCTCAATCTTCTGCAAGGTCGCATCGGATATAGCGAAATCTCGGCGCCGCTGCTGAGGCTTGAGGTTTAGACCAGCCTTATGGGCTGCTTGGCTGGCTGCCGCTGTTAGCTGTGTCCATTCGTCTTGTGCGCTCTGCAACTGAGCCCCTACCAGACGGCTGAACTGGTTAGACATTGCCAGCTCAAAGCACTGCTGAGTTGCTGCAGATTCAGATTGAGCAGCAGTGATATGGCCAATTCGTGCTGACTCCAGCATAAGCGCACCAAGCGTCGACAATAGTGGCAGCAACTCCGTGAGGCGGTTGCTGCAAGATGCCCCTCCTCCCTCCCCACCTCGGCCTCCTAGACCCCCTAGACCGCCTAGACCCCCTCCTCGCCCACCATCACCTCCAGCCCGACCACCTAAACCCCCAAAACCTCCAGCCCCACCCCCTAGGCCCCCTAGGCCTCCACCAAGACCTCCCCGCCCACCCCCCCGCCCACCACGTCCCCCCCCACCCAGGCCCCCACCCCCCTCTCCACCCCCTTCCAAACCCACCATCTACCGCTCCACTTCCCCTCTGCCAAGTGCTGCTACTACCTGTGCTAAACCCTCCAACTGTTCTGGCTGGCTGGAGCCCAGGGTCTACATAGAAAGCCAAGCCTGGTTCACCCCGGAAGTACACAACAGTAATAAAACAACACTATTCTACATCAAACAGTGGCCCCTAAGACCAGGAGGTAGTGTGAATACACTATAGCAGTACACACCTAGATGCTGAAAGCTTGCTAAAGCCTTGCAATAACAGCCTGACTGTATGATGCTGCAAACTCCTTTGCAACCCAACAACGCTAACACCTGCGGCAGATGTGCCAGAAGGAGCTGCCAGGCACCATGCCTCATCACATCCTGTGTATGAGTTCGCCCAACAATAGGAAAGAGCCCCCCAGCTCACCTCTAAAGCCTAGTGCCGCTAACACTCACTATGTTCTGTTTCAACACGTCTCATCACCTCTCAGCATGTCTCAGCATGTCTCAGCATGTCTCAGCATGTTACTGTTCCACCTCGCTGTTCTTTGTGACAGCTTAAGGTGCGGGGCCTATGGCACTTTTTGCTATGGCATATCATGAAATGTAAAACTAACACACAGTGTCCTGGATGGAAGCTGAAGCTCCCACACTGATGGATCAGGTACTGAGTGCTGCTGCTGATGGTATGCAGGTTTGGGGACGATGTCAATACTGGGTCTATGCATCTGCATATCGGAGCTTGTGTCCCACATAAGCAATGGATTGGAGGTAAGCTTGGCTAAAACACATTGTGGTGCATTCACATTATGCGGAAAGCCATTGCAGAATGGCACACAGGGGTGCATGACATCATGGAATGCCATCGCATAGCCTGAGAAAAGGAACAGGTACCACCGGGGTGCTATATCTGTTTAATTACCTCATGGCACTCTTAAGAGGTATCAGATATGGCTGGAAAACATGCTTTACCAGCTGCGACACCCCACCCAGTTTTTGATATGGTTCTAGAAGCTTTCACTCAGAGGCGCAATGGTGACTGCAAGTTCTGCCATGAGAGCTGTTTTCAGTATGCATGATCTGCATGCCCACTCGTGAAATCACCTTATGGAAATGTGGTCCAGATCCAGTGACTGATTAGGCATTAGCCACAGCATATGAGTGCGGCGGGAAGCTTCTGAAAACAATGCACTTTTGTAAGGCATGATGCATGCGGGCTGTACGGTCTTCCACCCCCTTAAAGGGGCTAGATATGGCAAATAGAACAAGCATTGAAGTGTGACAACTGCAAGAGGGCATAACAACCGCGACTTCAGTTGGAAAAAGCTTCTCATGGACATTCAACCAACCTTCTTTCCCTACTTCATACACCGCGGCATGATGATTGCATTTTTTTGTGGAATTTTTCTGTGGAATTCTTTTGTGGAATTCTTTTGTGGAATTTTTTTGTGGAGTTCTTTTGTGGAATTTTTTTGCATTTTTTTGCATTTTTTTTGCGGGGTTGGAGGAACCAGCTGTGGGAAGAATCTGTTTGGGAGTTCCCACAGGCCAGGCTGACATATTCAACTCATCTGCGCCGTAATGCGACAAAGCAGTACCATAAAACAGTATTATCAGTCACCAGCCACACTAAGGAGTGCTCTGTTGACGTGCTGCTCCAGGTGATATTCCTTTGCAGCTTGTGGTTCAGAAACACTTGTTCAGCAACCCGAGCGAGCCTGTCAGCTTACAGGTGCAGTTTGAATGGAAGACTGGCAACACCACCATCAAGGTATCTGAGGCAGGAAAACCCAGGGTTCCCACCTGGGACTGCTCCAAACCAGAGCTGAACCTCACAATGCAGGTGATACATCGGGCTTTGGGTTCAAAGTTAGCAAGGTTTTAAGCTATGCTTGGGCTCGTGGCGATTGTCCACTTCCGCAGTTCTGCGGCCATGTGCAAAATCCTCTGTGCAGTGCCTTGAGAAAGAGCTGGTATCGACAGATGGCATCATACTACTTCAAGGGTACTTGGGTTTTAAAGCTTCCTCTTTAGGGGGTCAAATCGCCCTGGCTCATCAAATGTAACCTAGGCTGGCACACGCCTTTCTTGGTTCACCTTTAGAAAGGAGTTCACCAACAGTATGTGACAACCGACAAGCTTTAATCACATGGTTATATGGCTACCTTTGTTGCATCACTGTCCCCTGCTTTTGATAACCTGTACCCAACCTCCAAGTGGTTATGATTTCTGCAGGTTTACCAGATTTGGGTGAAAACAGTAAATCCCACTGCCAACTACATTGTACCAGATGGTCTGAACTCTCTACGGATCAAAGCTAGCTCCAAGGTCTTTGACGGCATACGTATGCGGGGCATTGAGGCACGCATAAGGGCATGGACCATTGTCAACAACGGAGGCAATGCACGACCTCCAAGTAGATCTGATTACTTCTTGGAGCAGATCGCTAACACAGGCTTTCCTTGGGTAAGTATTTTGGCAGTGGGAAAGAAGGGTCATATTTACAGTATTGCTAGTTGCGGCACAGATGCAGAGCAATCCCCTGGCACGGGCATGGTCTAATAAAAATCAGTAGTTGAGTATTGGTAACTGCTGTGACCTACTTGTCTGAGCATGTTACACAATTTGAAGTTACAATAACTTGCCTGGATCCCAACTCATGCACCATTCCGATTAGGAGAGAGTACCTAGCTTGCTTTGCTAATCATGCTTGTTTAGCATTGCTGATCTAGACCCTGCCTTACTCTGCAGGCTTACACTCATGCGGAGCTTCGGACTGAGCTTCCCACCACCCCCATTCGCGGCAACTGGACCTTTAAAACCGATCATTTCGTCAAGACCAGCAACTCCAACACCACCCACTCCTTTGTCTCCATTGACCCAGCCTTCCACCAACCCGGGGACAACCTGGCTAACCTCGGCATCCCAATTTTTGCCGATGAAGACACCTCAGCAGATGGGGTCACTGTGAACCCTAACTGCCCGGTCAACCCAAAGACCTGGCATGTTGACTGCAGCTATAAGAACTGGACCCTGGATACCACCCAGCTATCTGACGGCTACCACAAGCTGTTCATCAGGACTGATTCCTTGGTGCGTGCTGATGACCCCTTGCTGGTGGCCTTTAATCAGCAGAACCCTAATGGGATGCTGGGGGCTGGGACCTTCTCTGCAGTGACGCTGGTGGCACTCAGGGTGGATAATGGCAACGCCACGGAGACTTCTGCGCCTGATGAGTACAGCAGCAATACGGACAATGGGCTTGTGAAGAACCCCACGCCCCCTGCTGGTGTTGTGTTCTTCAATGGTTTGAATGCGGTACTGCCAAGTGCCTCTCAAGTGCTCACAACACCTGTACCAACATGTGAAGGTAAGAGTTGCACTAGTTAATAAAAGAGGCTGTCGAATGGTTGGCTGAGGTGGCTGCTGCTGCAGCCAGGCTGCTACCAGTCTCAAAGTTCCCTTATAACACCCCCTATCCCACCCCAATGGTGACCCAGACTATCTTAATATGTGCTGTTCTTAGAGGGCATGGAAGAGTAGCTATTAGGAATAGGGGTATGGGGTTCGCTCGGTCAACATTAGCTCTCAGAGCCAGTGAGGAGCTGAGGCATATAGGCTGCGACACAAGTGCAGGTTGCATCCTCCCTGTCTTCCTATGTGGCGGCACTGCAGTGCCACTTTCTCACTAATCAGCCTGTGTCAGTTCTCCCCGGGCCCAGGGATGCATGCATAGTCTACTGTTAGGCGTTTCCATACCATGTTCCATGTTATCGCTTCTGCATTGTCCCTACAGCGACAGCTCTCGCACTGTTCCCCAGCCAGCCTGCGCAGACTTACAGGACTTACAAGGACTTGCTTATTTCTCCTGTCTGCAGGTTGGCTGGAGCCCCGTGTGTACCAAGAGGCCCAGTCCTGGTTCACCTTAGATGGCCTCGATATTGACGACAACAGCACACACTTGCATGTTGGCGCCTGCCTCCCTTACGGCCAGATGATAGCTGGCAAGCTTCCCCTGGACATCCAAGTGCAAAAACACTACTTCCTGACAAATCCCAACATCTCCGTTAGCGTTCTGGTATCTTTCTTCTGGAAGGGCGGGAATGTAACTTTTGAGCTAATTCAAACGGCAGCGCTCAACAGCTGGAACTGCGAAATCAAAAGTGCGGTGTGTAAGCAGGTACTAACGGCTTGGATCGACACCTGGCCACAGAGTGGGGCGTGGAGGATACCAGATGGCCTGCAGGAGCTTCGGTTGGAGGCTAAGGTTGGCTTTTTTGATGGGTTTAAGATGAGGACCATGTCGACTATGATTCAATCAAGGGTGATTGTTGCTAACCTGGGTGCTCCTGGTGCTAATGCTTCAAACCCCTGGAACCCTGCGGTGGATTATAACAAGCTGAACCTCATGACCACGTCAAAGCTAAAGTTCCCCTGGGTGAGTGTGGGTGGGGTGTAACTTGGTAGGGGGAAAATTGACACTGCGTCTTGCGTGAATGTACCTGACTAGTACGTGAGTCTGTGTCTGGGGAGCGCGTGCAGGAGCAGCAATCCCTGTACGTTTGTGGCTTAGCGCCAATGTCTCACATTCTGCTAACATCTTTTCATCACCACGAACCCAATCTCTCTGCATGTTTTGGTGCTCTGTCTGAAAGTGTCTTCACTGTACGTGCAGTCTCGTCCCCAGGCATGGAAGGCCCTTCCCTTGTCTATTTTTTCATGTCCCTGTTCCTCTGCTCTCTCCCTCCCCTCTCCCCCCAGGCCTACACCCACGCCCACCTTGAGCAGCCTGTTCCCTTGCAACCTGTGGGTGGACTATGGACCTTCAAGTGGAACAACTTTATCCTCACCAACACAGCTAACATCACCAGCGGCTTCATGTCCATCAACCCAGGCTTTCATAAAGACCCAGTGGTCCTGGGCAGCTGGTACAAGAACGTGACCACCCCTGATGCTGCACTGTGCCCTCCTAACAGCAAGGGCCATGTGGACTGCAAGGGCAGCTGGACACTGGACACCAACACCTTAGCCAATGGATGGCACCGCCTCTTCATCAGGGCAGATTCCTTTGTGCCACAGAATGACCCCGTGCTCATGGCGGCAAATGCAAAGAACGGCCCTAGTGCGCAGATCGGAGGCGGGACTTTCTCTTCTGTTGTGATGACGGCGTTCCAGGTGTATAATGAAAAGCCACCACCGCCACCCTCCCCGCCACCACCACCGCCACCCTCCCCGCCACCACCATCGCCGCCCCCGGACACGCAACCCGCCGCGATAGGTGCGACCGTAATTGCAGACGATCCATCAGCTGTTAAGGCTGCCATTACTGATGATCTGTCATCAGCACTACAAGGAACACTGCATGGTGGCCAGGGCAGTACAGCGAGTGACGCATCAGATTTGGGGACTGATGCACCAAGTACCTACTTTGCTAGCAGGCAATCGATTGATCAGGGGATGGGGACTGAGGCCCAGGAGGTAGTGCTGTTGGATGTAGCTTCAGGGCAGGCTGTAGCTGTTACTGGAGGGTCAGGTGCTGAGGCTGTAGCAGCAGCTTTGACTCAGGCAGTACAAGGAGGAGAGGAGGAAGTGGTGGCTGCTGCTGCTGCTGTTGAGGCTGTTGTGAGGGCTTCTAATGTGTTGGTGGTTAAGCGCCTGGTTACAGAGCCACAGGTAGTGGAAATGAATGGGATGCCAGTTACATGGTAGGGGGTCGCTGACCCCAACACATTACAGGATGTGTTGTGATTGGGCCGTATGTGCTTGGGCATCTCCACAGGGAGAGAGCCCTTCAGCCGCTAATGGCCAAAATGGTTTGACCTACCAGCGTAGCTGCTTTTGCATTGTGATGGATGGAATTGCAGGTGCACTTTCGGAGGTGTGTTGACATGTGCTCTCTGCCTTTGTCTTGGTAGGGATCTCAATTGTCCCTACAGTGCATGTAACTGGAGGTCTCAAGGGTTCGGCATGTTTTTCCTTTCTGTGTTTCGGGCGAAGTTGTGCTGCCTCTCTGTTTGGAATTCCCAACAAGCATCGACACCGTGGCATCTTTCTTCCAAGCTTCCAAGGGTTGCAAGTTGCCATTTCACGGGTTCCTTTTTTGCCGACTTTGACTGTATTTTGCCTATTGAACATGTATGTCTCATGGGGGCTAGCAAGGCCTCACACCTACAGTGATCGTATCAATACCTTGTGGCACGGTGAATAAGTCCTCGAGGCCGCGCTCTTGCTGGCATCTGCATGAGTTGAACATGTGTATCAGACTGCACTGTCTGTGGGAAGCTAAGCTGTATTATGCTCCATGGGTATATTGGAAGTTGAGAGGACTAGGTTCCACGGTCCATTCAATTGGAAGCTGTATCAGGCTGCATGATGCTCATGTGAAGGTATCTGATGGCACAGTAGCAACTGCTAGCTGATGAGTTTCTGCCAAGAAAGGAGTCAGTGCATTGTGGAGCCATGACAGATACTGAGTAAAGTTGTTCTTTTGGATGTAGTTCCAGGGAAGGCTGTAGCGGTAGCAGGCTGAGGCTGTAGCAGCAGCTTTGACTGCAGCAGTACGAGTAGAGGGGGAGCTGGGATGGGGTGATTGCAGCAGTTGCTGCTGCTGCTGCTGGAGCATGGCAGCAGGCAGTTGTCATCAGGGCCAGGGTTTTGGTGGCTGCTGTGGTTTACAGCCGAACGAGATACATCAGAGCTGCCTTGCAAGGGAAGCAGCAAGCAACACAGCAGCAGCAGGCTGCATTTTCTCAGAGTTATGAAGCCAGAGGTTAATAAATTGAGTTAGTTACTCATACATCGGGATAGATTGGGGGAAAGCTCTGAGACGCATTGCATGATGGCTATTGAAATGAGTTGCATGTACGTGCTTTCTGTGTTATATATTGATTTGGGCTATTTTGGCACATGCCTTGTGCCCTTGATTAGTTTCATCCCAGTACTGTTACCTTGGCAGGAGCTTGGTCCTAAGAGAACGTTTTGTGGCAGGTACAGTATTGGTACCTCACATGCATGCGTGCCTGGGATGTGAAGTCTGATCGTACTATGGGGGGGCAGCCTGGGCTTGCAAGAAGCTATCGAGTAGTACATAATAGACTATCTTTAATGGTATGCAATGGTGGAACACTCGTTGCTGGGTCTGCATTGCCCATTGTTCCATGCGCTTCTGTCTGGATGATGACGTATGCTGGGGGGGGGGGGGATGCACTGTGCTTTACTTGTGTTTGGAGCGCTAGCAGGTGAGCTCCTCTTTGCTCCTGCGATGTCTTGCGATAGCTAATATGACTCCTCTTGCTATGTTTTGATTGCTTCTGCTGAAAGCCTATGCACGTGCAAGTGTTCACAGATGGATGGCTTCCATCATCAATGAGCATTCAACCAACATGAGTTTGCAAAACTGCACTGGGGGTAAGGATGGTGCAACGTAAGCTGAATCGATTGTTGTGTATTCGCACAGGCATGGCATGTGGAATGGTACTCGCCTCGGTCTGTACCAGTCTTGTCTGTGCCTTTGCATGGACTTTTAAGTGTCTGGTGTGCATGCAAGCAGCCTTGCTTCACAACCTAAATCGTCTGTTGATGTCCCCTTGTTGCAACTTCTATTGGAGAGCCAGACTCCCAAGAACTGCTCTTCAAAGTGCTGGTTTGAGTCATGCTACCCGGTTGGAGTCATGCTAGGGTGCTGCACGGCCCAGAGGGCAGTGCAGTGGTCTCTCTTAATAAAACGTGCTGGTTTGTTTGTGCCATCGGCCATGGGCTGCTGTTGAACATATGCAGCAAGGGGGGGTAAGTCAGGTGTTAGACATCCTGGCTGTCCCGTAAGAAATGCTTTTAGTACTTTTGTGGCACATATCTCACTCTGTTGTACTTAACTGGGCTATCATGGTTACTATGCTGCATGTAGCGGGGTGGATGTTGTCTAGCATGCAGTCTCACTATGTATGCTTGGCTGCAGTTAGCTGCCCAGCTCAGTCGATCAGAGGGAAGGACAGCCTGTGGTAGATTGTTGCTCCATCTGCTGGTGTTGAAACATGGTACTATCTGTTTGACAGATTGGTTCTTCTGCTGACATTGCGCGCAGCATCGCAGACCAAGTTTACAAACGACATGAGTTCGATGCTCAGATGCTGTGAACATCACATGAGGCCCCAGGCCGAATGTCTTGCTCTATCTTTCGCTCTTCATATACTAAGAATTTGCTATTTCGTGGCGGGTGCTACATGGCCCGAAAGCCGTATCTGCACTGGCCCATCTTACATGGGCATTGACTCAGTGCACGCGTGCGGTGGCACAGTTCACCACAGGGGCGACAAAGCCACTGACACAGATAGAATTAGGAAGCTTTGAACATTATTCCACCAGTTTCAAGTCCATGACCATGCATGTCCAAGCAGATACAATGATGCAGTGATACTGGCCCTGGAAAAGTGCGCACACTTTTTGGCACTGATCTCACTTCAATCACATCAACGCGTCTCAATCACATCAACGCTTCCCAGACTCTCACAGGCAGAGGCCACTGAACCTTTAATTACACCCATTACTATCGGCTACACGGCGTCCAAGCCACCTGCAGCTGCTGTGGGATTCATAAGCCCGGTAGTATATGAGATAGATCACTGCACAGCTTTCAGGCCGTGCAGCACCAGGATCCATAAGCCATACATGGACCTCCTGAACAACAGCGCTGAGCACAACCCAGTACTTGATACAAAACGTAGCACGCCAACAAAAAAAAACCAGGTGACCAGCCCAATGATACGAGCAAAGGCTGCCAGTCGGACTACTCAAGAGGATTTCTGCTGCTGGTTGGCACCTGCTGTAACTGGCAGCACACATTCCGTATCGTCATCCTTACACAGACTCCCAGCAGCTCCCTTCCCAGCTGCCAAGGCGTTCCTCCTCTGCATGATCACTTCCATCGCCTCTCTGCCTGTGAGCTGCGTCCTGTACTTGGCCCACACTGCATACACTGCATTGGCTGCCTTCAGCACAGGCTCATACTTTGTTGCTGCATACACCCAACCTAGACCTACAGCTTCATAGAGGTACCTGAATACCTCAACATCTGTGACAATTGTGCCGTCTGATAGGATGGCATGTATCCGCTCCATCGCCTGCAGCAGTACCCAAGCACAAGGGAGAACATTTCATCAAGCTTCAGCACAACACAAAGGAGGGTGATATAGGTTAGACCTGGAATAATGTTTTTTCAAGTTGCCATCCCAGGAACTGCAGGTTTTTTATAGTTCCGCACAAGGGGACTCTAAATCCTCAGCTAAGTGGAAATTTAGAAAGAAGGTTGGCATGCAGTAGGCCTCAGCCCTTGTTTGTAGACCACAGATGGTGTGTCCGCAGGCGTAAGCTTTTCATGTGCTACCAGGCACTGAGCAATAAGACCATGCTCTAAACCAGCCACATTTGCAAATCTTTGCTGGGGCCGTGTTCTTCTCAACAGAGGATATAAAGCTGGTGCAAAAAGCACACCTCCTGGATGACTAGTAATTACTCACTACCTGAGGGGCACAGACCTCAGCTATGATACTACTTGGTAGGTTGCCAAATGTCGCTCCATAGGTATCGCATAGAGTAACAAATACAAAAGACGATACACAACCTGGCAAGCTCAGGACCACAGGATGGCTGCAGGACTTTGCTATGGCATGATAACACTGTTGGCAAAGCCATGCCTCAGTGCTGCGGTCATGCTACTGCTGCAGCTTTCAAACTCAACTTGCTTACCACTGCAGCCCTAACAATCTAGTGCTCCCTGTATTGACTCAAATTTGGCTTGTTGCTAAACCAAGGGTCCAAGACAAGACTGCTCAAACAGTGTCGCACCTGCTCATACGTAATCCCGTAGTTATCTTCAGCAGTATAGCTCGGGCTAGCAACGTCCACAAAGTCAACCTTGCCCTTGCCAGCATCCCGGGATCTCAGAAAGTTGACCTCCTTCATGCAAAGGGGACATTCGCCATCATACAGCATGCGGATGTCCCAGGAAGGCTGACTAGTGCTGGCTGCACCTGCATTACATGGATGAAGAGGAGGTGGGATGCAGTTATGACGTCAACATAGTTGTGCAGTGTCCAAATTGAACAGCACAAGGTCCAAGGTCAGAGGTGGTTGCAGCTGTGCTTTCCGAGAAGAAGCAGAAGAGTATCCTTTGGTGGAGTAGTAGTAGGCATTGCCATGAAAGCTGCATATCCACTCACAGTCCAAACCAAAAGAATGTACGAGATATGTCTACCAACGATGCCACCTTGCAAGCTGCCCCAGAGAAAGCAATGGCACAGCAAGATGCGTAATTGGATGCAGAGACTGGCGTTGTTTAATCATGATCTGCTAGGTCAGACTGCTGCCACTGTCTTTTGAAGACGGTGGGCGAGCCGCTGCAACATACCTGTTGCTGCATTTGTGGTCGTGTTTCTGCTCAGCTGCTGGCCGGTTCTCACTGCCTGTGCCACATGATACCGCTGCGCGCACATCCAGGCTGAACGTGTGGCCTGTCGGCAGCTCAATTGACGCATCGTCGCCTGAAGTCGGGAACGTATGGTTAAGGACACGTTGGGTCAGGAACTTGCTGCACCCCCATGGTAGAGGTTGGCGTCGAACGAAGGCTCTGCTCCTACCTGCATTGTGTTGACAAGAAGCTGTCGAAAGAGAGTGCTGAACTCAGTGTCAGCGGAGTAATATACAGTAGCTGATAGCACCTTGTAGCGGACTTTCTCAGGCGCAATGGAACTACGGCAGCGCGGGTAGCACCTCACACATAAATCATACATGAAATGGTGCCAGACTAAGTTTGGATGCGTCGGAATGATATAGCTCGATTCCTGATCGCTACTTAAGCGTCTGGGTGGTTTGGAGTGAGAGGAGGTCACCGCACTCACTCGAGCGGAGTGATCACCAGCCACAGACCACCAGTATTCCCCGGCATGCAACCATGCAGCCAAAATTGGAACTGCTAAGACTAACGGAAAGGTCACTGGTACATTTGCAACACTGAAGCTGAAACCGCACGACCTTTTCATTTGCGTCAAGCAGGGTTCTCCCTCTATTCCGCTACCTGCCAAGGGCACACAGCCTCAATGACTTGCTTACACCGAGGTCTCGGCACCGCGAACAGTGCTGCAGTACATGGGTGCCACCCTTGCAACGCTTGGCCCCCCACCCTCAGGCTAGCAACTAGGAGGACTTGCACCCCAAGCTGCTGTCATAAGGTCTGTTATGAGGAAGTAAAGCAGCCATGCATTAGCTTCAACAGCACCTAGCGCAATATATGCCCCAATGGAGCAATCAGAGATGAAGAGCGTGACCTTGCATGCAGGATGACGTGAAAACAACAGCAGCTTGCTCAGAGGACTACTGCCAAGAGGAGCACAGCTGCAGAAGGAGCCGGGCAGCAGCAGCCCTTCTAGGGGGTGAGTTCTCATAGCAACCGCTGGTCAGCGGATCTTGATATGGCAGGTGTATGGGCTGACGTTTGGTCCATGCCATCCTGCCCATGCAAGCGCTACACAGCTCTCACTTGCAGACTTAGCAAGGAAGGGTCATTGTGTTACTAAACCACTGCTATGGCAGCGATACATCTAGGGCACATGCTATTCTTGATATGCAAGTGCATACTGCATTGCGCTTTGTGCTGAGCGCAAATCATGCCTGGCGTTCTGATAAACACAGCTACACACCACATACCTGAAACATAGTTTATGATGCTGCAGGCTCAGCAGTATTCAGCACTGTCCTTTCAGCCAAAGCAGCAATGGCAGCAGCAGCAGCAGATACAGCAGATGCAGTAGCAGGGGCCGCCAACGCTGCCACAAGCGCGGCAATCGTAATAGCAACCACAGCAGCAGCGGCAGCAGCAGATGTTGAGGGCATGCCCCCTGGCCCTGTGGATCTGTCTACCTATGTTCCCGGACCTGTGGAAGTGGGCTGGCAGATCTGGTTTGGAGCCATTATTGCCACAATTCCCTTTGTAATAGGAGCGTATGAGTTTGGCAAGCGCATTGTAAGTGCCGGTACAAGATGCTCAAAATAGCAGAAATGGAGGTTGCCCTTCAGAGCTGGATTTGCGGTGAATGGCTGCAGGAAAGCAGTAGTGGCCGCCTGGGCAAGACTAATACGTTTACTGAACCCAGAAGTGGATAGAGCATGACGATTGAACCTGGCTCTGATGGGACAATGCTGGCTGGTTTTTGCAGGTGTAAAGAGCCCCTGACGGACCTTGCTTTGGAGTGTGGCACAAAGAAGTTCCCTTGTGCTTCAATCAAAAGGGAGGCTGTGTAATAAGGGAGGCTCTGTTATAGCAAATGTTTTCTACATTTAGCATGACATGTGTTGTTTCAATCCCTTTGCATCAGATTGAATCAATACAGTGTGTGTCTCTTATATTTTCTCTCTTTCTTTTTACAGTTGATAGATTCAAAGTGGGATGGCAGGAAAGTCGATGTGATTAGATCAATTATCTGTTATCTGCGGACCCCTACCCAGGGAGTTTGGAAAAAAGCAGGGAAGGGGTTAGCATCACGACAGTGAAAGGCATATTGACGATCCCTTCACACTTCAACACCTGATATCCAGTAACTAGAGGCACATAGAATTACCCTAGGACTGGTGAAATGAAAAGATTAATTCTCAACATTCGAAGGGAAAAGCACCATACTTGCAGCTCGAAGGAATCTTGTACTGTGCAGGGCTGTTGCTTGCCCTGCCACATCTTGGCGGCAATGGCAGGGTCAAAGCAGCATCACAAAGGTGCATTGAAAGCCCTTCCCCTGCATTAGGAGCTGTCCTGACGCGTGTGTCATGCCTGCTGTACACCTGCAGTTGATACAACGTAGATGCCAGGTATGTGGGGGCAATGGCCTGGTGAAGAAGGGCAAGTACATGAAGAAATGTCCGCAATGTGGGGGCTTCTTCCCCTGGATCAGCTGGCGCATGTTCCTGTCTGCGAATGCTAGCCCTGGCAATGGAGGTGAGGGTGGAGGGGAGGTTTATCATAAAAGGTTCATTGACAAGTCTACTAATAGGTCATAGAGAAGTGTGGTGCAATAGGCCCTGCACCTGAAGCTGTTATAAGAGCAACTGAAAGAAAAAAGGGATCTCCTGCCACTGAGTGCAGTAAGGGAAGAAGGTGTGTGGATGTTGCCACCGGCTGGGCTATGCATCTTCCACTCTTCTGGCCGGGGCGTGGTGTAACAATCCATTACTCTGAGTCCGTGGTTTATGTTGCTACTCTGTTTCAGTAGTTTAAGTTGGGCAAGGTTGTGCGGCCAATACCCCCAATAAGTCGTTTGCTGGAACACATGTGCGCTCACACCATGTTGTTACGGGAGGGAGAATGAAGAGAATGTACCGGAGGGCTGCAAGCCTTGCTAGTGCTTGCATGCTGCAGTTTAATGCGTCCTGAGGCCAAAATGCCAGTGTGATTTAATGTACCATCGCGCACTAGCTAAGCATGCCTAGTTTGTGATCATAGCAATGCAGGTAGATCTGGCCCTGTAGCTTGTGTCTGCGAAATGCGAATGGTTTCGCCTAAGGGTAGCAAAGAGGTTTGTAGCTCACCTATTGCACCCATCCACAAAAACAGTTACAGACCAGCGTCACAGTCAGTACGTATCACGTTCCAGCCAGCAGATAAATCTTACGAGCCAACTACACACAGCCTAAGATGGTAGTGAAAAGCAAAGCACAATGTTGGGGCATCCCCTTGCTCATCTTTGTACTTACACTGCAGGTTTTGTCATTTTTGACTCTCTGGCTTTTGGCTTTCAGGTCCACTCCTGCAACCAAAGGGCCAAACAAGTGTCTTCTACACAGTACCACCACCATCCACCAAAACAGCAGCAGCAGCTCAAGGGCAAGAAGAGGATACAAGTAACTCCTCAGATGAAGTGCAGCCGGTCAAGGCTGGTGGCAGCAATGGCAGTAAGAGCACTTAGGGGGCTGCGGAAGAAAGCAGGCAGTGAAGCTGCAAAGGGCATCGCTTGGCAAGGTTCTCAGTGATGTGTTTGTGGTTTGGAAATTTGGAAGCACAGACTTCCTTGGTCGAAGCAGTGTCTCTGTGGCATTGGTGGTTTATTAGCTTGGCACGAGACGGTGTTCCGGGCTGCTGAATGCACCTTTGGGATCATGTGTAGACAGGCTTGCATGCAGGCAGGCACAAGTGGGAACAGGAACACACTCGCTCTCAGATAGTGGAGTCATGCTAGGGTGCTGCACGGCCCAGAGGGCAGTGCAGTGGTCTCTCTAAACAGATAGTGGAACTTAGTGCAGAACAGCTAAAGGCGATGCAAAGCTCTTCATGGTCGGAGGGGGGGCTACTGGCCATCACATGGTTTAAGTCACAGTTTTTTCTCATGTAGTCCCGTGACTCTGGTTTGACGGTCACTAGCGGGTCGACACTCAAAGGTCACCCGCATGTCACTTGAGTTGCAGTATGAACGAGGATGATGAGTTCAAACATAGCGTGGAGCCGCTACCATCCCCTCCATCTAAAGCCACTATCAGTTGCGGCTGTACCGGACATGTCTCACAGCTACGTGTTCCGATCCCGTGAACCATCGCAGCTGAATACCCCTTGGAATGAAAGCTCTGCAAGCCATTCCTAAACCAGTGAAGGTTAATAAGGTGCTACTGAAGCACGGCAACCTCCCAAACAACCTTAACATCCGGTATGGGCTTGATTGCTGAATGTACACTGCGGGTTAACCAGGGCCAAGCACTTGCCCACGCCCAATTCCAGCTGGATATCAGCGGCCCCGGAGCTTTATGCCATGCTGATCGAACACCCTTCCGGCCATTTCGATCCAGGTATACTTCTACAAAGGATGAGGTAGCTTTCCTATACAAGGAGCACTTCGTAGACAAGGTTTACCTACAGCATGGGGTAGGTTGAGTTTCATGGCTCACGCCTTCCACTTTCAATCTGTCAAAGCTGGTATATCTTGTCCGCTGTGTGATGTCCCAAAATGGATATCAAGAAGGCCCCCAGCACTGTACAGCAGTACTGGCCACATGCACTTTATGCCTGGGACGCATCAGTCAACTGACCTATTGCGCCCCCTCTATTGCCCGTCCAGATTACCCTCAAACCAGGAGACACTGTAATCGATGTTGGGGCCAACATTGGCCTCTTCTCCATGTACTGCGCTGAGGTAAGAGGTACTAAGGAGCTGGGTGCGGCGACAAAAATTGCCGCCTTCCTGGACTGCACTTCCACATGCGTAAAGTTGGAAGAGCTGCAGTTAGCCCAGTCTGTAACAGTAGTATGTACCCTGTTTACACGAACAGTTTTGCTGATGGCCAGAATCTCAGAGGACCCACATCAGTGCATGCTGTTCCCAGACAAACAATGCAAATATAAGAATAAAGGTCGAAGTGAAAGATTGCTTCTGGCAGTCATCAGCATCCCAGGGCTACTGATAGTCTTCTTTCTATTCTCCACTGATGTCTTTTGCAAGGGAACCCCTGTGGATACCTCATACAAGCCCCAAAGAAGAGCAGTCTAATAGGACTGATAGGATCCCCTTTCCCAAACTATACTGATGAATGCATATGTAGATGTTGCCAACTGATACACCAATTGCATGTCTTTGTATTTCTTGTACCTGTGTTGCTCCTCCTCTTCCAGGCATGTGGCAGCACGGGCCGTGTGATATCAGCTGAGCCATGTCCTGAGCTGCATGCTGCTTGCCAGGAAAACCTTGGCGCGCATGCAACCTGGTGCCAAGCCAAGGGCCAGGAGGTACAAAGAATTGCTTTGCAGACATAGCTGGCCTAGTCAAGGGAGATGGTGTTGATGATGTGCAGATCCTGGCCTGCATGGGCATATAACGAGCAGGCCACAAAACGTAGGACAGCACATTTATCACGCACGGGAGGTGTGCCTGGGAAGCATGAAAGTTTGCTTTGCTGCAGCCATATCACAGGCGCTGCCTAGCCTGGACGAATACAGCTGGATAAACCAGCTATTGCAGGGCTGCAGCGCTGCCAAAAGCTGAATTCAGGATTATGCCGTCTGCATGCAGAACAAACAATGGTTCGCAGCTTATAGTTGCACAGTTGGTGCAGCCTGGTAACTACATGCAATTGGTCCATGGATGTACTGCTCGAGAAAAGCTCGCACTTGCATGGCTTCATTCCTTAATATTGCTGCTGCACACTTGCACAGAAAGCCGCTCGGCTGAATACATGATCCTTTCTCTTTGCAGGTAGCAGAAGGCGTCGTTCTGAATGTTGGCTTGGGAGACGGCAGCAGGAGCTCAGCCACCTTCACAATGTATGACAAGTAAGTGAACCTTGCGCCTCTTCTGGGTGTGCAGGCTTGGAGGGCTTCACAGCATCCTCCTCGTCATTATGAGTCTTAGACACTGACACTAGAAGTGGCATTGTCGTTGCAGATGTAGCCTGGCGTGGCGTGTAGATCTCTTAACCAGTTGTTTTGCAAGTCCGGTGGGCGGGCACCCTATCATGGCAAAGTGTTAACAATTTTCACATGGGCTTGCAAAGTTCTGTTCTTCACCATCTCCATGGTTAGATGCACCTCAGGCTCCAGTAAATGAAATCAATAATTACAAGACGAGCGATGCTGAGCAAGCAACAGACGACCCCTGATTTGTGGAGCCACACAGCGGCATGACGGCCAGCCATGTATGCTCCTTCCCATGGCTGACAAAGTGGCCCCACAACACAATGCAACATGCACTAGAAGTCACATGCAACGGCATACGCTACAATTTCTGTACTGTTGAGGTGCGATTGTATGGCCTTGAAAGCACCTTGTATCTGCAGCCCACACCCCTAGCTGGTTTCATGTATGTGCTGTGTCCCTGCCAGGGCCTCTGGTTGGAGCACCATGTACCCTGATGACCAGGAGCTGTCATCAAACATGGCAGCATACTTGGACACCATCATTCAGCAACCAGAGCAACGACCTCAAGTGCAGCCCATGGAGGAGCTCTTGGTGAGAGGGGCCTCACGTTTCTTAGGAAGATATCATTAATTGTTGCAGAATCCCCCGGATGGACCCGCTTTTGCTATGTGTTTGGGGTGGGGGCGGGGGCTGAAGCAAGGTATGAGTTGAAACTATGCTATGGGTGCTTGCTTGTAATCTGCTCAGTGGATTGCTTTCGACATCTTGGCCCGGAGTTATGTTCCTTGCATGGTGTTATGGGAAGGGCAGTTTGTGCTGACTGTGGGTATTTGGATGAAGCACACAGACTGCCCACATGCAGGCTGCCCAACAAGCAATCAGTAGCATGGCGCATGGAGGACTGAGCCTTTTTTGGTAACTGAAGAAGGGGCGTATACACTGCTTATGTCCATGCAACTGCTGCCTTTGGCTTATTTGGCTTTATGCAAGTTGTTTACTTTAATAGATTTGCTGCATCTGTTCTTTCAGAAGGCAGCTCTCAGATCAGGCTTGACATGCTGTATGTAACCTGCTGCTGCGGGTCAGCCAAGGCTTCACAACCAGTGCTGTGCAAGTGTTCACACAAACACACACAATCACCCACAAACAGACAGACACATAGAGCAAAATTCACAGCGACATTCTCTGGACCTGGCACATCACTTCAACATGAGAGGCCTCCGCTTTGCTGCTGCTGGTACTGCAGTTGGAGGCTGCCCGTGGTTTGGCTGGGATACCTGGCATGTCGCAGATGTATGACGACGCCCTGAAGCTCTATGTGCAGAAGGTGCGTTTACTGTTTGGCTCATTCCTCATCCTCTGGGCTTGGCCGCTCCGCTCATTTTGAAAGCGCAGGAGACAGCTTTACCGGGTGCATGCTGTGCCATAGGGTACATGGCTGGGCTACTACAGCTAGAATGTTAAGTATCTTATTGAGTAGCTTGTTGTGCTTGGGTTGAAAAGAAGCACAGCTTACCCAGCAAGCGAAACCTTATGGGTATTGAAACACAGTCAGGCAAAGCACAAGTGGCAGTCTAGAAAAGCAAGCTGCTTCGGGGATGCTGAGTTTTTGGGTGTACCATGCTTTCAGATTACAGACTTCGGTCATATCCTCATGTATGTTTGCAGGTGATGATGTCAGATGTGCGTCAAGTGTCCTGCCAATTGACCACTTTACAGGACCTCATGGAGGAACACAATGTCAGGTAAGAGGGTGCCTGGAATCACGTCCCTGAATGGAAAATGGCTGCACCTGATGTGAACACAGAGGTTTGGCTAGGGGGCTCAGAAGCCCTTGTGCAACACAAGGGAAGGAACTAACTAGCCCTGCTGCAGATGTCAAAGACAGGTTTCTAGGTTGCTATGGTAATTAATGCACAGTTAAAAAGCAACCAAAAAAAAGCAGCCACCGGGCTCAACCATTGCCTTGACGCAGCTCCAGATTAAACGCCTGAGCTGGTGGCATCACTTGCCAGCCCATTCCTATTTGAGACTGAACTCCATCTCTTGCTATCTTTTACCAGGCATTTTGCACACCTCAAACGCTATGCTATCGTTATGTCCATTGCGAGCATGTCACCTTCAAAGAGCGGCATGTGAATCTTCACATGTGATTTGTTTAGCATATCTTGTTCTAGCAAAGTTCTTCAGCAATTTTGTAGCAGGAGGGGAATGTTCATCTCCTGCTCTTTTGCCCTTAGGCATGTTGATCTATTAAAGATTGATGTGGAGCGGGCTGAGCTGGATGTGCTTAGGGGGCTCCAGTCGGGGCAGTGGAGCAGCATCAACCAGGTGGTGATGGAGGTGAGTGCAAACGGGGGGTTGAAAAGGACGAATAAATGCAAGAGCTAAACCCCAATCCGAAAGGCGATAGCAAGACCGAATCGTCGTACCTGAGTGCCGCCTCCTAAAGTTGGGGGGTTGGGGTCTCTTGGTACAGTGTTGTCAAAAGTACGGACTCGTTACCCCATGCCCTGAGCAGAGGGGTTAATATGTGCAGGCCGGCCGGTGGCACTTCCACGCACCTTCTTCCCTTATTGCACCCAGTAATGGTGCACTGTTGTAAGGCTGGGATGGCATCTGGGCAGTGACGAGCTTGGTGAGATCTACAATACTGGGGAAAGGTGTTAAAATCAAACAGAAAGAGATTAGCAGCCCCCAAGCACAGTTGCGCTCATTTCCGGCGATAGAGAGTGCCATGTGTGTCTCAGGTAGTGGTAGTTTGAACTTAGCTGGGCTCTGTGCAGCATGCCCACAGTGGATGACATTCATCAACTGGCAAGTGCTCATGCCCCTTGGTGCTCAAACGAGCAAATGATATACTTACACAACCCAGACATATAGTTAAGGTGTTGCTGCTCAACAGGCAGCTTCTCTGAATGGACAAAACACACTGGACATTACATGGTACTGCTGTTGCAGAAACATGCTAACAGGGAAGCCGTAGGAAATTGAGAGGGGGCTCATTCCTACCTTCGGGTGGCGATGTGCGCGCCTGAGGAAGGCTTTGATGATTCAAGTTTTGTTTGTTGCAGGTCCATGACCAAGCAGGACGCTTGGATGCTGTACAGCAGTTGCTGACTACGAGAGGGTTTACTGCTATCCACATCAGCAAAGACGTGCACTTGGAGAAGACCAACTTATTCAATGTATATGCCAGAAGGTACTGACATGCTCTGGGGTGCGTTAGTGGCTCTGCAGGTGTAGCTTATGCCTCTGCTATATGTTCTGGAAAGTCGCTGAGCTGACTGCTATTAAGTTGCCATTAGTCTGTGCCTGGCGTGCCTCATTTCATTCAGGATAATGGGGCCAATGACTACCTATTGATTGAACAGATCATGTGCTTGCTAATTGTCAGCAGCGATGTTTCGCAAGGTGTGTCTGCAGGTAGAGGATAGGGCTATAAGACTGCCTATTGATGGGTAGACAGAGTCTTTCTGGCTGCTGCGAATGGCAATGGGCATGATTGATGATTAATGGCCTGAAATATTTGAATTTTGCATGAGGCATTTTGTAGATTTCATGGTGAGCTGGCTGGCAGCGGTTGCTGTGTGTATGATGCCCATGGAGCCTAGTTTGGCTCCGTTACGGGTGCCTCCGGGGTGGGGCCAACTTGTGATCTGTAACCTGTGTGTATGGATGGGCTTGCAAAGCCTGCCAAAGGAAGAATGGGGACGGCATCTTGATGTATGTATCAGCTGTAAGTGCTGAGAGTCTGGCTGATAAACCCTCTACCTTGGCTGCGAACCTGGGTTAAGCCTGGTACTCAACCCTCTTCTTTCTGGTGCTCCTAGTGAGCCTCATCAACACCGAGTAAGATGATCTCTTGTGATGCGTTGGTCAAAGAGTGGCCTTATGCATGATACTGTGGTGGGATGAATCAGAAACTGGCCTCAAGGAACAGGGTGGTTGCTTGTAAACAATCCCACGACAGCCTAGATTGCAGCCGCCGGATTTTGAAGGGCCCGTTGCAGTGATTCAGGATGTTACAGCGAGCCAGCAGAGCGTGCTCGTGAGCTGCTTCTTGCACAGGCGTCTCCCTTTGAAGGCTTCCGTCGGGCCCCACCTCAGGCCACCTCAGATTCTCGAGACCTGACTCCTCCGTAAGCCCTGCCCTGGTGTCCTCAATGATTCGTTTGCATTATAGCGACCCAAATTTCAGCTGATATAGGGTCCACAACACCCCTATGAAATGTCCTAGCCCCTGGTCACATTTGCACATTGTCCCAATTGCGTTTCTGTCATCAGCAAGGCAGCATGGCAAGCTTGACAGCCAGGACCGCAGGTTGCGGCACGTTTGCCTTCAAGAGCAACGTCAGGCCCCAGACCAGGGCAGTCCTGTGCCGTGCCACCATTGAGGCAGATTGCCTTGTGGACCGTCGTGCTCTTTTGTCTGCCGCCGTTGTGGGCTCTAGTCTGATTGTACCGAAGGCATGGGCCTTGATCCCTGACGAGGAGGACGAGGAATTGCTGGAGCGCGCTAAGGCCAATCGTCGGCAGCGTATTGCATCTCAAAAGGAGACCACTCGCGCATTCCTTCAGGAGGAGGGTGTAGTAAACAAGACTCTGAATGCTGAGCTTGTCCCCGTACAGAAGGCAGTGTTCCAGTTGGCCAAGTCAGGTGTGTGCAAGTGCATTGCCAATGACAGTTCATGCAGTAGCAGGACAAGCTCCTCGGGATGTGAGACCATCATATAGCAGGGTTGTTGTATCCATCCACACGATGTGTGTGTCAAGGCCTCCCCAGAAATGGGATACCAGCCTGTTCAAGACAATTCACAGCCACTTGTCCATTAAGCATTTAGGCTGGCCTTGGCAATGGACCTCGTGCATGCAGCGGAAGACCCGAATTACTAGCTGAGTAGCCATGGAAGAACCAGAGTAGTATCACCTTGACCCCATGCTGGTTGGTCCCTACTCCCAGCTCTTGCATTTATTCGTCCTTATCTCACTCCCAGCTGGGGGCTGGTCCAGACTGAGCCAGTGTGAGAAAATGCACACACCGTTTACCTGCCCTGCTTAGAGATCCATAGAGCTCCTCCTGTTAAGGTCAATGGTCTTTTTATGTGCAGCATCAGCAGCGCGAGCAGCACCAGAGCTCTTGCAATGTTGGACAGGCTGCACATGAGGTCCAGTCAGAGCTTGGCGTGTTTGCAGCTCGCACCTTGGGGTTCCTTGCAAGTCCTTGCCTCATATTAGCCCGAGTACGTGGTTGTCTGCATCCCAGTTTTTTGCTTGTCAGACATTCAGCATGGAGGCAATTCCAGAACGATGGCAAGCTGGTTGGAGTCATGTCATGGGCACGGCATGGCTCCAGAGCTGTGTGTATCCAGAACGTTATAGTAGAAGTAGCCTACTCACTCTACACTGCTTTTCCTGCACAGGCTCCGAGATTGAGAACGGTGACCTTCGTGCAGCCAGCAGCACTCTGTCTGGCAGCTGGGTGTCTGACTTCGAGCGTGCAACTGGCCTGCTAGATGCTTCAGAAACTGAGGCTGCAGCAGCACAGGCCATCCTGGCTGGAATTGGCAGCCTGAAGACCACCACTGGCACGGGAGATGTGAAGGCTGCCAAGAAGGAGTTTGTGACTTTGGTGGCTGCTGTGCAGGACTGGGCAAGCAGTACTGGACTGTCTGCAACCCTGAAGGGCCTGTGAATGGATGGTCTGCATGTCGGGAGGGTCTGCAAGTGTGAAGTCCTGGAAGCTTGGCAGGGTTATGGGGGCAGGGGTTGCTGTTAAGTTCTGGGCCTTATTGCAGTGGGATGGAGGGTGGGGCAGTTCTGTGAAGCATCTATCCAAGTTGGGAAAGGTTCAGATGGCATTTTTGAAAACGGGCCCTTGGATTCACATTTTGGCGGTGTGTCTGTGTTGCACGTGAGGCGCTGGGTCTGTGCTTTCGAGGTCAGGGTACCGTTTTGATTGATAAGCAACAGATCTTTATGGAGTCCATTTCCATGGGCTGTGTTGTGTGGTCCATGTTGCAGCAGCAGCACGTTTCATGAGGGCTGTTCTCAGTGTAGAAAGGGTCAAGCTGTGTCTCGTTCTCAACTGGATCCATACTGATATACTATCAGAGGTGTTGAAGCAGATGTATGGTTGCAGTGGTCTTGTGCAGCTGCACGATCTTACGAACGTAACTAAGGCCGGCATGTCATATGAGGCCAGTGATCATCCTCCTAGTAATGCCAGGATTATGTGTTGTGACTGCTTATGTTATCCAGGACCTATGCCTTCAGTACGTGTCCTGAAAGGCGGACTCGAGACCCCCCGCTCCCGTCTCGCAGTAGTTACAAGAGCTGGTGACCAGGCCGTGCAGACCCGTAGAGGCCGCGCAAGCCCTCATTACTGCTCGAATGGATCCTAACAGCCAGCAGCGTGCTTGAGCCCGACAATGTATCCTGGGACGGACCGTTGGCTGACGTGCACATGCCGATGGTCACGCATGGGTTCTGGGGCCTAAATGTGCGTAGTCCTAAACCAATTGCTTCCGTATCGTAAAATTGTTCCAGATACAAGCACATGCGCCCTTCCTTCACGTGGCAGGTGCATGCCAGTTGAGACATCAAACTTTTCCCCGTGACTTGACCTGTGTTTTGACGAAAGCCCTTGACATATCCGATACAGAACTCATTGGTTGTCCCTAGCTTAGAAATAATGCTTTTGAACTCCATTAGGCGGCTGTCCCTGCCAGGCCTGGAGCTCTTGCCAGGTCTGCAGGGCCTGACAGGAGCCCTTGCTCCAAATTGGGCTCGCAGCGCGTCCTCCAAACCAGGGGAGTACGAGCCACGTGCGATGGAGCCTGTAGATGTGGTGCACAAGCTGGGGCTAAGCCTCCTGCACGATCCCTGGTGAGCCTGCTGCTGCTTCCATGGGTAAGCAGTCTTTATACCAAGCTGGGGTGGCCAAGGTCTCTAACCCTGGGGTTTTCCATGCAGGTACAACAAAGGTGACCAATCCGCTAGCGCTCAGAGGACTTTAGGGCCGTCCTATGTCTGGGACCGGCACATTCATAGCATGTGCCATGGCCATTGTGATAACTGCAGTGGTTCCAATGAGCTCTCATTAAATCACTGGCATATAATAATCATGTCTTTGTGATGATTCGCCTGCAGCATATGACGAGCAGCATCACTCCAATGGCTTGCACATGGCTACCACATATCTCAATCGTCAGCTGGCTGCTGTAATGACAGCTAAATGCTTAGATGATGGGCGCCCCCGGGACATCTTCCACGCCAAAGAGCAACAGGATACTCTTGGATGGGTCAAGAACTCACAGTAAATATGTTTTGACACTTGCAGGCACGGCTTTTCCTACTTCAGAGAGGGAGCGTCTGGGCTTAAGGGGGCTTATACCTCCTCGTATGACCAGCATGCAGCTACAGGTGGGTCCTCCTGCAGCAAACTCAGTGCCAACATCCACACACTTGCTTCCCTTACTGCACATTACAACACCCTCTGATCATTGACTCCCCCAAGCTGTGTTTTGTTGTGCGTGCAGGAGGAGCGGTTCATGGCAGATTACAAACAAGGTGCTACCATCATCCCTCCTGAGGATCTAGTAGATGGGGGTGTGAGTTCTGAGATGGCACGCAAATGGCTCACACTGCAAAACCTGCAAGTAAGTTCTGGGCCGCTGGGCTTCACAGCCCTCCCCTTCTTACTCAGGCTACGGTCATGTGTGGCTGCAATGAGCCAAAATGCTTTCAGCAAAAACTATGAAGATTCCTTAGACGATGTGACTTGTTTTTGAGAATGGTTCCCAGGCTTGTCAATGGCTATGAACTAGCTTGCAATCGCAACTCGAATAGTATCAAAACTTCTTTTATCATCGCAGGTTACTGCTGCATTAATTAAGTTGAAGATTGCAAGGTAGATCTGCAATTTGAGGACCCCATAACCAATTGAATTAAACGCTAGTGACTGGGTGGAATGGTTGCGTATTTAAATTTGACTCCTGCTTGCTCTGGCAGAATTTTAAGTCCTTGTATTGTTTAGAATTGGGCAGTGGGTAACTTGGCCCAAAGGGGTCACCAGACCCTGTTCTTCTCCAAGGCTAGCCAAGGGCTGTGGGTAGGTACCTCACTATTGCCCCCATAGAAAATGGATTAGCTGTATCGCTAAGCACTGCATGTGATGTAAGCATTTGATGCGTGCCTTTTCAAGCATCTTGACATTTGCAGGAACAAAGTGCTTTATCACGACCATCTCAATATAGAATTAGCAAAAGTGTCACAATATCTGCACCTCAAGCTGTCCCAATAACAACAGAAGTGCCAGGACTGAATGCCTAAACATGCTACTTGCAATAAATTAGTTCGAAGCTGTTACCGATGCATAATATCTTAATGCCTCTCTGACAGCGTTGAACTCAAGTTCCAAGTTCTCTATGGCCGTCATAGTGGCAGTCATGCTCTAGCGAGTGCAAAACCCTCGTCATTCATGTCACTCATGCAGGATCGCAATGAGACACTGTTCTACAAGATTCTGCTGGACAACTTTGAGGAGATGGCCCCCATTGTGTACACCCCTACTGTGGGCTGGGTTTGCACCAACTACCATAAGCTGTACCGCAGGCCCCGGGGGATGTACTTCAGTGCTGCAGATAAAGGGGAAATGGTACGCAGAGGTGGCGGTTAGGGTTTGAGTGCAAAGACAGAAAGTGACGCTTGGGCAGAGGCTGGACGGATTGACAGTTGGAACAGGCATAGACGGACTAAGGGGATGGGGGATGGGGGGATTTGAATGCCTGATTGGCCTGTTGTAGCTTTCCGTTCCATCTGACGTTATGCCAAGCTGGACAGCTTCGAGGCTCTTTCAGAGCTTTAGAATTGAGGGAGCTGGGATTGTTAACTGTGATGTGGATGCAGCCAATGCTGATTAGCATGATGCAACTGTGGGGAAAAGAGTGTCGAGGGCTTCCTGCTCAAAGGGTGCTTGTGATCTCATTCCCTGGATCGAAGACATGGCGTTACCCTTTTTGTTGGCGCTTTCCCCACAGCATGTTCACTATCAACTCTGCATTCAGGGTCCTGACAGTTGGAACAGGCATAGAACTCCTTTAAAGTCTCATCAGATCGCTTCAGTACTCGTATGTGGCTCTATAATAGAAACATTAATGTTGCCAGCACTGACTGCAAAGTTTGGCCTGCCAGACCTATTGCTGTGGTCCAAATGTACGGCAGCCTGTACTGCCTATCCACACACCCACACACTGGGCTGTACTGCTGCTTGCACTGCTCCTCAGGCTGCCCTGGTGTATAACTGGCCCCAGGATGATGTTCATGCCATTGTGGTGACTGATGGCAGCAGAATACTGGGGCTGGGGGACCTGGGCTGTAATGGACTGGGCATTGCCATTGGGAAGCTGGACTTGTACTGTGCTGCAGCAGGTAGGAGGGGAATGGTGGGGGGGAGGGATGTAGAGAGGGGGGGGTACGGGGTTGCTTGGCGGGACGGGGGTGAGGGGGGGGGGGGGGGGGGGG